>OX122882.1:61242037-61604537 GCA_944738645.1 Eristalinus sepulchralis | reverse complement strand
TTGAAAATTGTCCTCAAAGTTGCAGCTTTTTACAGCCAGATTACATTGTACTACCTACCACAATTTTTAATACTTACATATAAGACCACACGTTATTGTATGAAGCAGCATCAGAAGTGGAAAGAAATACAGAGCTGAATAAGCGGCATGTATTTTCCCAATCCCAGTGACATTATTAAGTATTGTTCTTATCAAAACCATTTTAAGAAGGGAAAGGAAATAAAATATTAGAACAATTGTTTGTCTGGAAAGAAAATAACTGTTAGTACTTAAACACAAGAAATATGTTCACAAATTTACAAAGGATAAACAGCCTCCTGAGTACAGTGTAATTTTAACTGGTAGTTTGGATACGGATTATGAAATAAAGTATACCAATCAGAAAATCGCTTTACCCCACAGGTATGCAAGCGGAAGGTACCCACTGGTTCCACCAGAAGTATTGATATTATAGCTGATAACACAAGTTCTGTGATGGCAGTGCACAAAATAACAACTTGCTGTCTTAATAAGTAAAAGACAATAATAAAACGAAAGTATATAATTTTTAAATTATAAGCCCATACTTTACGTTCTCATAATAAATGTTGATGAAATAACAATGCATTATTAATGGCAACATGAACATAAATCCAAGAAATAAAACATCATATGCGGACGGTTCACTTATGCATTGTGTACATTCATGCATATCATTAACCTTAAACCCTCGAGGACACGGCCCACATTCACCCCAGGAGCCATTCGTTACAATTGTTCTACCACAATATAATCCAGGACAAGAACTTTTCATTATTGCAAATGATCCAGTCTTAATTTTTACGAAAACACACTCTTCTTTAGGATCAAAAAAACCACAAACCACCTATAGTAGACATGCATCTTCGACTGGAAAAACCCCTTATCAACTAAAAAACACGCATATTATCTTATTCCCAAGCTGTTTTTCACGCATATTTACTCATGTGGTGTGTATCAAACAGCTGATTACTTCCAAAAATCAAATTCGGCCATGATAGTCTCAAAATAATGGCGAATAGCACCCAACTTCAGATGAAAAGTACCAAATTGGAACGCCTCTGGAAGGGCCTTAAAGGCAGTGTCCACAGAGTTTTCTTACGTTAGCTTCATCCGACTCTTATCAAATAGTCGGATGTATGTTCTGTTCTAAATATTATATTTAAACCAGATTTTCATAACTTTTCACGAGTACGCAATAAATATTCCTTGGAGTTAGGAATATCCATATAAGTATGTATGTATATCATAATTTCAAAACGTGTATAAAATCATTTGCGAAAATAAAAACTTATAAAGTTTCATTAAATATTCAGTTTCTTGTACAATTTGTGCACCGTTCTGAGATTTGGGCAAATACAAGCTTGTCTTATGAGAAATAATTTAACAATATTAATGTACAAGTTTCAGACCGAAAGCAAAAATAATTATCTCTACTGAATAAAACCGGATATGGACGGACAACCCCTCAGGTATATATTTTATTATGTACCAGGACTTGTTTAGAAGTCGAAAATATTTAATATTAAATAGTTTGAGAGCAATCATCACTACTGAGGTGTATTTGAATTGGTACAGTTTTGTGTTTACACCGATAATATTTTTCATTTTACTATGATGTCACTAAATAAAATACAATACATAAGTATTGTGTTAACAATTTGTAGTTTAAAGATTGAATGAGTAAGTTTGATTCGATTTGAAAATCACTTTAGGAAAGCTTCCAGCCCATTTCCAGTTATTCAACTACCACGAAAATGAGTGCACCTATCGAACGCATCTCTTTTAGACCAGAAACAATAAGGAAGGAGATGATCGACTGAACAGCTGATTTCCCCTTCGTCCATCTACCGCTTGAGTGTTATATACGAATTGTGGTTGATATAGCCCTAATTTTCCGGAACTCATTTACGGAGCATCGAACATTTTCTCATTTTACTCACACTTGTTTACGTTTCCCCTCCAAAAAACAAACATGGCCGCTTATTCGTGAATGTTTGCCCTCAATAGTGTCACACATTCGTAAATTGCCCACAATTCGTGAACTCGTCAGCCATTTTGTTATATATTCAACAGATTTCGTTCGTAAATAACTATAGGAAATTGTTTATGATTTTAGTGTCGCCGACACTTTAAATAGTATGTTCCTTAAAAATAAGTTATTGAGCTAGAACTTATATTCTTGATGACTTTAGAAATATGTACAAAATTACAACAGCAATGCACGTTTGAAAATCGAGCAGTACGGAGGGATTTCTTTTCATCTGGTATTCCGAGTTAAGTGTATTTAAATCAAAATAAAGATTATTATAATTCTATTGTTATTTATTCGGTATTATGTAAGTAATAGAAATTTTGTAGTTCTAATTTCGATCACTCATTATGAAAACTGAAAAACATAAGGAAACCTTACCTAATACGCCGGTGATAGTTGTCCAGCCAATCGTTTTAAAGAATAAAATTTAAATTCACCTTGAAAAACATATGATTCGATCATGAATATGGAATCTCAATATAAAATAACTAAAAACGCCTATGAGTGACAATTATAATATATAATTTTGTTATATAAATAATATATATAACAACTCAATAAAACGACTGAACTGTTTCGGAAAAAGCGCATAGGTACAAATTTTAGTTACTTTCTTAGTATTCTTTAAAAAAAAGGATCAACATATGGAGATTGCTATACCAAATATATTAGTTGTTAACAACAATAAGTGAAATATATTAGTTTTTAGAATACGAGTCTAAGAACAGTGAAAGATAGTGATAGGAGCTTAGTAATTATTTGGGAATTCCAAAATACTATTTGTCTAGTTATTGTGTTCAATATAAATTCGTGTCGTATTTTTGTTTCAAAATTCATTATAAAGTTTTAACATTAACTAACTGATGAATATACTGCCTTAATGATACAATTTATGAGCGCCTCCAATTTTGGGCATTATTTCGTGGTGGAATTTTTACGAGAAATCTCTGAGTAAGGGAGACAGTCAACGTCCCCGTCTCCCTCACTCACATTAGCAGTTTGCGCGGGAAACTAATCTGCCGATTACGCAGCTCACACGTATTTTCAGTCAAAAAAAAAACCCTGTCTGTGAAACTGTCTCGAATCAGCTGTTCAAGGAGGGGAAATGTTATAAAAAACGCTGTCAAATTTTCCCCACGGGCGGGAGACGAGGGTGTCGATTCTCTCCTTATTGGTCTCTGTTTTAGACATCAGCTCACAAACCACCTAAACCATCAGCTTTTCGATTTCCCTTACTTTCTGTGAGGAAACTTTTTTACTTTTTTTTTATTTTTATTTTATCACGTTATTGTATGAAGATTCTTGTTAAGAATATTTTTTTTTGTTGAACAGCGCGTGTCCCAACCGTATGCGACAGAGTTGTACGCATTGCACCGATCTCAATCGCTCTGTTGTAGGTCACTCTTCCTAGGTACTCCTTGTGCCTTCTTAAAAAGTATTTAATTTGTTCCAACGTGTTTCTGCTTTCTGTTTCAGCTCTCTTGATGCAAGCTTAAAGATTGACGAGGAGAATGGAGGTGGAATAAAATACAATCGTGGTTTTATGGCTTTCCGTGCAGCGGGATCAGCTTTTTCGTTTCCTTGAATATCCACGTGTCCTGGAGACCATATAATTTGAATTTTTGGAAAGTGAAGCTTTATTATGGACCGGATAATGTGTAGTGAACTCAAAGAGTCACTACAAATGGCTCTTATTACTGCGGTTGTAGTGGCAATTTTGATTGCATCTCTTAGTGCCATGACTTCGCCACAAATGGACTGGTATTTGGTGTTAAAGGTTGTTGTGTTATGACTCTGTCGCAGATGTTGTTATGTCCGTATACACAGTATCCAGTAGATTCATCCGTTGTGGAGGCGTCAGTGTACAGGACACGGTCAAAGTGTCCTGTGCATAGGATTTCGGCAAACATTTTCCTATAGATTTCAGGTGAAGTCTTACTTTTAACAAATTTAGCTAGAGATGTGTTTATGGCTTTTTTGGAATTAACTAAGGACTCGGATCTATATCGTGGGTTCAGGAGCTTGAGTTATAATCTCTAATAAAATGATGTCAGATACCTGATAGAGTTGAAGAGCGAACTTTTAATTTTAAATAATTTGCCCCTTTTCCAACCAGATCTGCATATTTCATGAAGTGGATGGTGGCAGTCTATGATGGCTTTTGCTGTTTTCTTTATTTGGGCTTTTCTTTTCATCTGTGCAAAGTCTGTGGTGTCTGTTTCGACTAATAGCGCTTCTATTGGTGATGAGGGCAATGCTTCAGTAGCTTTTCAAAGTAGGGAAATGATTTTCGTTTGAACAGTTTTTTCATCTCCTTTGGTCGAGTTACAATATATGGCAAGTCCATATTGTGTAGCACCTCTTATGAAGGCTTGGTCTATTTGCACAGCAGTATTGTGGTGGGGTCCTCCTTGTTTTTGGCATATAATTTTCAGTAAGTTTAGGGCGTTACTGAATTTGCAACAATTCTTGTATCTGCATGCCACTTCCAAGTTTTTGTACATGTCAATCCGAGAATTCGCACTTTTTCTTTTGTGGGTGTTTTGCAAATTTGCATTTGTGTTAGAGCAGGCTATCTTTTTGCAAGCGTGCAAGACATCGAACTTTTCTATTGGTAATTTTGCTCCAACGTTCATACACCAACCTTGATCCTTTGGTACGATAACGTTCATCGAGGAGTTGAATTCTTCTGGAGGGCTTGAGGCAAAGATAAATATTTTGTCTGCAAATATAATTATTGACTTGATTCTATGGTCTTCCGTTTCTAGTTCTCTTAAGAGTAAGTCAACACACACGTTATATAACAATGTGGACACTGGGGATCTTTGTGGGATTCCATTTTCTAACTTGTGTTCTTGAGAGAAGTACCCATTTACCTTGACTCTTATCGATTGTCTTGGAAAGCACCACACAAGAAAATTAACTTGCAAAATAAATGAAACCAATAAATTGAAACACCAATACTTTAAATAACAATTGAAATCAAATACATTTATTGTTGATACTTATCTATCGCTGGCCAAAGGTGTGGTGCTATAGGTTGTCGAGATCCAAGTGAACGAGATATTTCGTGATTTTCAATGCTAAGGCTTTCTTTCATAACCCATATTGTCGTTGTCAAGGAAACATTTTAGAGCACGACTCCTTTGACCATTACAGTGAGAGAAAGTATAAATTATTAAAGTAATTTATGACGTAAGAAAACAAGTTGAACAAATGTGAAGTTAAAGTGAGAAGAAAATAGAAAAATATGAAATTAAAAGAGAGCGAATGAAAGTACAAAGCAAATGACATGTTATAGCAAGATTATACAGGTAGTATAGTAGTATGTAGGTGGTATTTGAGAATTAAAAACAAATATAAAAAGTTATTGTAATGAATCCTAAAAACATCCCGCCACCCCTGGAACAAGTTTCAGGACATCGGTAGAAGAGCCAGTTTTGTTATTGGTCGGACAAAGGTACCCGTTGCTGTCCGAACGGATACGACTCGAACTATGTTATCAGCACCTGGGTTGACTGAATCGATGCGGCCTAAAATCCATTTTGTTGGAGGTGTGTTGGGTTCTTTGATGACGACTAGATCCCTTGGCTTGAAGTTGGTTGTTCGTTTTTGCCATTTCGATCTTTCCTGTAGCGTCGAAAGGTACTCGCTGTGCCATCTCTGCCAGAATCCTTGTACCATTTTTTGCACATGATTCCATCGTGAGAGACGGTTGATTGGAAGATCAATGTTGGCTGGTTCTGGAACGGCAGTCAGTGAGAAAATGTGCTGGGGTTAATGGATTCAAGTCAACATCAGATATTGCACACAGAGGACGAGAATTAAGAATGGCTTCTATTTGTGTGAGTACAGTGCAAAGTTCTTCAAAAGTAAGAATTGCATTGCCTACAACACGACGCAAATGCAGCTTAACTGACTTCACACCGGCCTCCCATAAACCACCAAAGTGTGGCGAGGAAGGGGGTATGAAGTGCCAATTTATACCGTCCTTGACGAGAGCAGCAGTGATGACGTCATTATGAGTTTGTCCCATTACTAATTTGTGCATTTCTGTAAGACATCGACGAGTGCCCTGAAAATTTGTGCCATTGTCACTGTATATGTTTGTGCATTTACCCCGACGGGATTATTTATTTATTTATTTATTGTTCAATTAATAATTTTACAAATTTTTGTATGTTCCTGCGAAGCCTTATGGAGGCTTTTCTGCAGGAGATCGCATTTCTAATATTGGCAATCTATTAAAGTAAGCTCAAATGCATAGTTGTACAATTCATTATAAAGTTTGATTCTTATACAAAAGATCTACAAACAAATTTAGATATTCATAAACAAAATTAAAACATTGACTTTAAAGTTTTAAGTGTTTGGATTATTGGTAAGAAAATTTTCTATAAGGGATTTCCTTGTTTTTACGTTTAAGATATTTTTTAAGTTTTGTGGTAAATTATTGAATACTTTAGGAATAATGCATTTCAACTGTCTCTTGCCGTAGTTGTTGTGGAAACGGGATTCTTGAAGCATACCTTGTGCCCGTCTTCTGGTATTAAGCCCATGTTGAATTGGTACGATAAATCGGTTGTCATCATAGTACTCCAAAATTAAAGCCATCTTAAAGATGTCGTCTACAGAAAGTGTTTTGAAATTTGATTGCTCTGGATTGTTGAGTTGGTGATTTGGGTCTATCACTTTGAGAGCCGTATTTTGAAGTTTTTTGAGTTTATTTATATGTGAGGCAGATGCACTGCCCCATGCTAGAATACCATACCTCAGTTTTGATTCCACCAAGGCATAGTAGACTTGTCGCAACACTGGCGCTGTGGCATGGAATTTTAAATGCGTAAGTGCGTACAAAGCTTTTTTAAAGCTTGTGCGCAACTTATCAATATGCGTATCCCACAGAAAATTGGTATCAATTGTGATGCCGAGATATTTATAGTTCTCGACAATTTCGATTGGACAATTTATTGCTCTACTACAGGAGTTGTTTCTGTAGAGTATTGGATCTTGGGTGGCCTTGAACTGCGGACTTCGTATGTGCATCATCTTGGTTTTTGATGCGTTGATCACAAGTCCGTGATCGTGACACCATTTGACCGCACTATCAAACTCCTCCTGCATTATTGCGGTTGCTGTATGCAGAGACCTATGACGCACCACTATCGCTGTATCGTCTGCAAAAGCGAATGGTATTGCCTGCTTAAATACTCGCAAGAGCTCGTTGATGTAGAGGATAAAAAGAATTGGTCCCAATTTAGACCCTTGTGGGACTCCATATTGAACTTGTTTCTTTTTTTTTATACATTTGGTTTACTTTTACACAAAATTGCCTATTGTGCAAGTATTCCTTAAACCAATTCGCTACCAATCCTCTTATTCCAGCATGCTCTAGTGCTTCCATTAGCTTCTCATGGTTTAGCGTATCAAAAGCCTTACTGAAGTCTACGAATAGCACTAAGACATGATGACTTTTGTTCAAGCTTTCGTTGATACAGTTTGCGAATTCCCCTAATAACTTGCCAGTACTTTTATTCTTCTGGAAACCATACTGGCTTGAGTGTATTAGAGAATTCTTTGTAATAAAATCTTGTAGTCTGCTTGCTATAACCTCTTCAAGACATTTTTCGATTACAGGTAAAATCGATATTGGCCTGTAATTACCAATCACGCTTTTCACACCTCCTTTATATATAGGTCGAACTACAGCTGTTTTTAGACCATTAGGGATTTTCGATTCGCGTATACTCAAATTAATCAATTTATGTACAATTGGAGTAAATATGTCTATGTGCCTTTTTATGTCTCCTGCCCTTATTCCATCGAAGCCTGGCGACTTCATATCGTTCAGGGACATAATTATACTTTGGATTTCAAAGTAGCTGGCTTCTTGTATAAACATTGATCGGACAGAAGTTGACTTTCTGTGTGTGGAAGTGACAACGTCACATTGATGAATGATGTCTCGTATCTGACTGCTAAAATTTGTCGCAAACGCACTGGCTAGGCTACCAAGACACATTTTTCCAGTGAAATTCTTACTAATGATTTCATCAACCCCAGGTTTTTTCCTTTCAAGTATCTCATTTATAAGACTCCATGTTTTACGCGGATCGGATCTTATTTGGTTAAATTTTGTTTTGTAGAAGAACGATTTTTGGGCGATTATTTCTTTGTTCAGTTTATTTCTGAAGGTCTTATACTCCACTTAATATGTCTTATTAAGCCTGTTGTTTTTCCATTTCCTGTAGATTGCATCCCTTTTTTTGCATTTGGCAATTAGGTCTGAAGTCATCCAAGCATTACTCTTTCTTTTGTTTTTTATTTTCTTTACGGCTGTCGAGTTTTCATATATATAAGCCATTTTATCAGAAAGGGCTCGATATAGTGAAACCGTGTCATCAATGTTTAGGATATCATTCCAATTTGTTTCTCTGATTAGTTCATCAACCTTGACGCTGGATATACAGGATAGGCTGAGTGAACTTTCTTTGATAGCAGAACTTTGCATTGGCCGGAAGTACATGACTGCATAATGATCAGTGATACTACTTTCAATAACGGCAGAATCGATTTGATTGTACAAGGCGTTTGTCAAAATGTGATCAATCGTTGATTTGGATCCAGTGTTCGGATCTACCCTGGTAGACTTTGTTATTGTATTTAGCAATCCCAACGATGCCAGCATTTCTAGATATTCCTTAACACTATACAGATTCAAATCATCCACGTTAATGTTCATGTCACCCATGATCACAATTTCACCAATTGACCAACACTGTTTCCAAACTCTTCAATGAACGTTTTTCTGCTAAAACCTGGTGGTCTATATATGCCCATTATATACAAATATTTATTTTGTTCCTTGACTTTAATCATAATTTTTTCATATGAAATACTTTCTGATGTTAAACGTTCATATTGTATTTCATTTCATATTAACATCATAATTCCACCTCCTCTACGCTTATCTCTATTCAGGAATTCCGTTTGGAAACCCTCTAAACTGTAGCTATCTTTTTCCTCATCGTTTATATTTGTTTCAACTAACACAATGACATTTATTACATTTAAGATGTGGTTAATATTAAGGCAGAAGTCATCCCAGTTCTTCTTCAATGACCTTATATTCAAACACAAGTAACAATTTTTACTTTCATTACATTCTTTTAAATTGATACTTTTAAAATCATATAATACCCTACAACTTATGTCAACTACAACTTCATTTGTATCCATTTTTGGTGTAGAAAATGTTTGTGTATCGTTTTGTTTACAAACAATGCTTTTATTGAGAGCATGTGATTTTACTCACGTCATTAACCGTATTTATAACGATCGGCTGAGTACTCTCATTTTTTCTAGCGAGTACTCTTCCGGCGCTCTCCCACACAAACCTCCAGTTCACCTGTCTCGCTCTCTCCTTAGCCATCCACAGCAAGTGTTTATTTTGCATTGTCAGCTGATTATTGACATACACCGTAGTGTCTGGCAAGTTTGAACTCACATTTGAGTTGACATTACTGTTTTGCATGACAGTCTTCGTTTTGATGGGCCGATTGGAGCGTGTTTTTTGCACGAATTCTTGCTTCTTCATGCTGGATGCAAATGTTGCAATAATCACAGATTTTGCTGGGTTTTTTGTTTTGGTTCGATATATATCAGAAATATCACAGTCGTTTATTTGAAAAGTGATCGTTTTGCCTATTCCCTTCACTACTTCTATGAGGTTTTCTTGTAGTGTGGGGGGAATGTTTTTAATTTCGATATTGTTTTTTATCAACTGTTGCTCTATGGTGTTTATGTGTGTTTGGAGATTTTCTATTATGACATCTTTTTGAGCATTATTTGGTTTCATCTCATTTAGTTCTTTTGTCATATTGCCCATTAGGTCGTTATTTCTCTTTATGTGCGCAGAGAGGTCATCGTACTTTGCTGCTAGGAAGTTACAGCTAGCTGCAATGTCCTTGATTTCCTGTCGTAGCAGACGAATTTCGGCTATAACCGTTGGGTTGTCTGTTGAAGTGGTGTTAGTAGAGACAATGGGACTGCTGTGTTCTCTCATTCTCTTTGAAGGCTGTGCTGCTGGAGTTTGAGGAACAGATACCACCGTATTGTTGGCTGCAGCGGTAGTCTGTACATCTGCAGTATACCTACATGCTTGGCACCTCCAGGCATCTCTACTTGTGCCCATGGTTCTCCACGATTTCTCGCTTACGGTGGTGCACTGGAAATGGAGCTTTCTCTTGCAACCCGAACATTCAGCAAACTCTTCAACCGAGAGATTATCACCGCAATGCCCGCACACATGCATGTTAGACAAATATTTTCAAATTTTCAAAGACTAAGCACTAGCGAACAAATTAAATGAATATTATTGTATGAATTTGTATATAAATACACTAAATAAAGTCACTGTTTTTTCGGTTGTTAGATTTTTATTTAAGCAAAAAATTAAAACTTTTAACTTTGGCAAGGAAATCAATTATCTGCTATCGAATTTAAAACACGTCCGTTCAACTGAGCTTACTGACAACTGATGAAGGCAATGTATGCCTTAGAAGTTTTAGCATTACGAGAACGGGACAATTTTATAGTGAGTGGGCCAGCGTAATCACACCTAGAGTTGGAAAATGGCCGGCTTGGTTCGATGCGATGAGATGGTAGATCCCCCATAATCTGTTGCGTTGTGATCCTTCTCTGCATGAAACATCGTTTGCACCCATGTACGATTCGGCGAATGAGATTGCGACTCCCCATTATCCAAAATTCTTGCCCGACAAATGCAAATGTTTCTGACACACCCGCATGCATATAGCGTTGATGGATGTCTGTAATGATGAGCTTAGATACAGAGCTGTTTTTGGGTAAAATTATTGGATGCTTTATATTAAATGAAACACAAGCATTTTTTAGCCGACCACCAATGCGTAGGAGTCCGTCTTCGTCCAGAAATGCCGAGTACTTCAGGAACTTAGGAGGAAGCTGGTGTGTTGTACTTAAATAGCGAATGTCATCGCCAAAAAACGATTGCTGCACCCGCCTTAAAATAGTCACCTTTGCTTTGCGTAGTTCTGTACTTGTAAGTCCATACGATGGTTGACGGGGTGTTGACGATTTCAAATTAAGCACAAACTTTAAAACGTAAGCCGCAACACGTTGCAATCGCCGGAAATCACCCATCCAAATGAAGTATTCTGAGCAATCGGTTTCCCATGTGGGGCAAAAACTGATTTCAACAGAGACCAAACCTTACCAGCTCCCAGAATAATATCAACTGCATTAGAGACATTGAAGGTTGGATCTGCCAGTTCCTAATGCCTAATATATTCCCAGGTTGATGCATCAAAGGAATATGAAGGTAAATTAGATGTTAATTTTCCCAACACAAAGGCATCAAATGCTAATTGCGAAGAATCATAGCGAGATAAGAGAAGAATAGAAACATGGCCCTTGGTCTATCCCGCTTGTGCTGATCCTAATCTAGAACGAGAAAGCCCGAGTTTCTGTGCACAATCTTCGGATATGAACGACGACTGTGACCCCGTATCTAACAATGCACGAATATCAATCAGCTGACCCCACTTGTTTTTAATTTTTGCAAGAATGGTTGGTAAAACCGTTTGCACATGAGTGTTCAATTCCAACGAATGGTTACTAACCAGCAGAGGGATCAAGTCCACAACTCGACGACGAAGTTGAAGGTAAATTTGGTAATGCCGATGCAGGTGCAGTTGTAGAAATCGGAGGCTCATCCTGATGAACAAGGCGATGGTGCCGAGCCTTGCAAATGTGGCAACGATACGATGATTTACATTTGTTTGACAAATGACCCGGTCGGAGACAGCAGTAACAAATTGAGTTAGTTTTTGTAAAATTTCGATGCGATGAGATGTCTAATTCCAGAAATTGAGAAATTTTCCACGCGTTGTACTCAAACGATTCAGGGGCTGACATGCTTCTAATGCATTACACCGAGTCTCTAAGAAGTCAACAAGCTGCTGTATGGAACTATCTTCCCGAGTAGCGACTTCTTTCGTCCACGCGTGCTTCGTGTCACTATCGAGTTTACCGAGTAGAATGTGTATTAGCCAAGGGTCGCTGCTATTTTTTTTCCAAAGCATTTAGACCACGTATTACCTCATCGGCTCCATCGGTAATTTTACGAAGCATCGATGCATTTGTTAAAGTTATCGACGGAAGTGACAAAAACGTTTGCACAAGTGACTGTACGATTAAATTACCGCGGTCAAATCGCCTTTCAAGTCGATCCCACGCTTCGGTGTAATTCGCGTCTGAAACTTGAATATGTTGAATAAGGTCCGCCGCGGTTCCACTTAAAAACGATTTCAGATAATGAAATTTATGCGTTGGTGACAAAGTTTTGTTTCTATCTACCGAGCCTAAAAACGAGTCGCGAAAAGAAGGCCAATCTTTATAATAATAATAATAATAATAATTGAATGGCACTACAGCCCATAACGGACCAGAGACTCGTGTTGTGCATGCTGTTTTTCTTCACGAGTAGAAGGGGCCCACAGTTTTTTGCCGATTCCGAACGGCGAGATTTGAGAAGCTTTCCATAGACAAGTAATACTCTTTGAGTGTTGTCAGCAACTCGAAAGAGGTGGTGCCGTGAAAAAATGCTAGGTGTCCCGACGGGAATCGAACCCAGACTTTATAGTCACCTGAAAATTTTGGAATAACGATAGGGGGCAGATTAATCTTTTCGAACACTTTAGATGTTGAATCTAGTCCTTTTAAGAAGTCACTTTGCCGATTCGCAATTTTTTCAAGAACAGAGTTGTTGAGAATTATTGCATAGATTTTTCTTTTTCACCAACACACGTTGTACTTCAATGAAGAAACAATTATTTAACGAATTTAAACAGAGGTAGCAACAAAAAAAAATTCGCTTCGAAGGACCAATATGTCTTGGAAAGCACCACACAAGAAAATGAACTTGCAAAATAAATGAAATCAATAAATTAAATCACCAATACTTCAAATAACAATTGAAATCAAATACATTTATTGTTGATACTTATCTATCGCTGGCCAAAGGTGTGGTGCTATAGGTTGTCGAGATCCAAGTGAACGAGATATTTCGCGATTTTCAATGCTAAGGCTTTCTTTCATAACCCATATTGTCGTTGTCAAGGAAACATTTTAGAGCACGACTCCTTTGACCATTACATGAGAGAAAGTATAAATTATTAAAGTAATTTATGACGTAAGAAAACAAGTTGAACAAATATGAAGTTAAAGTGAGAAGAAAATAGAAAAATATGAAATTAAAAGAGAGCGAATGAAAGTACAAAGCAAATGACATGTTATAGCAAGATTATACAGGTAGTATAGTAGTATGTAGGTGGTACTTGAGAATTAAAAACAAATATAAAAAGTTAATGTAATGAATCCTAAACATCGATCTTTTGGACATAAAAGAGTGTATCACCTTTCTAAGGTTTGTGTTGAAGTCCCAGTCTCGACGTTTTTTTAATACCGTATGCATTGTGACTCTTTCGAAAGCTTTTTCCAAGTTCATAGACAATATGATGGAGTGATGGCGTAGAGCTAACTCTGTATGAACTGCTTTATCAAGCATGAGCAACAGAATGGCTTTCCAGTTTCCAATTGATTCTATTATTATCTATTACCAATTATTTTTTCAAATAATTTGGAAAGGATTAAAAAATTGCCATCTTTTAGCAGAGAAATATTTTCTTATTTGTTGCTCGTTGCATCAATCGCTTTTTGGAGCACAAAGACACTCAACGAAGAATGGGGTTTCCTTTTATTCCTCGACGAAATGGTAATAATATTAGGGTGTTTCTGGTTGTTTATTTGAGGAAGGACGGAAAATCATTGAGTGAAGAATTTTCAATTCCGTTTGCATTGGGTTTCGTATCCGCCAACAATTCGAAACATTACCGGGTTTTTTTCTATTTGGCCGGTAATGTTGTTGGGCCATTTGATAGGTAAGGTGAATTCCCGCGCACCAGTGATTTAGACACACGGCAACTGAGAAAGTTTGTGAGGGGGAAAGAGATAGCTATGTTATGTTATGTAAATATAACTGCCAAATAAGAAGAACTTCCCTATTCTGAAGTAGACTATTCGCCAGAAACCAACAAGGAAGGAGATGGTCGACTGAACAGCTGATTAAACAGCTGATTTCCCCTTCGTCCATCTACCGCTTGAGTGTTATTTACAAATTGTGGTGGATATAGCCCTAATTTTACGGAACTCATTTACGGAGCATCGAACATTTTCTCATTTTACTCACACCTGTTTACGTTTCCCTTCCAAAAAAGCAACATTGCCGCTAATTCGTGAATGTTTGCCTTCAGTAGTGTCAAACATTCGTAAATTGCCCACAATTCGTGAATTCGTCTGCCATTTTGTTATATATTCAACAGATTTCGTTCGTAAATAACTACAGGAAATTGTGTATGATTTTAGTGTCGATGACACTTTAAATAGTATGTTACTTAAAAATTAGTTATTGTGCTAGAACTTATATTCTTGATGACTTTAGAAATATGTACAAAATTACAACAGCAATGCACGTTTGAAAATCGAGCAGTACGGAGGGATTTCTTATAATCTCAATATAAAATAATAGCACGAATTAATAAATTAGTCCCTCCAGCATATTTCACTAAAACTTCACGTTAGTTAACCTAACTAAAAACGCCTATGAGTGACAATTATAATATATCATTTTGTGGTATAAATAATATATATAACAACTCAATAAAAGGACTGAACTGTTTCGGAAAAAGCGCATAGTTACAAATTTTAGGTACTTTCTTAGTATTCTTTAAAAAAATGTATCAAAATATGGAGATTGCTCTACCAAACAGTTTATTTTTTAGTTTTTTTTAGTAATTATTTGGGAATTCCAAAATACTATTTTGCTAGTTATTGTGTTCAATATAAATTCGTGTCGTAGTTTTGTTTCAAAATTAATTATAAAGTTTTAACATTATAGCCTAACTAATGAAAATACTGCCTTAATGATACAATTTATGAACGCCTCCAATGTCGGCCATTATTTCGTGGTGGAAATCTATGAGTAAAGGAGACAGTCAACGTCCCCGTCTCCCTCACTCACATTAGCAGTTTGCGCGGGAAACTAATCAGCCGATTACGCAGCTCACACGTATTCTCAGTCAAGAGAAAAAAACCCTGTCTGTGAAACTGTCTCGAATCAGCTGTTCAATGAGGGGAAATGTTATAAAAAACGCTGTCAAATTTTCCCCACGGGCGGGAGACGAGGGAGTCGACTGTCTTCTTATTGGTCTCTGCTATTCGCGTTGAAAGGTAGACGTCAATGAATTTGAATTAAATTGCCAACATGTAGAATATAAGAAAATGCATGTCATTAGCAAGCAACATCTTATCACATATATATCCTAGATAATTGATAACTTAAATTTAAATAACTTAAATTTAAATAACTTTATTTTATACTTTAAACCCCCATTAAAATTAACCATTAATGTGGACAAACGATATGATTTTGTTTATGTGAATGGGTGTTATGGATGGCTTATTAGCAAACGAAAGCCATGCATGCCCATTAACATTACCTATGTAGCTTGGATAGAGATAACTTTACCTGGTAGTTTTATATTGTATCGATCCGAACTATACACTTGTGCTTTCAAATGTATGTCAATGGCAATGATAAACGATTAGATATTCCATCACTGATATTGGAATTAAAGCAACAGTTCACATGAATTCCATAAACCAATAAGGAAGGAGATGATCGACTGAACAGCTGATGAAACAGCTGATTTCCCCTTCGTTCATCTACCGCTTGAGTGTTATTTACGAATTGTGGTGGATATAACCCTAATTTTCCGGAACCCATTTACTAAGCACCGAACATTTTTTCATTTTACTTACACATGTTTACGTTTCCCCTCCGAAAAAGCAACATGGCCGCTAATTCGTAAATGTTTGCCCCAGGGATGAACAAGGAAGGAGATACACAGCTTCTTCGTCTCCCGCCCTTGGGGAAAATTTGCCAGCGGTTTTTATAACATTTCCCCTTCTTGAACAGCTGATCGGAGAACCAAATTCACGGACAGGGTTTTTCTCCGAAATGAGAATACGTGTGAGCTACTCAATCTGCCGATTACCTTCCCGGTCAAACTATTGGGGTGGGTTTTAACATGAAAAAAAGTCGTTATTTTTTGCCAATTTCATTTAATGTCATAGAATCACCATTCCTGTGATAAATTCTGCGGAATGTGGAAACATAATTTTTTTTTGTTATCTTTTGTTGTTTTAAGACATTTTACACAGTTGAACTGATTAAAAATTTAAAGTGAATTTAAAATACCGGCAATATTTCTCACCACCAAAAAATTCAAGAACATGGCGGAGGGAGTGGGTGTTCAGAAGGTGCACCACTAAGGTAGCAGTTGCACTTAAGGCATACTTTTAAGAAATGTTTTAACATATTATTGGTGTGTAAATAATTTTGAATTTATTAATATTATTAATTATCAATAGACCTTGTTGTTATTAATTATCAATAGACCTTGTTAAATTATAAATTAAAATTGCATACATAATTGTATACATACAATATTACAATGCTTCCCTTATAAAATGAATATAAAACGCTACTACAGACTTATGTTTAAAAGAAAAATTATCATAAATCGCTCTATTACTTTAAGTATACATATGTTATTTAATAATTGTGTTCGTCATACTGTAGATGTGATTAGGAAAATATTGAATTCCACTAAATTACTGATTTTATAAGAATCGGTGTAGATACGTCTATTCGTTAGTTATAGATTTAGCTTTATAACACTACCAAGTCGAAATATTAATAAAAATTAAATCAATAATATACAAAACAAGAACATGAAATTCCGAACATGCGTAAATGTCTTTAATCGTACATTCATTTCTGTTTTCATAAGTCAACGGATATACAAATAAATATAAATTTTACATCGTTGTTTTAGGTTGTAATTAGTTACACAAACTATTGGCATTACTATATACGTTTTAATAAATGTAATGTAGTGGTAAAGAAACAAGAAGAGTTTATTTTTTATTATTTATAGCCCATTATTAAAGAAGAGTTTGTACCGCGTGGACTTGTGTTGTTTTTCTAAGGCTCATCAGAATCCCTACAGTAAAATACTGAATTCGCCTTTATTTCTGTAATTAAGTAAGGTGCTAATAATAAAATTCTTCTTAGTAGTATATGTAATTCAAAATATCGGTAGAAACGAAAACCGCATAAAAAAATCCAAAATTCCTTCTTATGCTCAATTTTGAAATTGCAAAAATGCATTCCTTCCTTTTTTGTACATATTTCACAAGCCATTGGATATATAATATAATACTGAATATCTATTGAATAATAATTTAAAGTCTATTTATTTTAACTATTTAAAGTTTTGATGACACTAATTTCAAGCAAAACTTTATATTGTTACATACCAACCTACTTCGAATGAAATTTCATAATGGTTGACGAATACAGGAAATACGTGGGCAATTAAAAAAACCTAAATCCACCACAATTCTTCAGTTACTGTCAAACGTTTGTTTGATATAGGGGAAATCAGCTGATCGATCAGCTGTGAAGCTGTGCATCTCCTTCTTCACTCATCCCTGGTTTGCCCTCAATAGTGTTTAGCATTCGTAAATTGCCCACAATTCGTGAATTCGCCAGCCAATATGTTATACGAGGGCTGTCTGATAAATAATCGACCTAACCATGATGTACGCGACTTTTTCAATTTTTTTTTTTTCATCTACAGTTATCAATCGGCGCTAAAACTCGGTCTTATTGCCTCTAAACTGAGCCAACAGAGCGCTGGAAATGTTCATGCGCGCACATTTGTGGTCTAGCGTAAGCAAACGCGGCACCCAACGCGCGGACAGCTTTCTCATGCCCAAATCTTGGTTTAATATATGGCAAACACTTTCTTTTGACATCTTCATAATCTCAGCTATTTCTCTAACTTTAATCCGGCGGTCGTCTAGTACCAATTGATGAACTTTAGCGATGTTATCGTTAGTGGTTACAGTTTTTGGACGCCCAGGACGTTCATCATCTTCCAAGCTCCTGCGACCACGTTTAAATTCAGCTGCCCAAAATTTTACGGTGGTAAACGATGGTGCAGAGTCACCATACACCATACACATGAAGGCGTATTGCCTTTCAAAAATAAAAATTTAATTACAGCTCGATATTCAATTTTTTCCCTTTTGGGGGAATCACCGAAATACACTCACAAAAACGACTGTCAACAGATAATGGTGCAAGATAAATTTCTGAAATTTGGCGAGTAGCTATTACAATATGCACAATTTGAAGTAGAAACTTTTTTTTCACTTGTGCCGCTAGCTTCACGTTGAGGTCGGTTATTTATCAGACAGCCCTCGTATATTCAATAGATTACGTTCGTAAAAAACTTCAGGAAATTTTTTATGATTTTAGTGTCGCCGACACTTTTAATAGTATGTTACTTTAAAATTAGTTATTGTGATTGAACTTATATTCCTGAAGACTTTAGAAATATGTACAAAATTAAAACAGCAATGCATGTTTGACAATCGAGTAGTACGGAGGGATTTCATTTCATCTGGTATTCCGAATTAAGTGTATTTAAATCAAAATAAAGATTAAATTTAAATTTGTAGTTATAATTTCGATCACTCATTATGAAAAGTGTAATACTGAAAAACATAAGGAAACCTAACCTAATACGAAGATGATAGTTGTCCAGGCAATCGTTTTAAAGAATACAAATTAAATGAAGATGATTTAAAACAAAATTTTTATTAGGGTAGATACAAGCCTTCACCTTGAAAAACATATAATTCGATTATGCATATGGAATCTCAATATAAAATAATAACACGAATTAATAAGTTAGTCCCTCCAGCATATTTCACTAAAACTTCACGTTAGTTAACCTAACTAAAAACGCCTATGAGTGACAATTATAATATATCATTTTGTGATATAAATAATATATATAACAACTCAATAAAAGGACTGAACTGTTTCGGAAAAAGCGCGTAGTTACAAATCTTAGGTACTTTCTTAGTATTCTTTAAAAAAATGTATCAAAATATGGAGATTGCTCTACCAAACAGTTTATTTTTTAGTTTTTTTTAGTAATTATTTGGGAATTCCAAAATACTATTTGTCTAGTTATTGTGTTCACTATAAATTGCCCACAATTCGTGAATTTTTCAGCCATGTTGATATATATTCAATAGATTGCGTGCGTAAATAACTACAAGAAATTTTTTATGATTTTAGTGTCATCGACACTATGAAGTAGTACAATTGTGCTCATAAAAATAGCAGTGCTCCTCAAGAAAGACAAATAATTTTCTATTAATTCAAATTTCAAAAAAAGTATACAAAAGTAAAGTATTTCAGTCTTAACAGGTATATCACAAAATAAACGTTGTTCATAACCCTTAACTATTTTTTTTGGTCGTAGTAATATTTCGCAGTTGTTCATAAAAATAGCTATGTTTAGAACTATGTAGCACGATCTCTTGCCAGCTGCTTCCAGTTGCGCACTCCAAGTTGGTTGAGGCCCTTTTCCACTTGTGTTCGCTATCTCAGTCTAGGACGTCCTCTGTTGCGTTGACCCTGTGGTTCGGATTCGAAGACTCTTTGGGCCGGGGCACTGCTGTCCATCTGCTCTACATGGCCTAGCCACCTTAAGCGTTGTATCCGTAGACGCTTGACTAGGTTCACGCCGCCGTACAGCCCATACAGTTCGTGGTTGAATCTTCTCGGCTTCCTCATCCGCTTTTAGTAGCGTCCAGGTTTCTACGCCGAAAAGCAGGACTGGGATGATCAAGGTGTTGTACAAAGTCACTTTGGTCGTTCGGGAGAGGGCTTTATTACTCAATTGCCTTTTAAGCCCTAAGAAACAGCGATTGGCAAGAGTGATTCTGCGATTGATTTCGGTACTGAAGTTATTGTCGCTATTCACCGCGGAGCCGAGATAGACGAAGTCCTTAACTACCTCGAAATGTCTGCTGCCCATAGTGACGCTCTGTCCGAGATGTCGATGTTCTTCGTCCTTCTTCGATGACAGCATATACTTAGTTTTGCCCTCGTTTACCACCAGTCCCACTTTAGCCGCTTCCACTTCGATGTTAGCAAACGCCTCATTGACGGCTCGCTGAGTTCTGCCGATCACGTCAATGTCATCCGCATAAGCTAGCAGTTGAACGGAGTTGTGGAAAATCGTGCCTCTGATGTTGACGTGTGAGTTACGCACGATCCCCTCAAGAATGATGTTAAAGAAGTCGCATGACAGCGCGTCGCCTTGTCGAAATCCTTTTTTGACATCGAAGGTCTCGGTGAGTTCGCTACCGACCTTGACGGAGCAGCGAGTTCTCCATCGTCATCCTACACAATCTGACGAGTTTGGTAGGTATGTCAAAACTAGACATTGCACTGTATAGCTCGTCTCTATGCACGTTGTCATACGCGGCCTTAAAATCGACGAATAGATGGTGGGTGTCGATTTGTACTTCTTGGGACTTCTCCAGGATTTGCCGCAGTGTGAAGATCTGGTCGATTGTGGACTTCCCTGGCCTGAAACCACACTGATAAGGACCTATCAGGTTGTTGACGAACGGTTTCAGGCGCTCATACAATACGGCAGAGAAAATCTTATATCCGATATGAAGGAGACTGATCCCTCGGTAGTTGGCGCAGTCGAAGGGGTCTCCTTTCTTGTGGACCGGACATACGATGCTAAGATTCCACTCGTCGGGCATGCTTTCCTCCGACCATATCTCACAGATAAGCTGGTGCATGCACCCAACCAGCTCATCCCCAGCCGCTTTGAACAGCTCTGCGGATAGTCCGTCTGCCCCAGCAGCATTGTTCGACTTCAGTCTCGATATTGCTATCTTGAACTCGTCGACGTCGGGGGGACGGAATTCTTGTCCATCGTCGTCCAAATTGAGTGGAACATTCTGCCTAACAGCGGGATTTGTGTCGTCATCGCCGTTTAGGAGTCTGCAGAAATGATCCTTCCAGATTCTCAGCACCGACTGCGACTCTACCACCAGTTGTCCACTTTGGTCCCGGCAGGCTTCAGTCCGAGGTTTGTAAACGCCAGATAACTATTTTATCTTGTGGTAAAAATTTCGGACGTCATTCCTGCCATAGCACCTCTCCATTTCCTCGACCGCGCGCTTCTCGTGCTCTTTCTTTTTTCTTCTGAGAAGCCGGTTCTCTTCCCTTCTTCTCTGTTTGTAGAGCTCACAAATAGCTCTAGTCGTACGATACAGTGTTGCCGTGTATTCTTCTTCTTTGTCTGCATGCGCCTGCCTGCACTTGTCGTCAAACCATGGATTCCTCTGAGGTGGTGTTGTGAAACCCAGCACATCAGTGGCGGCCTCTTTGATGGCTTCTTGACAACGTTTCCATTTGTCTTCTATTGTTTGTGCAGGCAGCGTCGAACTTTCGGAGAGTTTCAGGGAGAATCGATCGGTAAAGGCTCTAGCGATCGGCTGCGATTGTAGCTTTCCGACATCAAACCGTTTTGGCTTGTCTCGAATCCGTTGTTCTCTCGATATCCGGGTTCTCACCTTGGCTACAACAAGGAAATGATCCGAGTCGATGTTTGCACCTCGGAAGGTTCGGACATCGAGAATGTTGGAGGAGTGTCTGACGTCGATCGCAACGTGATCAATCTGGTTGACGGTTGGTTGATCAGGTGATCGCCATTTCCCTTTATGAATGTTAAGGTGTGGGAACCGCGTGCTGGCCACAGAGAGATTTCGCCCCGAGGCGAAGTCAACTAGCCTGACTCCGTTTCCGGTTGTGTTGGCGTGCAGGCTGTGTCTTCCGATGACTTTAGCAAAGCCTTCTTCTCTTCCCAGCTGATCATTGAAATCTCCTACAACGTTCTTGGTGTCGTAGCTGGGGCATCGATCATATGTCCTTTCTAGGAGGTGATAGAAGTCTTCTTTACTGCTGTCATCTTTTTCCTCTGTCGGGGCGTGGGCGCATATGAGGCTTATATTCCCGAATTTAGCCTTGATGCGGATTGTTATGAGGCGTTCGCTTATGTATTGGAAGCTTAAGACTGTTTGCCTAAGTCTGCCTCGAACAACAAAACCGCATCCAAATAAGCATTTCTCTCTCTCCCTGTAGCAGTCGCCGTGGTATATCGTCGTCAACAGTGTATCCATCCGTATCCGGTTGTTCCGTAACTATTTTTTTTTTTTAAAGTAGCCGGGCAGTTACCCCGACTCACACCCCCAACCAGGAGGACCTGGCCCTTTTTTATGCCTCTTGGGCGGAGGTCGCACTTATAGGTTTTAGCAAGTTGAGTTCGGATGACCAACAACCAGTACCCGGTGGCTACCTACCATGAGTCTCGCACTACCTCCCACAATTCCTTGGCGTTTTTTAGGTTTGCCTCATCGACAGAATTTTTAACATCGCCCTTCAAGTTCTCAATGAGTTTTAGGTCAGGGGATTGTGCTGGCCACTCCATAACGGTTATTCTTTATTCATCAAACCAAGATTTTGCCCAAACTACTGGCCCAAACTAGTAGCATTTCCTCCTCGTCATTTGGCAGCATAAGCTCCTCTAAAATTTTAACGTACTCAGCACCATTCATTATACCCTTGATGGGATATATAGGCCCAACCCCATTATATAGACATCTTCTAACCGTCACAGCACTCACCGGAAGTTGGAGTTCATCCCTTATCTCTCTGGAGCTTATTGAAGGGTTCTCCTTTGCCATGTTGGTCAGTTTCGCCAGTTCGCTTAGCCGTCACTCATTTTGGACCGCGTGTTTCGGGCCTAGCGTTGCTGTTTAGCGCATTGCTATATATAGATAGATAGAACTTATAATCCAGATGACTTGAGAAATATGTACAAGTTTAAAACAACAACACATGTTTGAAAATCGAGCATTACGGAGGGATATCTTTTCATCTGGTATTTCGAGTTAAGTGTATTAAAATCAAAATAAATATTATTGTTGTTCTTAAAATGTAACTTATATTGTTATAACTTTGATCAGCCATTATAAATGTAATACTGGAAAACTTCTTATACATCGGCCACCGCTATAAATGAATAAAAATTAAATAACGATAATTTGAAAAATATTTCTATCTATGACTCGATTTCTATTTATGATTCCACTATGAATATCTCCATAAAACATAATAGCATGAATTAATGAATTAATCCCTCCAGCATATTTTACCAAAACTTAACATTGTTTAGCCTAACTTAAAGCGCCTATGAGTGACAATTATAATAAATATTTCTGTATTATAAATTATATATATATAACAACTGAATAAAAATACTGAGCTGTTTCGGCAAAAGGGCATAATAACAAATTTGAGTTACTTCCTTAGTATGCTTTTAGAAAAGAGGTATCAAAATATGGGCATTGCCTTACCAGACATAATATATATATATATCAACAACAACTATATAAAAGGTATGAGTTTTTAGAATACCAGTCTTAGAATTTTAAGTAAGGTTAGTGTTTTGTTTGAACATTCCAAAATACAATTTGGTCATCTGTTGTGTTTTAAGAAAAAATCGTGTCATATGTTTGTTTCAGAATTTATTATAAAGTTTTAAAATTATAGCCTAGATGATGGCACTACTGCCTCAATGGTGCAATGTATCAACGCGTCCAATTTCAGACATTCTTTCGTGGTAGAATTTTTAGCAAAAATTATTGAGTAAAGGAGACAGACGAGGGAGTCGACTGTCTACCAGTGTTGCTTTTTGGAAGGGAATCGTAAACAAGTGTAAAAGAGGAAATGTTCGATGCCACGTAAATAACTCTCGGAAAATTAGTCTATATCCACCCCAATTCATAAATAGCACTCAAGTGGTTGAAGGATGAAGGTGAAATCATCTATTTAATTATCCTCCTTATTGGTTTCTGGTATTGTCTGCTCTATTTGCAATGTTGCCTATTCGTGGTTTTATCCGCCTAGGGGGGCATGGGCCTATGCACACGAGGCAATGTCCTTGATCGCGCTCAACATGGCGAGCTGCCAAGACTATCCTCGTCCGTGCATAGGTCAAGTTGACATACAGCCTCCCAGTGGCGCACCCTGGATAGCCATCACAGCATCCGTTGTGTGGTGAACCAATGTATGCAGCGACTGGCCTACCAGTCTGTAGGTTGTGCGTGAGGCTAACTCCCTCACCACACAAAAATAACCGAGTTCAGCAACAACAACTTGCCTCGGATATGGACGGATCCAACGTTGACGACCCCGGAAAACGAACAAAGGACAACGATTTTCGGTTCTGCACGTGGAATGTGAGGTCCCTTAACAGACCACGTGCAGCCGAACAACTTGCGGAGGCCCTTGACTGCTACAAAGCAGATATCACCGCCATCCAGGAAGTGCGATGGGATGGGCCGGGCAGAAAGAAGATGAAGAACTGCGACATATACTACAGCGACTGCTACAGGGAGAGAAGGCAGCGCCTATTCGGATGCGGATTTGTTGTTCGAGGCAGACTTAGGCAAAAAGTCATAAGCTACGATCTCGTAAGCGAACGCCTCATGACAATCCGCATTAAGGCTAAATTCGGGAACATCAGCCTGATATGCGCTCACGCCCCGACAGAAGAGAAGGATGACAACAGCAAGGATGAGTTCTATGATCTCCTAGAAAGAACATACGATCGATGCCCCAGCTATGACACCAAGATCGTTCTAGGAGATTTCAATGCTCAGCTGGGGAAAGAGGACATCTTTGCTGGACTTCGCCGCGGGGCGGAACCTCTCTATGAGCAGTACGCGGTTCCCACATCGCAACATCCATAAAGGAACCTGGCGATCCCCTGATCAATCAACCGTCAACCACGTCAGACACTCCTCCAACATTCTCGATGTCCGAACATTCCGAGGCGCTAACATTGACTCGGATCATCACCTGGTTGTAGCCAAGGTAAGAACCCGGATATCGAGAGAACAACGGAGTCGAGATAGGCCGAAGCGGTTTGACGTCGGAAAGCTACAATCGCAACAGGTCGCTGGGATCTTTGCCGACCGAGTCTCCCTGAAACTCTCCCCAAGTTCGACGCTGCCTGCACTAACAATAGAAGAAGAATGGAAACGTTGTCAAAAAGCCATCAAAGAAGCTGCCACTGATGTGCTGGGTTTCACGCCACCACCTAGAAGGAACCCATGGTTTGACGACGAGTGCAGGCAGGCACATGCAGCCAAACAGGAGGCCTACCAGGCAACGCTGCATCGGACAACGAGAGCTGTTCGTGAGCTCTACGAACAGAAAAGAAGGGAAGAGAACCGGCTTCTCAGAAGGAAAAAGAGAGAGCATGAGAAGCGCGCGGTCGAAGAGATGGAGAGATGTTATGGCAGGAATGAAGTCCGAAAGTTTTACCGAAAGGTGAAACAGCTATCCGGTGGATACAGGGTTCGGACCGAAGCCTGCCGGGACCAAAACGGAAACCTAGTAGTAGAGTCGCAATCGATTCTGAGAATCTGGAAAGATCATTTCTGCAGACTCTTAAACGGCGATGACGGCCCAAATCCCGCTGTTAGGCAGAATGTTCTACTTAATTTGGACGATGATAGACAAGAATTCCGTCCCCCCGACTTAGACGAGGTCAAGATAGCAATATCGAGACTGAAATCAAATAAAGCTGCTGGAGTGGATGGACTGTCCGCAGAACTGTTCAAAGCGTCTGGGGATGACCTGGTTGGGCGCATGCACCAGCTCATCTGTGATATATGGTCGGAGGAAAGCATGCCCGATGAGTGGAATCTCAGCGTCGTCTGCCCGGTCCACAAGAAAGGAGACCCCTTCGACTGCGCCAACTATCGAGGGATAAGTCTCCTTAACATCGCATACAAGATCCTCTCTGACGTATTGTGTGAACGCCTGAAACCGTTTGTCAACAACCTGATTGGTCCTTATCAGTGTGGTTTCAGGCCAGGGAAGTCCACCATCGACCAAATCTTCACACTACGGCAAATCCTGGAAAAGACCCAAGAAATGCAAATCGACACTCACTCGTCAGATTGGAGAACTCTCGCTGCTCGGGAACGAACTCACCGAGACCTTCAATGTCAAAAAAGGTTTTAGACAAGGCGACGCACTGTCATGTGACTTTTTTAACATCATCCTTGAGAAGATCGTGCGTAACTCACAGGTCAACACCAGAGGTACGATCTTCCAAAAGTCAGCTCAATTGCTAGCTTACGCCGACGACATTGACGTGATTGGTCGAACACAGCGAGCCGTCAATGATGCGTTTGCTGGCATTGAAGCGGAAGCGGCTAAAATGGGTCTGGTGGTAAATGAGGGCAAAACGAAGTACATGCTGTCATCAAGGAAGGACACACAACATCGGCGTCTCGGACAGAGCGTCACACTAGGCAGCAGAAACTTCGAGGTAGTCAAGGACTTCGTCTACCTCGGCTCCGCAGTAAACAGGGACAATAACACCAGTACCGAAATCAAACGCAGAATCACTCGTGCCAATCGCAGTTTCTTTGGGCTCAAGAGGCAATTGAGTAATAAAGCCCTCTCTCGAAAGACTAAGCTTGCTTTATATAACACCTTAATCATCCCAGTCCTACTTTATGGCGCGGAAACTTGGACACTACTTAAAGCGGATGAGGAAGCCCTTGGTCTCTTCGAGAGAAAAGTTCTGCGCGCGATTTTTGGTCCTGTTTGCGTTGATGGCATCTGGAGGAGAAGATTCAACCACGAACTGTATGGGCTGTACAGCGGCATGAGCCTAGTCAAGCGTCTACGGATACAACGCTTAAGATGGCTAGGCCATGTAGAGCGTATGGACACCACTGCTCCGGCCCGAAAAGTCTTCGAATCTGAGCCATTGGGACAACGCAACAGAGGACGGCCCAGGATAAGGTGGCGCACACAAGTGGAGAAGGACCTCAACCAACTTGGAGTGCGCAACTGGCGGCAGCTGGCGAAAGATCGTGCTGGCTGGAGAGGCATGTTGGTTGAGGCCCAGGTCCACCCCGTACTGTAGCGCCACAAGAAGAAGAAGATCCGCCTAGTTCTATTTATTTTCCAGCTAGTTATCGTGGTCTGCATCTGTTCTAGATTTCCTTATTACTTACTAATTTACTAACGTAAATTATGCGAATTGGAATACTTTTTGTTCTGCACTTAAATCCAGGCTTAAAATACCCCTTTTAACCTGTCGAATATCTTTGCTGTATTCATCTAATAACACTGAATTACATAATTTCCTATAACCTATAATTTGTAAAATGAATTGAATAACTATCTCTTTTTAACACAACTGCATATCTCTTGCATTTGTATATATTCTATGAAATTTCTTTACATCGGTAAATTTCCATAGCTTTGAATATAGCTTTTTCTGTCTTTCTATTGTATTTAAAGAGCTTACATTTCGGATTTAAATTGTATAATTCTGGATTTCGAGGAGTGGTTTTAGATTGGCTTCGTACTTATCTCATTGGGAGAGAACAAGTAGTCAAAATAAACGGTGTGCTGAGCAATTCTCTCGTCCTTCAAAATGGCGTCCCTCAAGGTTCTGTCCTGGGTTCTCTACTGTTTTTAATTTTCATAAATTCTCTGTTCTCCCAATGCTTCAATGATCAACTCACTGCATTTGCAGACGATATAGCTTTTGTTTACCGAGAATTGAATTTGTTTTCTTGCATTGTAAGTATTAATAAAGATCTGCATAAGCTACAACAGTGGTTCGCCTTGCACAAGTTGGTTGTTAGTGAAAAAACAAAATTAATGGCCTTTCATATGATAGATTTTGATAGCTGCGATTTTAATCTGTCATTTCATTCACACGACTGCCAACGTTTTTCTATACCGGTTCTTTGCTGTGGTCTCGAAAACTTCAATGATAACTCTCCATGTTCAAAAGAATGCTTCAAGATTGAATCTGTTAGTGAATATAAATATCTAGGTGTTCTAATCGATTCCAACTGGAATTGGAAAGCACACATCAAAGCGGCGATCTCGCATATGCTGCAAGTAATGCGAAATATGTATCACTTAAGACTTTATTGCTCCAAGCAAGTTCTCACCATGATTTACTACGCACTTGCAAATTCTAAGCTTCAATATGGGATCACAAGTTGGTGAGGTGCTTTTGACAACGCTTTTGATTCGTTGTTCAAGTCCCAGAAATGTATGGTTAGAATTATTTGCGGTAAAAATCGCACTGTTTACTGTTGGCCGTTTTTTAAAATGCTTCACATCCTTGCTTTAAGACATCTGTATATCTTCAAATTTCTTAAAGAATTTTATAAACGCAGTGGTAATACTGTTAATAGGACATCAAACTATCACAACCTGCGTGTAAACAATCAATCGCTAGTATCAGTTCCAATCGCACATAAAACTAAATTTTCTCGTTTTTTCACCATTACTGCTCCTAGATGTTTCAACAGAATTCCAATTTCTATAAGACAAACGACTAATATTCATGCCTTCTTAAATAAAGTAAAGAATTGGCTATTTAATATCAATTATAAAAATATAGAGACTATATTTCGATGTGGTCGCCGTGGCGTAGTGGTAAGTGCATCGACCGCGGCGCAGAAAAGTCTGGGTTCGATTCCCGGCGGGACACCTAGCATTTTTTCACGGCACCACCTCTTTCGAGTTGCTGACAACACTCAAAGAGTATTAATTGTCTATGGAAAGCTTCTCAGCTCGCCGTTCGGAATCGGCAAAAAACTGTAGGTCCCTTCTACTCGTGAAGAACAGTAGCATGCACAACACGAGTAGTTGTTGTAGAAGCTAGGCCCTGGCCCGTTGTGGGCTGTAGTGCCACTCAATTATTATTATTATTATTAAGAATAAAAAAAGAAATAAAGTTGAAAATCAAAATCATATTTGCCTATGTTCCTATGTTTTATAAATTTTGTTATTAAATATATTGTAAATTAGACCTAAGATAAAGAATGAATAAATATATAAATATGAATATATGAATTAAGTACAGTCTTCAGTTATTAAAATTAAAGGCCGTTTCAATTGTAATAAATACTTTTTTAATTTAACGGATCGTTTTTTCTTTTAAATTAATTGGATTCGGGTGATTTTTATTTAAAAAAACCTTAACATCGTAAATAACGCTAAGATATTGACGAATATGCTTTGTCAGATATTTTCTCAAAATATAAGTGAAGTAAACACCGATAATCTTGTAAGTCAGTCTCTGCAGGACTTCAACTCCTTCTTAAACTAAATATTGAAGCTAATTTAAAAGATGCAGCCGAATGGTTTATACAATACTACAACAAATGGAAAATTAAAGTAAATGACCAGCTGTTTCAATTGTAATAAATACTTTTTTTAATTTAACGGATAGTTTTTGCTTTTAAATTAATTGTGTTCGAGGCTATTTTGGGGAAGAGCAGCTGAGCATTGCTTCGCCTAAGGTACTTGGTTTGCGATGAGTGATAGAAACGGATGAGCTTCAAGTTGATCTTAGTTCTCTTTTGAATTTGTTGAATTCCGAATTTATTCAAAGTACTAAGCGCAGTGTTTTAATGGTCATGCCTTAAATTTTCGACTCGTTCGGTATGCTTTCTCCGTGGACTGTTCGTCTGAAAATGTTGTTCCAAAACATATGGTCGCTGCTCGCTTGCTAGCTTACCTACAAGATAATCTTCGTATCCACATTGGTGATGTCTATTTATGGACCGATTCCCAGCTTACCTTGTACTGGATACTGGGATCTTATAAACGATGGAAGCCGTATGTGGAGAATAGTGTTAAAGAAATCAGGACGTTATCAAGTTATGTTCCTGGAAGCATCCAGGTGCGGAAAATCCTGCGGACTTACTTACCAGAGGGGTCAGTGCAACTTTTCTCATCAATTCTTCCATTTAGTTAAATGGGCCTTCATGGCTAATCAATCATCAACTGAGAACGTGAATGTTGTTATGTAACCTTTCGTCGGACGCAGAGGATTCCGAATTTAAAACCGTGGACTTCAAGGAACCCTTCGTGTCACGGCTTGTCGCTTTCGAGCAATTGATGCGTTTAGAAGACGTCCCATTGAGAATCAGATATCATCTGAAGAAATTAATCGAGCTGAAAAGTACTGGATTCGTCAAGTGCAAAGAGAACACTTTAATAAGGACATTTGTCATCTCCAAAAGGGAAAGGGTATGCCTCTTAATTCAAACTTATCCTCTCTTTCTCCTTATTTGGATGATGTCGATCAGCTTCTGCGTGTAGGTAGTCGTCTTCAAGATGTCATCCTATCATATAACCGAAAGCAGCGCACATTACAAAACTCATCATTACTGATGTGCACCAACGAATCTTTCATGGCGGGACTTCAGCTGTACTTTCAAGGTTGCGGTCTAAATACTGGGTCATAAAAGGAAGACAGCTCGTTGAAGCTAATTTAAAAGATGCAGCCGAATGGTTTATACAATACTACAACAAATGGAAAATTAAAGTAAATGACCAGCTGTTTCAATTGTAATAAATACTTTTTTTAATTTAACGGATAGTTTTTGCTTTTAAATTAATTGGATTCAGGTGATAATTATTAAAATTTGGTGCCGAAACCTGGGAATCTTGTACGCAAACGTAAAAGAAAGCGATCATATCGTAGTTTAAAGTATTAAAGTTAATTTATTAAAATGGATTTAGCGAGTCGTGCTTCATATCGTGGACAGGTAACTCAACTCATTAATAGCGCAACCGATTATTTGAAATCTGGCGACTTCAAGTTGACGGAAAACGTGAGTAGGCTGGACGATATAGAAGAGTAGCTAATGGCCATGTTGGATCGGCTCACAACAGCTCATGAGAGCTTACGAAAAGCGAACGCTGAAGTGGTTTCCTTAGTAAAGGCAGAGGAATCTTTAAAAGAAGCTGATACTGTGGCAAAGTATGAAGATAAGGCGATATCAACAATAGTGCGCATTAAATGTCGTTGGTCAAAGCTTCGCCTTCGGCAAGGGCAGCCGATGAGTGCTGAAAGTATTCTCGAGTTTACCTCTACATCTACGGCATCTCCCCCTCTGCCACCTCACCATTCATCGTCATTCAGTGCAGTTAGGTTGAACAAACTGCAACCAAAGCGTTTCTCTGGTGGTTTTAAAGAATGGGTTTCCTTCTTGGAACAATATCGTGCTCTCTTTCATGAGAACTCATCACTTAGCATGATTGATAAATTTAATTATCTTGAGACAGCATTAGTAGGCAAGGCGGCCGAAACATTAGCTGGTCTCACTCCCTCAGAGGCCAATTATCACACCGCCATAACCTTATTAAATTTTGTTCATTCACCAAATCATTTATCACTTAATGATGTTTTGAACGTTGGCGAGAACCTTTTACCAGATCTTTTGTCTGTTATATTAAATTTTCGTACAGGAAGGATTGGCTTGATAGCAGATATTGAGAAAGCTTTCCTTCAAATTCTACTTCAGCCTTCTGACAGAGACAGCCATTCATTCCTTTGGTTTGTTGAAAAGGTAATTAATGGGAAGATTATACCTGCAATAAAGGTGTATCGAATGACGCGACTTACATTTGGAGTTAAAAGCAGTCCATACATTTTGGAGGCTATGATTCAGGAACTGATTATGGAGGCTATGTCTAAGTTCGACGAATCGCAAAAAATTTTTACACGAAGGCGACGAAGAGGTACTGCTTTATCGAAGAATATGTGACCTATTGAAAGGAAGTTTCTATATGGATGATTTGGTTGCTGGTGTTGGTGATGAGGTTTTCGCCGTGAGATTGTACCGCGAAGCAGTTAAAGTTTTTGGAAGCGCTTCAATGACACTGCGTAAATGGAATACGAATTACGATTGTGTTCGAGGCTATTTTGGGGAAGAGCAGCTGAGCATTGCTTCGCCTAAGGTACTTGGTTTGCGATGAGTGATAGAAACGGATGAGCTTCAAGTTGATCTTAGTTCTCTTTTGAATTTGTTGAATTCCGAATTTATTCAAAGTACTAAGCGCAGTGTTTTAATGGTCATGCCTTAAATTTTCGACTCGTTCGGTATGCTTTCTCCGTGGACTGTTCGTCTGAAAATTTTGTTCCAAAACATATGGTCGCTGCTCGCTTGCTAGCCTACCTACAAGATAATCTTCGTATCCACATTGGTGATGTCTATTTATGGACCGATTCCCAGCTTACCTTGTACTGGATACTGGGATCTTATAAACGATGGAAGCCGTATGTGGAGAATAGTGTTAAAGAAATCAGGACGTTATCAAGTTATGTTCCTGGAAGCATCCAGGTGCGGAAAATCCTGCGGACTTACTTACCAGAGGGGTCAGTGCAACTTTTCTCATCAATTCTTCCATTTAGTTAAATGGGCCTTCATGGCTAATCAATCATCAACTGAGAACTTGAATGTTGTTATGTAACCTTTCGTCGGACGCAGAGGATTCCGAATTTAAAACCGTGGACTTCAAGGAACCCTTCGTGTCACGGCTTGTCGCTTTCGAGCAATTGATGAGTTTAGAAGACGTCCCATTGAGAATCAGATATCATCTGAAGAAATTAATCGAGCTGAAAAGTACTGGATTCGTCAAGTGCAAAGAGAACACTTTAATAAGGACATTTGTCATCTCCAAAAGGGAAAGGGTATGCCTCTTAATTCAAACTTATCCTCTCTTTCTCCTTATTTGGATGATGTCGATCAGCTTCTGCGTGTAGGTAGTCGTCTTCAAGATGTCATCCTATCATATAACCGAAAGCAGCGCACATTACAAAACTCATCATTACTGATGTGCACCAACGAATCTTTCATGGCGGGACTTCAGCTGTACTTTCAAGGTTGCGGTCTAAATACTGGGTCATAAAAGGAAGACAGCTCGTTAAAGGCATTATTAGAAATTGCTTCTAGGTGTTCTAATCGATTCCAACTTGAATTGGAAAGCACACATCAAAGCGGCGAAATCGCATATGCTGCAAGTAATGCGAAAAATGTATCGATTAAGACCTTATTGCTCCAAGCAAGTTTTCACCATGATTTACTATGCACTTGCAAATTCTAAGCTTCAATATGGGATCACAAGTTGGGGAGGTTCTATTGACAACGCTTTTGATCCGTTGTTCAAGTCCCAGAAATGTATGGTTAGAATTATTTGCGGTAAAAATCGCACTGTTCACTGTTGGCCGTTATTTAAAATGCTTCACATCCTTCCTTTAAGACATCTGTATATCTTCAAATTTCTTAAAGAATTTTATAAACGCAGTGGTAATACTGTTAATAGGACATCAAACTATCACAACCTGCGTGTAAACAATCAATCGCTAGTATCAGTTCCAATCGCACATAAAACTAAATTTTCTCGTTTTTTCACCATTACTACTCCTAGATGTTTCAACAGAATTCCAATTTCTATAAGACAAACGACTAATATTCATGCCTTCCTTCTTAAAAAAAGTAAAGAATTGGCTATTTAATATCAATTATAAAAATATAGAGACTATATTTCGATGTGTATATTAAGAATAAAAAAATAAATAAAGTTGAAAATCAAAGATTTGCTTTCCATATTTGCCTATGTTCCTATGTTTTATAAATTTTGTTATTAAATATATTGTAAATTAGACCTAAGATAAAGAATGAATAAATATATAAATATGAATATATGAATTAAGTACAGTCTTCAGTTATTAAAATTAAAGGCCGTTTCAATTGTAATAAATACTTTTTTAATTTAACGGATCGTTTTTTCTTTTAAATTAATTGGATTCGGGTGATTTTTATTTAAAAAAACCTTAACATCGTAAATAACGCTAAGATATTGACGAATATGCTTTGTCAGATATTTTCTCAAAATATAAGTGAAGTAAACACCGATAATCTTGTAAGTCAGTCTCTGCAGGACTTCAACTCCTTCTTAAACTAAATATTGAGGCTAATTTAAAAGATGCAGCAGAATGGTTTATACAATACTACAACAAATGGAAAATTAAAGTAAATGACCAGCTGTTTCAATTGTAATAAATACTTTTTTTAATTTAACGGATAGTTTTTGCTTTTAAATTAATTGGATTCGGGTGATAATTATTAAAATTTGGTGCCGAAATCTGGGAATCTTGTACGCAAACGTAAAAGAAAGCGATCATATCGTAGTTTAAAGTATTAAAGTTAATTTATTAAAATGGATTTAGCGAGTCGTGCTTCATATCGTGGACAGGTAACTCAACTCATTAATAGCGCAACCGATTATTTGAAATCTGACGACTCCAAGTTGACGGAAAACGTGAGTAGGCTGGACGATATAGAAGAGTAGCTAATGGCCATGTTGGATCGGCTCACAACAGCTCATGAGAGCTTACGAAAAGCGAACGCTGAAGTGGTTTCCTTAGTAAAGGCAGAGGAATCTTTAAAAGAAGCTGATACTGTGGCAAAGTATGAAGATAAGGCGATATCAACAATAGTGCGCATTAAATGTCCTTGGTCAAAGCTTCGCCTTCGCCAAGGGCAGCCGATGAGTGCTGAAAATATTCTCGAGTTTACCTCTACATCTACGGCATCTCCCCCTCTGCAACCTCACCATTCATCGTCATTCAGTGCAGTTAGGTTAAACAAACTGCAACCAAAGCGTTTCTCTGGTGGTTTTAAAGAATGGGTTTCCTTCTTGGAACAATATCGTGCTCTCTTTCATGAGAACTCATCACTTAGCATGATTGATAAATATAATTATCTTGAGACAGCATTAGTAGGCAAGGCGGCCGAAACATTAGCTGGTCTCACTCCCTCAGAGGCCAATTATCACACCGCCTTAACCTTATTAAATTTTGCTCATTCACCAAATCATTTATCACTTAATGATGTTTTGAAAGTTGGCGAGAACCTTTTACCAGATCTTTTGTCTGTTATATTAAATTTTCGTACAGGAAGTATTGGCTTGATAGCAGATATTGAGAAAGCTTTCCTTCAAATTCTACTTCAGCCTTCTGACAGAGAATGCCATTCATTCCTTTGGTTTGTTGAAAAGGTAATTAATGGGAAGATTATACCTGCAATAAAGGTGTATCGAATGACGCGACTTACATTTGGAGTTAAAAGCAGTCCATACATTTTGGAGGCTATGATTCAGGAACTGATTATGGAGGCTATGTCTAAGTTCGACGAATCGCATACATTTTTACACGAAGGCGACGAAGAGGTACTGCTTTATCGAAGAATATGTGACCTATTGAAAGAAAGTTTCTATATGGATGATTTGGTTGCTGGTGTTGGTGATGAGGTTTTCGCCGTGATATTGTACCGTGAAGCAGTTAAAGTTTTTGGAAGCGCTTCAATGACACTGCGTAAATGGAATACGAATTACGATTGTGTTCGAGGCTATTTTGGGGAAGAGCAGCTGAGCATTGCTTCGCCTAAGGTACTTGGTTTGCGATGAGTGATAGAAACGGATGAGCTTCAAGTTGATCTTAGTTCTCTTTTGAATTTGTTGAATTCCGAATTTATTCAAAGTACTAAGCGCAGTGTTTTAATGGTCATGCCTTAAATTTTCGACTCGTTCGGTATGCTTTCTCCGTGGACTTGTTCGTCTGAAAATTTTGTTCCAAAACATATGGCGTAAGAAGCTGGATTGGGACGAAGATTTATCATCGGAACTAAAAGGCATTTAGATAACTTGTCGCAACGAAATGAATGAGTTAACCAATATGGCCATACCAAGGTATTTGCTAACGAACGAACGTTCAACGCAAATTCATATATTCGCCGATGCAAGTCAATTTGAGCAGTGGCGTACGCAAGGACTATGAGTGATACTGGAGAAGTGTTCGTGCGGTTTCTTTGTGCAAAAAGCAGGGTTGCACCGTTAAAGAACGATGGTCAAAGCGAGCTGACCATACCAAAAATGGAATTAACGGCGGCGTTGGTCGCTGCTCGCTTGCTAGCCTACCTACAAGATAATCTTCGTATCCGCATTGGTGATGTCTATTTATGGACCGATTCCGAGGATACTGGGATCTAATAAGCGATGGAAGCCGTATGTGGAGAATAGTGTTAAAGAAATCAGGACGTTATCAAGTTATGTTCCTGGAAGCATTGTCCAGGTGCGGAAACTCCAGCGGACTTATTTACCAGGGGGGTCAACTGCAACTTTTCTCATCAATTCTTCCATTTGGTTAAACGGGCCTTCATGGCTAATCAATCATCAACTGAGAACGTGAATGTTGTTATGTAACCTTTCGTCGGACGCAGAGGATTCCGAATTTAAAACCGTGGACTTCAAGGAACCCATTATCAGTGCCAAAAAATTCAGTAAGTGGCGTTTCACAGCTTGTTGCTTTCGAGCAATTGATGAGTTTAGAAGACGTCCCATTGAGAATCAGATATCATCTGAGGAAATTAATCGAGCTGAAAAGTACTGGATTCGTCAAGTGCAAAGAGAACACTTTCATAAGGACATTTGTCATCTCCAAAAGGAAAAGGGTATGCCTCTTAATTCAAACTTATCCTCTCTTTCTCCTTATTTGGATGATGTCGATCAGTTTCTGCGTGCAGGTGGTCGTCTTCAAGATGTCATCCTATCATATTACCGAAAGCAGCGCACATTACAAAACTCATCATTACTGATGTGCACCAACAAATCTTTTATGGCGGGACTTCAGCTGTACCTTCAGAGTTGCGGTCTAAATACTGGGTCATAAAAGGAAGACAGCTCGTTAAAGGCATTATTAGAAATTGCTTCGTCTGTAAGATGCTTCGGGGACAAGCAGCTACCTAAGTGTTTGCCCCTCTTCCCAAGGATAGGATTCTATCATTACCGCATTCGAGGTAACTGGAGTCGATTTCGCTGGGATTTTATCCGCGGTGGATGCTGCTGGTGAACTTAAGAAGTTTTATTTACTCTTATTTACCTGTGCAGCAGTACGAGCTGTGCACCTAGAATGTACTAATAATCTTAATTCAGAAAGCTGTATTCTGGCCATAAGGCGGTTCATTGCCAGACGGGGTACACCGCGGATAATGCACTCTGACAATGCTACAACTTTTAAGAAGGCGTCAGCTGAATTGAAGCAACTTGGCGATGTCCGAGGGAATGAACGTTTTCGCGGGTTCATATGTGACTTACGCATAAAATGGAAATTCATCGTAGAGTGAACGCCATGGTGGGGCTGCTTCTGGGAGCGGCTAGTGGGAGTTGTTAAGTCGGCTCTTCGGGCGGCAGTAGGTCGATCCACATTAGGCTACGACCAGCTACATATGATACTTACGGAGGTTGAATGTGTAGTGAACTCCAAACCTCTAACATATTCTGGGGATGATCCATTAGATCTTGCTCCACTTACTCCAGCGCACTTTCTGAGTGGAGGCCCCGCATCTACTGAGGAATCTTCATCAGAAAATCTTAATGGAAAGGAATTGCGGATAAGGTGGAAGGAGCGTGTACGGTCATAATCTGTTTTCAAAAGGCGATGGTTTATGGAGTATCTTCATCAATTGAGATCTTTGCACCACACGAAAAACTTTTTGGGTTCCAATTTGCAAGTCGGAGATGTAGTTTAGGTGGAAGATTCTTCGTTGCCTCGTACACTATGGCATCCTGTGATACTTAAGGTTTTTCCTGGAAGAGACGGAAAAATCCGAGCTTGTGAGATAAAACTTTCAACAGGTTCCATCCTTCGAAGACCAATACAACTGCTCTATCCTTTGGAAGCTTCTAACTCATCCTGAAACTTGTCGGCGGGAGGATTTCAAAAATCTTTGCCGTATTCCTCTACTAACACTGAATTACATGAATTGAATAACTATCTCTTTTTAACACAACTAAATATCTCTTGCATTTGTATATATTCTATGAAATTCCTTTACATCGGTAAATTTCCATAGCTTTGAATATAGGTTTTTCTGTCCTTCGTTTCAATTGTAATAAATACTTTTTTAATTTAACGGATTGTTTTCCTCTTAAATTAATTGGACTCGGGTGATAATTATTAAAACAACCTTAACACTGTAAATAATGCAGAAAATATTGACAACATTGTTTACCAATAAGCATAGAAATATTCCTTGTGTCACAGATTTGGGTTTCACATGTTACACCGATGCTGACAAAGCGAATATTCTCTGTCAGATATTTTCTCAAGATCATTTAATTTCCCATCATATAAGTGAAGTAAACACCGATAATCTTGAAGGCAAGTCTCAGCAGGACTTCAACTCCCTCTTTATCTAAATATTGAGGCTAATTTAAAAATGCAGCAGAAAGGTTTATACAATACTACAACAAATGGAAAATTAAAGTAAATGAAGAAAATATACAAGCTCAGTCGACCATCTCTTTCCTTATTGATTTCTGCTAAATTGCCACAATTCGTGAATTCGTCCGCCATCTTGAATTATATTCAACAGATTGCGTTCGTAAATACTTACAGGAAATTGTTAAAAAAATAGTCATTGTGTTATTTCTGACGACAACCATTGTTGTTCGTTTTAAACGATTAACACAAAAAAAAAACTTTTTATTGATCAGAAATTTAACAATTTATATTTTTGGGTGTTGACCCGTTGAATACTTCTTACAGACTGCGTCGAGCTCGAATGCATCATTTACCTGCTGCAACCAAAAGCTGCTTAGTAAACAAATTTGTACCGTGTGACCGAAGAGCGATGGTTTCAAATGCTTTTTCGCGTGGAGAAACAAGAGACGCGTGAAATTAATTTTGAATTCTGGTCACACGGTTTGATACAGGAAATGGTGAATTCTGAGCTCCAAAAAATAGAACATTTTTTGTGTGATATATGTACATATGTACATATAATCTGAACATACTCCCTCCCTTGAGGGTTTCTAATCCTCAAAATTTATACACGAAAACAAACAAATTAATGAAAAAGTAAAGTAATAACAATTGAAAAGTTTGACATTATATGCGTTGCATAATATTAAGCAACTAGGCTTTGACTATCATTATCTATATTAATAATATTTATAACTAAAATTGTAATCAAAGAAAAAATTGCATAACAGCGTTTTAATTTAAACAATTACTTCAAATCTCTGCGGTAACTGAGAACGAGGTGCCGGTGTAGGTTTTTGCCTTTTTGAATAAAAGTGCGCAACCACCAGTCCAATCATGCCAGCCAAAAGAACGTAGCCTAACCCATAATGGTGATAGTCATGTGCAGTTATGGTTTCAGGTTTTGAAAAAAACCTAGTTTGATTAACTACGTCATCAATTTTGGTCTTTAATTTATCAAGCTCTGAAATATCAACGTCAACGTCACTTATTAAGGATGGTTTGGCGGTATTGTTTCCAAGACTGTGATTTACTATCCAACTGGAGATGTTTGCGCTGGGAATGAAAGAGTCCTTTATTATGCTGCCATGTTCTAATCGCCCACTAATGATGACAGATGGTAACTTAAGGGTACATGACCTTTGAAATTCCATCAGTATGTTCCCAGTTAAATATAAGGGGCGGGTGTTCCTTTGGCAAATGAGGTGCGCAGTTATATTAGATGCTATTGAAAGTATCCATGCGTTAGATGTTTTTAAACTTATCCACTGGTTTTGCTTCGGCACAGCCTTGATAGTACATTTGGACATGGCGTTATGGGCATCGTTCAATAAGGCCATCTCACAGCCATGATGATCATTTCGATGTACAGAGATAGGATGATTCTGGCCGCAAAAATAGTTCCGGAGTTGAAAAACCTTACACAACCCTAATGCCGCTTCAGTTAAAGGAAAATACTTTTCTCTCGTTAAAGTAACTGCCAAATAGGAATAGCTGCTTTCAATCATGTAACTTGCATTTTCGTAAAGTATTGGAATTTTAATTAAGTTGAAAATTTAAAATTCCTCTGAATTTATGAGGGGCAACTTAATTTTAAATATGACCGTATTATTTAACATACAAGCCTTTACCGTAGCTATTTTGTAGATATCAATTACAGATCCACTTGGTAAAGTCAAATCGGCTGTCAGATGATTGCGTATAAGTTGCAGTTGTTGGACAAATTGATTTGGGTTTATTAACTTGGGGTTTATTTTTTCATGCCTCAGATCTAGCAAAACATCCAGAAGCGCATCTTGAACGCGTTCGAATTCAGTGATCATCAATGTCAAGTAGGATGTAAGTGACGACAAGTTTAAAATTACCTCATTTATTCCTTCGTTTTTATGAATGGAATTAATTGTGAGTGCTAAATGTTCTCTAAGGGTTTTAAACTCTTGTTGAATCTCACTGGTAGTTCGTCTGAGGATGTTTGCTGTGGTCTCAGCTATAGAGCTTTGCTTTTTTGCAAGTTCTGCCAAATGATGTTCATTATTTTCGGCGTTGGCGATTTCCTCCTCGATTTGTTTGGCATCGTCCTGGTCTAAGACGCCAAACAGACTATGGGCCAAAGTACCAATAAAATCAAATGGGGACCTTCTCATTCTGGATCTAATATATTTCGATGAATGCATATTGAATATCAACTCATTGTTGTGCTCAATAGTTTCCATTCTGTGCTTCACCGTCCCAATTACTGGATTGCAGTTAGCGTGTTGCGCTATATCCGTTGTGCACATTCGACTTAATAGATCCAGATACGATCTTAATTCTTTATACTCTTGCCAATATAAAGTAATGTTGTAGTAGGCATATACATTCCAATAGGTGTTGATGGTTTGGATCCTTCCTATATCCTCAAAGTAAATTCCTGCTGCATTATCAAGTTTATCAACAAAAATATCTTCACTTGATGCTGCTGAGATGTGAGATGTAGGCAAAACTATCAGTGTTAAAAACAACGCAACTAAGAGTGAAGTTTTTCCAAGTTTTTTGTTTCTAGTTTTTTTTGTTGAACTACACGGATTTTGGCTCAATATAGCATCGCCTTTGTCATTAAGCTCCTGATCGTTGTGTTCTACTGTGCTCTCTACTGGTAGTGGGCATAGAACGTGTATTGATCTTACGCACATGCCTCCGTGGGTTTTTACTTTTGCTACTCGAACTAATGAATCGCCTCCCTCACTTACTTCTGTAACACGTCCCAATTTCCATCTCAAGGGAGGAATGTTAGCTTCTTTTATCAAGACAAGTGTTCCCGGAATTAAATTCTTTGACTCAGTCCTCCACTTCATCCGTTGTTGCAGCAAGTTTAAATATTCCATCGACCAGCGTTTCCAAAAATGCTGTTGAATGTGCTGAATTTGGCGAAATTTATTCAAGGAGCCTATGTTTCCATTCGTGCCATCGGGCTCAGGTAGAGCTGTTAATGGTGCTCCCGTAAGGAAGTGCCCGGGTGTGAGTGCTTCTAAGTCATTTGGATCCGACGTCAGGGGGGTAATAGGCCGTGAGTTCAAAATAGCTTCGATTTGAATCAGAACTGTCAGCAATTCTTCATACGTGAGTGATGCTTCACGAAGATAACGAAAAAGTAGACTCTTTGCTGATTTCACGGCAGCCTCCCAGAGCCCTCCAAAATGTGGGATATATTTCCAATTTATACCATTTTCCAAGCAAACTGTTCTAATTGATGATTGAATATTTTCGCTTTCAAAAGCCGTTCGAAGATTTATCAGCTCATTCTTTGCACCAACGAAATTTGTTGCATTGTCACAGAAAATAGTATGGCATAACCCTCTCCTGCCAATAAATCTTTTCAAACAATTTATAAAAGATTCGGCAGAAAGGTCTCCCACCACCTCTATATGAACTGCCTTTGTTGCAAAACAAACAAAAACAGCAGCGTATGATTTAGTAGGCCCTTTGCCTCGGATTTTGTAGTGCGTCTTAATAGGGCCGCAGAAATCTACTCCGCTATATAAAAACGGTCGCGAGGGATTGATTCTTTCCTTTGGTAAATTTCCCATCATCTGTGTCAAGGGTCGTGGATTTACTCGGTAGCATAGGACACATTTCGAAACCATTTGTCTCGCCATTCTCCCAACACTTAAAATCCAATACCTTTGTCTAGAAATGGCAATTAACGCTCTGGGTGCTGCATGCATATACCGTTGATGTAGATATAATAAAAGTAATTTCGTTATCTCATTGTTTTTTGGTAGCAAAATTTTGTTCTTAGCATCTGCCTTGATTACTGCATTTTTTAATCTCCCACCAACACTAATTAATTTGGTCTTTTCATCAAATAATGGCGAAAGTGATGATATACTGGAATGTTTGATTAAACGTTTTCCTTGTTGCGATGTTGTATAATCATGTGAAAACTCCATTCGTTGCACGCATATGAAAATATAATTGGTACCTTGTTGAAGTTCTGCTACTGATAGATGATCAGTACACCTTAGGGATTTAGTTTTTCTGCAATTGCCATACGATCTGTAAACGTAAGCAAATATTTTTTGCAATACATAGAACGAGTTTTTATGATTGACACGTTCGATTAAATTTTCTTTATCAATTGCTAAAGCTACTAACACCGATTTTGTCTTTCGGCGTTCTAATATTTCCTTTGGGAGATCATATTGTGGCGCATTCCAATATCTTTCGTGTTGGGTAAGAAATTCAGGTCCATTAAACCAAAATGCATTTTTCACGAGAGCTTGAAGATCCATGCCTCTTGAAATCATGTCTGCTGGATTATTGCTTCCCTTTATATAATTCCATTGTTTTACGTCTGTCTTTGCTTGAATTTTTGCTACTCTATTTGCGACGTATGTTTCCCATGTGTAGGAAGGTGATCCTATCCAGGCCAATACTGTAGTTGAGTCAGTGTAATACATGACCTTCCGAATTTTGTTTTTCAGCAGCTGTGATATTCTTTCTACTAATTCCACCATAAGCACAGCACCCTGCAATTCTAACCTCGCGATGGAAACTGTCTTGAGTGGCGCGATTCTTGATTTGGAGCACAACAATTGTGAATACACCTTTCCTTGATCGTCAGCAGATCTGATGTAGATACATGCACCAAAAGCACTTAGACTGCTGTCAGAAAAGGCATGGAGTTGCAAATCGCTACTAGGGGATGAGACGTATCTGGGAATATTTATTTCCTTTAACAGAGAGAAGCCTTTTAGGTAGCTAATCCATTTGTTTGACTGTTCTTCAGAAAGCTGTTCGTCCCAAGATAATTTTGTTTTCCATAAATCTTGCAGAAATAGTTTTCCAAGTACTATGACGGGTCCAAGCAATCCTAGGGGATCAAATAATTTGGCGAGATCAGCTAGCACGCTTCGCTTGCAGACACGTTCATGTCCTTTGCTGCTTTCGCCAATATCAAACTTGAATTTAAACGCATCAGAATAAGGATCCCAAACTAATCCCAAAGTTTTAATTACTTCACTTTGATGAAATGTAACAAGCTCTTCCTTCAATTCATCAGGAATAATTTCAAGTATTTTGGGATGATTAGCACAAAACTTTCTCAATTCAAAATTGCCCTTTTTTAACACTTTACAAATTTCAGTTAATAACTTTTTAGCATCTTCAACGCTCTCTGCACCGGTAAGGCAATCATCAACATAGAAACAGTTTTTTATAGCATGCGAAGCCAAATAAGATTCATCTTTGTTATCATCCGCCAGTTTTGTCAAACTCCTTGTAGCTAAGTACGACGCCGAAGTTAAGTTGGTATATTTGCAGTGGAAGATTTTGATGCGATCTCCAAAAAACTAACTGCATCTCCTGTCTTTTGAGTCTATCAAAATCTGCCGATACATTTTGGTGATATCACCAGTGAAAACATATCTATGCATGCGAAAATTTATTATAATTGCAAATAAATCTGGTTGAACTGTTGGTCCAACCATTAAAATATCATTCAATGAAATTCTTTGCCGAATACTACTCTCAATTTTGTTGATGAACTCTCTGGCGTGACAACGCAATGGTGCGGAAGAAAATAGTGTGGTTCGTCAGGTTTGCATCTGCCGATTAGGGTCATATGACCGAGTGATTCGTACTCTTCCATGAATCTGGTATATGCTTCTTTCAATTCAGAATGCTTATCCAATTTCCTTTCCAATGTCAAAAAACGTCTCTTAGCCATTTCAAACGATTGTCCTAATTATTCCTTTGGACTTATTCTAAATGGCAAACATACTACGAATCGATTATCTGCGTTTATTTTTACCGTTTGTTGATAGAAAGCTTCACAATCATGTTCTTCCTTGCTCATTCTTTTTATAGGAATTTCATGATTCTCTGTTTCCCAAAACTTGCGCACTAGTTTTTCTTGTTGCTATATGACAGTGCTTTATCGTTGAGGTCTCCAACACGCTTCCAGAAACAATCCATCCTAATTTCGTATTACGCAGCATTGGGAGATTATTTGAAATGTTTATCTCTCCTGGTAACAACAAATCAAAGAATATTTCCGCTCCCAGTAGCATGTCAATTCGGTTCGCCCTTGAATACATGGGATCGGCAAGCTGCACATTTGATGGCAAATTCCAAGACGTGTAGACTTCGTGAACGGGTTTGTACTCGCTGATACGTGGCATGATGCCTACGTTAAGTGTCGTCGTATAAGGTGACGTCCTTGACTCAATCGTAACTTGCGCAACAAACTCAGCTTTGCACTCCTTACCGCCTATTCCACTAATGGGTATCTCCGACCTGCACTTTTTCAACCCTAGTTCATGCGCCATATTCGCTGTCATGAAGCTAATTTGTGAGCCGGAGTCTAGAAGAGCACGGCATGGGATACGCGCACCATTGACCGAAATGACGTTGATAATAGCAGTGGCAAGATAAACGTGACATTTTAATGTTTTATTGTCTATGGCCGCATTTCCTGACACGACAGGTGGTTCGCACTTCTTATTCAAATAGGACTCACCTTGTGTATAGTCTATTCGTTTCTCCGCAAACTTTTGTTCTGGTCCTGATTTCCTCTGGCTCTCATCAACCTTTGTTTGATGATTTAGTTGGGAACGTTGCTGATGATGTAAAAGGGTGTTGTGCTTTCGACCACACTTCTGGCAGCATCTGGACTGGCACGATGGAGAAAAATGGCCATGCTTGAGGCAATTTCGGCAAAGCTGGAGTCTGCGAACTGCTTTCTCTCGTTCTTCCTGTGAAAGAGATAAAAATTGTGAGCAGTTGTACAATTTGTGTTTACCTGAGTTACACATGGTGCAGCTGATACTGCTTGCACCATTTGTCACAGTGAGCGCAGTTGGCTTCCTTCTGTCCTCCTTGGTTCCCATCGCCTCTAAGGTCTGAAATCGCAGCTCTACAAATTTCAGGAAATCCTCTAAGCTGGGACTTGTCCTTGGATCGCGTAACGACTGCTCGAACAAGCCTCTACTTTCTTTATCCAACTTTTGCAGCATTAAATGTACCACTAACGGATCCCAGTTGTTTATGTTGATGTCCAGATTTGCGATTGCTTGCATACTTTCTTTTGTTGTGTCGTGCAATCTTCTCAGACTACTAGTAGTACCCAGTGTGGGAGGTTGTGTTAGAAGCCTCGTGAATTGAGCAGTCATCAATAAACGCCGATTATCGAATCGGTCAACCAGTGTTTTCCAGGCCACGTCGTAATTAGCGTCGGTAGGCTGGATGTGTTTAATGAGGTTGTGAGCCTCTCCTGTTACGTTGGCACGAAGAAAATACAACTTTTGGGCGGCTGGTATTGACTGCTCATGCACAAGTTGCTTGAACAAATCATGGAATTGACGCCAATTAAGATAATTGCCGTCGAATTTGGGCAGTTCTATCTTCGGTAGCTTCATCGCTGTATTTACTGGTACAGTTTGAATTGTACTTTTTTCAAAGTTTTCAGAGAGTTCAATAAGTGCGGCGTCTACTTTATCCCTCAACTGAAAATGTTGTTGCATATCTTGCAGCGTTGCTTGGTCTCCCAATCTTTCGTGCATGATTTGAATTTGACTCCAAGTCTCTTCGATAGATCGTGCTCTGATCCTGCAGACTGGAGAAGATTGTCCTCGTGCAAATTCCATTTTGCACTTATCCAAGGATCGTTGTAATATTGATGTAAGTAACATCAATCTCTCTTGTATGCTGGCACTTTCCTTAGTTGGCGTTAATCGAACTGCCTTATAATGGTCAAATACATACGTCCGTTTTTCTGGATCGGTTAGTGGCTGTTGCGTTGGTGCTGCTGTGGCCGTTTGCGTTGCTGCTGCTGTAGCTGCTTGAGTTGCTGCTGCTGTGGCTGCTGGATCTGGTGCTGCTGTGGCTGGTACTGCTGCTGCTGTGGCTGCTGGTACTGCTGGAGCTGTAGGTGCTGCTGTAGGCTCCGTTCGCTCTGTTGTCTTTAATCTGCTGGCGATGTCCTTCTTAAGATTGTCGTACACCGCTTTAATCTTATCGTAGTATGATTTCGCGAAATAATCGTGACCTATACAAGCACTGTAATTATCGCGAATTTCGCTATCATTATTATCGAATTCCTCCCATAAGGAATCCAATAACTGCCATCTGTTTTCTAGATAGCTTCGAATTTTCCTGCTGGAACTATCCTTTCCATAGTTCCGAGCCAGGCTGCATATTTCATCGCCAAGCTTATTTTGACGGTCTGCAAGTTCTTCCATTCCACTATACATGTCACTGCTATACTTCCACAAATAATCACTTATTAAAAGGCCTTTTTTTCACGCACTTTATACAGGCTACTAAACTTTTTTAGTGAGTCCTGTCACGGTCGCCAATGTTCGTTTCAAACGATTAACGCAAAAAAAAAACTTTTTATTGAACAGAAATTTAACAATTTATATTTTTGGGTGTTGACCCGTTGAATACTTCTTACAGACTGCGTCGAGCTCGAATGCATCATTTACCTGCTGCAACCAAAAGCTGCTTATTAAACAAATTTGTACCGTGTGACCGAAGAGCGGTGGTTTCAAATGCTTTTTCGCGTGGAGAAACAAGAGACGCGTGAAATTAATTTTGAATTCTGGTCACACGGTTTGATACAGGAAATGGTGAATTCTGAGCTCCAAAAATAGAACATTTTTTGTGTGATATATGTACATATGTACATATAATCTGAACAATTGTGTATCGACTTTACACATTCGTTTAGTTCTGACCGGCATATGTTTTTTAAATAAATAATCAATTTATTTATTAAACACGGAAACTTGTATATTAACATCAGATGTATCATACATACACGACCAATTTAGACTGGTACAATCATTGGCTAAAGACAACGGATTAACCGACGGGAAGTGATAATATTGTTTAACGACACCACTACTCCTAATAGGCAGAACATTCAAGCAGAGAATAATTAAGTCATGGTGGGGAAACCGAGGCAAACAATTTGATCGTAATAAGCTACGAGTGCTTTGTGAGACACAAGAAAAATGTCCAGAGAGAAAGGGGTCGTATTTGGGAAAAAGTGCGTAGGATTTACTGTGTTAACTAAATGGAAGCCTAGCGAATCAACCACATCCAAAAAGTTCTTATTTTTTTTGTCTAGGGTATCTAGATTGAAATCACCACAGACAACAATTTTGTTTATAATGGATCCAATTCTTCTAACACATTTCTAATATGAGAGTAACTAGCAACATCCGGGGCCATATAAAAGGCACCAATCAGTATGCTAGAGTTACCGAGAGAAACGTCAAGAAATATAAATTCAGCTAAATCATTCTCATTTGATTTCTTGATAACTCTGCAGTGGAGCCCATTTTTCACGTACAATGCAATACCGCCACCACTCTTCTCTCTAAGTCCATCAGAACGATAAAGTTTAAATCCGTTAATTTGAAGTAAATCCGTCTTCATGTATGGCTTTGCCCATGTTTCTGAGACGCCAATTATATCCATACCACCATCACCAAATAAATAACGAATTTTATCCATTTTATGTTTAATGCTTTGAGAATTAACATGGCAGATCCTAAAGCCGTTTTTAATATTAGATATTATGTTAAGCAGATTTTTTGGCTTGTCCATGCAATTTGAAATTTTCAATTTCACACAACTCCCACAGTTGCTTTCAACTGTATGTGTTAAAAAGAGACAGACAATTTTTTTTAAATAAAACAAAGAGAAACGCCAGAGAAACTGCTATTAAAGATAAGCCGAGAGTAATATTACATGATAATGAGGTCGTACATTGATGAGAGTTTGAAATTTAACAGATTATATAGATATATGGAAAAAGTAAATAATGAGGCGAAATAAAAATAATTTGAGATAAATATGTGTAGAATATAAAAAAGTAATTTAAGTGATTCTAGAGATATTTTCATGATACTATTGTTGTGCTCTTCTCAGTTGCTCGAGTCCTTCGTCGTTGGTGATAAGAAGCGACCTCCCGGTAATGGTTCGTACAAATACTTGTCCATTACTTGTATGCACTGCGGTGTTCTTTCTCTTTCTACAATTTAAGAGCCTTTCGTTGACAGACGTATTTTTTTTTGTCAGGCTTTCATTTGAGTATATTCTTTGATCTGACTTCATCCCGATATCACGAAGTGTCAGACCGATTTTTTTTTTGTTGCTTATATCTAGCCAGATAACTTTTTATTAGGAATTTTACAATAATCGTCCATCATGTGCAGAGACATTGTCACCTTGCCGTGTAGATTTGGTCCGAAAAATTCTCTTAACAGATGGAGTTTTTATGTCAACAGCAGAGCATATTTTGTACAGCACATCATGCAGATTCTCCTTCTCCTTAGCTGGGACACCCACCAACATAATTCTTTTCGCTCAAGGGACTCCAGGCGGGACTCAAGTTCATTGAATTGGTCTTGCAAACAGTTGATCTTTTCCAATAAATTCAGCTCAATGTCACTCACTTTTTGTAGAATGCGCTCCTCAATTCGCGTTATGTGAGAGATTTTACTGTTTATTTCCTCAGAAAAGAGAGCAAAACGTCTTTCAATGCGGGACCACAGTTCGGGTGCAACGAGTGTATTTGTTGGAGTGCTACTCAATTGAGATTGCAGAGCGTTCTTATTGCGAGTAAAGGATGACATTTCAGATTTACTTGCAATATATTATTTTTTTCTTTAAAAATAAAATTAAAAAAATGAATTAGTCCCTCCAGCATATTTTACTAAGGCTGATAGTGATAAGAGCTTAGTAAATTTTTGGGAATTTCGAAATACTATTTGTCTAGTTATTGTATTCAGTATATATTCGTGTCGTAGTTTTGTTTCAGAATTTATTATAAACTGATGAAACTACTGCCTTAATGATACAATTTATGAACGACATTGGATGTCGGCCATTATTTCGTGGTGGAATTCTTAGCAGAAATCTTTGAGTAAAGGAGACAGTCAACATCCCCGTCTCCCTCACTCACATAAGTAGTTTGTGCAGCTCACACGTATTCTCAGTCAAGAGAAAAAAAACTTGTCTGTGAAACTGCCTCGAAACAGCTGTTCAAGGAGGGGAAATGTTATAAAAAACGCTGTCAATTAATTTCATAGAACGGATCTTTCTTTGGATTCATTTGATTGGGTAAAATATGTATATGGATTGCTCAACGTTGTTTTGCTGGTATATTCCTATTAAAATATATATATTAGAAAAAACAAAACACAAATAAGGCGACCATGTTGGCGCGTTGATATATTGCATCATTAAGGCAGTAGTGTCATCATCTAGGCTATAATTTTAAAAATTTCTAATAAATTCTGAAACAAACATATGACACGAAATTTTTTTAAACACAATAAATGGCCAAATTGTATTTTGGAATTTCCAAACAAACACTAAACTGCTACCATTAACTTCCAATTCTAAGACTATTAGAATTTGAATTATATAAAATGTATGAGTTTTTAGTATTCTAAAAACTCATACATTTCATATAATTTTTGTGATATAAACATATTATGTCTTGTAAAGCAATCCAGTTTAAATAGCAGTAGTTATACAACTTACATAGATAATTAGCAACATATTTCTAAGAAGATCGTTTTTCCAAATGTATATCTGGTTGTATGTATATACTCATTCGTTGAAATCTGTTTATTGAAGCCTGTTCATAAAATCAGCAGTGTATTTTGGTTTTACCATTAAGTGTCTCAGAAATTGTTGTTTAGAGTTTAAAAAATATTTGTGTATTCTTGTTTGGTAAGTGAATGTTTTTGTATATGTTGTCTTTTTTAACATACTTTAAAGTTAAAAATATTGGTCGATCAAAACATTGTACCGAAGATATGCGGAATTCGATAAAAAAATTGCGTTCGGAGGGAAAAACATACGCTTCAATGCAGGAAATTATAGGATGTATAGGAAAATGGTCAGCAATATGCTAAACTGCAACGCTAGGCCCGAAACACGCGGTGCAAAATGAGTGAGGGCTAAGCGACCGAAAAATTATCAACATGGCAAAGGAGAGCCCTTCAATAAGCTCCAGACAGATAAGGGATGAACGCCAACTTCCGGTGAGTGCTGTGACGGTTAGAAGATGTCTTCTAGAGGCTAAACTACCAGCTCGAAGATCGCGAAAAGTACCGCTTTTGACAAAAAAGCATGTGCAAAAAAGATTGGCATTCGCAAAGTTTCACAATGTTTGGCCTAAGGAGATATGGAGGAATATTCTGTGGAGCGATGAAAGCAAAATAGTCTTTTTGGGGTCCAAGGGTCGTCGGGAATATATAAGAAGACCAAAGAATGAAGAAAATAATCCCCGTTATAACGTAGGACGGAGGAGCAAAAACTAATGATTTAGGCCTGTTTCCCATATAATGGGGTTGGGCCTATATATCCTATCAAGGGTATAATGGACGGTGCTGAGTACGTTAAAATTTTAGAAGAGGTTATGCTACCAACTGCCGAGGATGAAATGCCACTAGTTTGGGTATATCAACAAGATTGATCCAAAACAAACGTCAAAACGCGCAAAATCTTCGTTTGATTAATAAAGAATAACCGTTATGGAGCGGACAGCACAATCCCCTGACCTGAACCCCATTGAGGACTTGTGAACTTGTGGGGCGATGTTAAAAATTCTGTCCATGAGGCCAACCTAAAAAACGCCAAGGAATTGTGGGAGGTAGTGCGAGACTCATGGGAAGTTATACCAGTTGTGTGATGTCGGAGTCTGGTGGACTCAATGCCACGAAGATGCAGCGCAGTGATAAAAAACTAAGGCTTTGCTACAAAGTACTAATGGTAAGCTGAAAATAATAAAGATTTCATGTTGTTTCATTGATTAGTTTAGTTTAGTATAAAAGGCATTTTTTTTATTATTTATCTAATGGTATTTTAAAACTAGGTATAAAACGCTTAACCTAGGTACGACAGAAAAATCTTATAACTACTTACTGGCTCTATGCGGGCGCTCTAAGCTAAACTATTGATATATTTGTTTTGTTTTTGCCTTTCGGCGTCACTGTTAGTTATTTTTTTTTTTAATAAAACCTATTATTTATTTTGTGAAACTAAGAAAACATTGTTTCATTGATTTCTGTTGTCTATGCACAGCATAATTCTAAACACAGCTATTTTTATGAACAACTGCGAAATATTACTACGACCAAAAAAAAATAGTTAAAAGTTATGAACAACGTTTATTTTGTGATACACCTGTTAAGATTGAAATACTTTACTTTTGTATACGTTTTTTGAAATCTTAATTAATAGAGCACTGCTTTTTTTATGAACACAACTGTACTACTTAATAGTGTCGATGAAACTAAAATCATAAAAAATTTCTTGTAGTTATTTACGCACGCAATCTATTGAATATATATCAAGATGGCTGACGAATTCATGAATTGTGGGCAAATAATAGTGAACACAATAACTAGACAAATAGTATTTTCTTCTTCTTCTTCTTCTTCTTCTTCCTGTTCTTCTTCTTCTTCTTCTTCTTGTGGCGATACAGTCCGGGGTGGACCTGGGCCTCAACCAACATGCCTCTCCAGCTTGCGCGGTCTCTTGCCAGCTGCTTCCAGTTGCGCACTCCAAGTTGGTTGAGGTCCTTCTCCACTTGTGTGCGCCACCTTATCCTGGGCCGTCCACTGTTGCGTTGTCCCAATGGCTCAGATTCGAAGACTTTTCGGGCCGGTGCAGTGGTGTCCATACGCTCTACACGGCCTAGCCATCTTAAGCGTTGTATCCGTAGACGCTTGACTAGGCTCATGCCGCTGTACAGGCCATACAGTTCGTGGTTGAATCTTCTCCTCCAGATGCCATCAAAGCAAACAGGACCAAAAATCGCACGCAGAACTTTTCTCTCGAACAGACCAAGGGCATCCTTATCCGCTTTTAGTAGTATCCAGGTTTCTGTGCCATAAAGTAGGACTGGGATGATCAATGTGTTATATAAAGCAAGCTCAGTCTTTCGAGAGAGGGCTTTATTACTCAATTGCCTCTTGAGCATAATGAAACAGCGATTGGAAAGAGTGATTCTGCGTTTGATTTCTGTACTGGTGTTGTTGTCCCTATTTCCCGCGGAGCCGATATAGACGAAGTCCTTGACTACCTCTAAGTTTCTGCTGCCTAGTGTGACGCTCTGTCCGAGACATACGCCGCCATTGTGTGTCCTTCCTTGATGACAGCATGTATTTCGTTTTGCCCTCATTTACCACCAGGCCCATTTTAGCCGGTTCCACATCAATGCCAGCCATTGACGGCTCGCTGAGTTCGGCCGATCACGTCAATGTCATCCGCATAAGCTAGCAGTTGAACGTACTTGTGGAAGATCGTGCCTCTGATGTTGACGTGTGAGTTACGCACGATCCCCTCAAGAATGATGTTAAAGAAGTCGCATGACAATGCGTCGCCTTTTCTAAATCCTTTTTTGACATCGAAGGTCTCGGTGAGTTCGCTACCGACCTTGAAGCAGCAGCGAGAGTTCTTCATCGTCATCCCACACAACCTGACGAGTTTGGTAGGGATGCCAAAACTAGACATTGTACTGTATAGCTCGTCTCTATGCACGCTGTCATACGCGGTCTTAAAATCGACGAATAGATGGTGGGTGTCGATTTGTTCTTCTTGGGACTCCTCCAGGATTCGCCGCAGTGTGAAGATCTGGTCGATTGTGGACTTCCCTGGCCTGAAACCACACTGATAAGGACCTATCAGGTTGTTGACGAACGGTTTCAGGCGGTCACACAATACGGCAGAGAAAATCTTATAGGCGATATGAAGGAGACTGATCCCTCGGTAGTTGGCGCAGTCGAAGGGGTCTCCTTTCTTGTGGACCGGACATACGATGCTGAGATTCCACTCGTCGGGCATGCTCTCCTCCGACTATATCTCACAGATGAGCTGGTGCATGCACCCAACGAGCTCATCCCCAGCCGCATTGAGCGGCTCTGCGGACAATCCGTCCGCGCCAGCAGCTTTCTTCGACTTCAGTCTCGATATTGTTATCTTGACCTCGTCTAAGTCGGGGGAACGGAATTCTTGCCTATCATAGTCGAAATTAAATGGTCTTGGGCCGTCATCGCCTTTTAAAAGTCTGCAGAAATGATCTTTTCAGATTCTCAGCATCGATTGCGACTCTACTACGAGGTTTCCATTTTGGTCCCGGCAGGCTTCGGTCCGAACCCTGTATCCATCGGATAGCTGTTTCACCTTTCGGTAAAATTTTCGGACTTCATTCCTACAATAACATCTCTCCATCTCTTCGACCGCGCGCTTCTCATTCTCTCTCTTTTTCCTTCTGAGAAGCCGGTTCTCTTCCCCTATTTTCTGTTCATAGAGCTTAGGAACAGCTCTCGTTGTCCGGTGCAGCGTTGCCTGGTAGGCCTCCTTTTTAGCTGCATGTGCCTGCCTGCACTCGTCATCAAACCATGGGTTCCTTCTAGGTGGTGGCGTGAAATGCAGCACATCAGTGGCAGCTTCTTTGACTGCTTTTTGACAACGTTTCCATTCTTCTTCTATTGTCAGTGCAGGCAGCGTCGAACTTTCGGAGAGTTTCAGGGAGACTGGGTCGGCAAAGATCCCCGCGACCTGTTGCGATTGTCGAACCGTTTTAGCCTATATCGACTCCGTTGCTCTCTCGATATCCGGGTTCTTACCTTGGCTACAACAAGGTGATGATCCGAGTCGATGTTAGCGCCTCGGAATGTTCGGACATAGAGAATGTTGGAGGAGTGTCTGACGTCGATCGCAACCTGATCGATCTGGTTGACGGTTGATTGATCAGGGGATCGCCAGGTTCCTTTATGGATGTTGCGATGTGGGAACCGCGTACTGCTCATAGAGAGGTTCCGCCCCGCGGCGAAGTCCAGCAGCCTGAGTCCGTTTCCGGAAGTCGTGTCGTGCAGGCTGTGTTTCCCGATGACGCCAGCAAAGATGTCCTCTTTCCCCAGCTGAGCATTGAAATCTCCTAGAACGATCTTGGTGTCATAGCTGGGGCATCGATCGTATGTTCTTTCTAGGAGATCATAGAACTCATCCTTGCTGTTGTCATCCTTCTCTTCTGTTGGGGCGTGAGCGCATATCAGGCTCATGTTCCCGAATTTAGACTAAATGCGGATTGTCATGAAGCGTTCGCTTACGGGATCGTAGCTTAAGACTTTTTGCCTAAGTCTGCCTCGAAAAACAAATCCGCATCCGAATAGGCGCTGCCTTCTCTCCCTGTAGCAAACGCTGTAGTATATGTCGCAGTTCTTCATCTTCTTTCTGCCCGGCCGTTTGTTTTTGTGTGGTGAGGAAGTTAGCCTCACGCACAACCTACAGACTGGTAGGCCGGTCGCTGCATACATTGGTGCACCACACCCTATCCAGGGGACGCCACGAGGAGTCTGTATGCCAACTTGGCCTATGCACGGACAGGATAGCCTTGGCAGCTCGCCATGTTGAGCGCGATCGAGGACATTGCCTCGTGTGCATAAGCCCATGCCCCCCAAATAGTATGTTGGAATAGCCAAATAATTACTAAACTCCTATCACTATTTTCACTATTCTAAGACTCGTATTCTAAAAATTAAATCTTTCACTTATTGTTGTTAACAACTATAATGTTTGGTATAGCAATCTCCATATTTTGATACATATTTTTTAAAGAATACTAAGAAAGTACCTAAAATTTTTAACTATGCGCTTTTTCGAAACAGTTCAGTCTTTTTATTGAGTTGTTATATACATTATTTATACTACAAAATTATATATTATAATTACCACTCATAGGCGTTTTTAGTTAGGTTAACTAACGTGAAGTTTTAGTGAAATATGCTGGAGGGACTAATTTATAAATTCGTGCTATTATTTTATATTGAGATTCCATATGCGTAGTCGAATCATATGTTTTTCAAGGTGAAGGCTTGTATTTAGCTGAATAAAAATTATCACTTTCATTTAATTTTTATTTTTTAAAACGATTGCCTGGACAACTATCATCGACGTATTAGGTTAGGTTTCCTTATGTTTTTCAGTATTACACTTTTCATAATGAGTGATTGAAATTAAAACTACAAATTTAAATTTAATCTTTATTTTGATTTAAATACACTTAACTCGGAGTACCAGATGAAAATAAATCCCTCCGTACTGCTCGATTTTCAAGCATGCATTGCTGTTTTAATTTTGTACATATTTCTAAAGTCATCAGGAATATAAGTTCTATCACAATTACTAATTTTTAAGTAACATACAATTTAAAGTGTCATCGACACTAAAATCATACACAATTTCCTGTAGTTATTTACGAACGAAATCTGTTGAATATATAACAAAATGGCAGACGAATTCACGAATTGTGGGCAATTTACGAATGTTTGACACTACTGAAGGCAAACATTCACGAATTAGCGGCAATGTTGCTTTTTTGGAAGGGAAACGTAAACAGGTGTGAGTAAAATGAGAAAATGTTAGATGCACCGTAAATGAGTTCCGTAAAATTAGGGCTATATCCACCACAATTTGTAAATAACACTCAAGCGGTAGATGGACGAAGGGGAAATCAGCTGTTTAATCAGCTGTTCAGTCGACCATCTCCTTCCTTATTGGTTTCTGGAATACAGCTGTTGTAATCAGCTGAGTGCTTTCCTTCCAATATCAGTGGTGGAATATCTTATCGTATATCATTGCCATTGACATACATATGCAAGCACATGTGTATAGTTCGGATCGATACAATATAAAACTACCAAGTAAAGTTATCTCTATCCAAGATACATAGGTAATGTTAATGTGCATGCATGGCTTTCTCGACATTTGCTTATAAGCCATACATAATATCCATCCACATAAACAAAACTGTTTCGTTCGTCCACGTTAATGTTAAATTTTAATGGGGGTCTAAAAGTTAAAATAAAGTTATTTAAATTTAAGTTATCAATTATCCAGGATGTACATGTGAAAAGATGTTGCTTGCTAGTGGCATGCAATTTCTCATATTCTACATGTTGGCAATTTAATGCTGTCGCAACTTTTTGTTTTCAGTTACTTCTTAAATTTCAAAATTTCAAATTTCAAATTCCACCGTCCTTACTACCACAGAAAGTAGCGGAAATCGAACAGTTGATGTCTAAAAGAGAAGCGTTCGATAGGTGCACTCATTTTCGTGGTAGTTGGATAACTGGAAATTGACTGGAAACTTGCTCAAAAGTGATTATCAAATCAAATCAATTTTATTTTTTCAATCTCTAAGCTACAAATTATTTGCACAATACTTATGTGTTAAATTTTATTTAGTGTAAGCAAACAATATTAAAATGCATAAATACGTTTCTTTCACATAACAAAATGAAAAATATTATCTTATCGTGTAAACACAAAACCGTACGGCTTCAAATACACCTCAGTGGTGATAATTGCTTTCAAACTATTAAATATTAAATATTTTCGACTTTTAAACGAGTTTTGATACATAATACATATGTTTTATTGGCTTGAAGGGTTGTCCGTCCATATCCGGTCTTATTCAGTACAAAAATTTATTTTTTTCTTTCGGTCTGAAAATTGTATATTAATATTGTTAAATTATTTCTCATAAGACTAACTAGTATTTTCCCAAATCTCAGAGCTGTAAACAAAATTGAAAAAGGAACTTAAAATTGATTATATACACATTTTGAAATTACGATATACATACATACAATTCTGGATATTCCCAACTCCAAGGAATATTCATTGCGTATTCGTGAAAAGTTATGAAAACCCGGATTAAGTATTAAATATAGAACAAAACATACATCCGACTATTTGATAAGAGTCGGATGAAACTAACGTAAGAAAACTCTGTGGACATTGCCTTTGAAGCACTTCCAGAGACGTTCCAATTTGGTACTTTTCTTCTGAAGCTGGGTGCTATTCGCCATTATTTGGAAACTGTCATGGCCGATACACACCACATGAGTAAGTATGCGTGAAAAACAGCTTGGGAATAAGATAGTATGCGTGTTTTTTATAGGATAAGGGGTTTTTCCAGTCGAAGACACATGTCTTCTATAGGTGGTTCGTATTTGTGGGTATGAATTTGGGAAAAAGAATTTGCAAAGTGTTTTTTTCGCTTAAATTAATTCTTATCGTTGTTTTCGTATATTGCCTATGGCCTGCTCGGTTTGCTACAAGATATGACTTTGTCCCCGGCACGGATATTATTGAAAACCTGGTTGCTGAAACATCCAGAAACATATCAATTCAACGTAATATAGAGTGCGAATACAATGACATCGTAAAAATCAATCCATCAATTCGTAATACTGTGGAGAAAGTTGATGTTCTTATAGGTGGAGAATATTATCCCAGTAAATGTCGGGCGAAATACAGTAGTGCTATCATAGTACCGTATCGAAGTAGAGAAGCTCAACTATTGCACTTTACCGCCTATATGCACAGATTTTTAAAAAAGCAACATATCCACTATCGCTTATTTGTGGTGGAACAATATGATAACAAGCTTTTTAATCGTGCAAAACTTCTAAACATTGGGTCGGAAATTGCAGCGCGAATGGAATTTCCATGTTTGATATTTCACGACGTGGATCTACTTCCTTCTAACCTTGGCCATCTGTATGCATGCTCCAAGTTTCCTCGTCATTTGAGCTCTAATTTAGATACCTTCAGATACAACTTACCATATTTAGGATTATTTGGAGGTGTGGTTAGCATTCGAACCGAACAGTTTCGAAATCTAAATGGTATGTCTAATCTATTTACTGGTTGGGGTGGTGAAGACGATGATTTCTACGGCAGGATAAAATTTAGAAAGTTGGATGTCTACCGATTTGATCCTGCTTACAATGAGTATACTATGATGGGACACAAGAAAGAAGTGCCAAATGAAGATAGGCATAACTTCTTAAGCACTGGACCTTTTCGTTATTTTTCTGACGGGTTGAATTCCTTAGTATATAAAGTGCATAAAATTGAAAATTTAGCCCTATATACGCATGTGCTAGTAGAAACATAAAATACAAACATCTGGATTTGTCTTAAGTTTTTTATTCAACAAAGATTGTGATAACGAATTAACCTGTAGCTTTCAAATTGTCTAGTTCTATTTTCCAATAGAAACGTATAAACAGAAAATAAAGTTTTTTATTTAAAATGCCTAACATTTGTGTTTTAAAGGACCTGCTTTAATTATAAGTTAATTTTTGCATGTGGCACAAACTAGTTTGTATGCCAACGTATGAACTACAACGTACTGACAAAATTGTGAAGTCCGATGCGGGGAAGACAAATTCTCCTGTTTTCGACAGAATTCAAAAACGTATAGCGCTTACCGATATTATCTTTGTGCTTTAGATAAAGCGAAGTAAAGAACACTTACGGGAAAAGACTAATACAGCGAAGGAAATAAAGCATATTTTGTAAAGCAGATGTAATGTAATGCAACTCGGGGAAGAAAAGGTTAGGTCTAGGAATGATCCAAAGGAAAGTTTCCACGCACCGAGTCTCAAAAAATTGTTCATATTTTCAGAATTTGCAAAATCTTATGATCCGATGGAATGAATTTTCCTGCTTAAAATGCATGTATAGTAGCAGAACAAAACAACGTGGGATGAACCCGTTGAGAACAATTTTTTTTAAAGAGCTATAACTTACAACCGATTTTCTCGATGGGATCGCACAGGAGAACGAGGAAACAATATGCTACTCCACAGATTAAAAAAAAAAATACGTAGAAGCGATATAAAGGGTGCTCGAAAAAAATTACACTTTCCTGAATAATTGTAGTTGAAAGCTTTACATTGTGTGCTACATTGTGTGTATATGTTTCTTGTATTATTTTTTGTAACCAGAAATCGTCTTGCTCCAACAGCCTTAGCATGTTGCAGTAAAATATAATTCCAAATTTGGAAATAACCCATTTGGTCTATTATGGACTCAATAAACGTAAGTTTGTCCACGCTGTTAGCCGCCATACATCACCAAACCATCATTTCGCATCCTCCATGTTTTACATATTTTCTTCATACCTGCCTTTATTTCAAAGATGCTAAATTTGCTCTCATCGGAAAAGATGACATTGTTCCAAAAATCTGGGGGCTAAAAAATAAATTCTTTTGCAAGATCCATGCGTTTCTCTTTAATGATATCTGAATCATGTGGCTTCGTACAGCTACTATTATCGCATACTGTTTTGCCAAATATTCTTCTATCTTTAGTTTCACTTTCTGGGTTTCATCCTGGGGCTAAGGAATACTAGCTGAACAATACGTTCCTGCTTCCGCTTTGTTGATAAGGACGGAAGACCATTTCTGGGCTTTGGCAAAATGGTATTCGTCGAATCGCAATTATTAATTACTCTTTGAAGAGTACCCGTTCGCTCGCTAATCCCAATTGTGAACATTGGGATTATATTTCATCATATCTCGATCAAAAAGCGATCTACTCCAGTGATGATATACTAGAACATTTCGAAAGAACCAGATGAAAGATAGAGATATTAATGTAAGAAATTCCAAATATTCTAAAAGTGTTAAGGAATTCGAAATATTCTATAAGCGTTAAAGTGAATTATTATAGAAGTAAAGAACGATCTCAGTGGCTGGGTGATGTGGAAACAGGGTAGGCACTGATTGGTATCAACCTGGCGATGCCCAGCTGTTGTAACTGTTTCCCACACATCATCCGAACTCAACTTGCTAAACTTATAAGTGTGACCTTCGCCCAAGAGGCATAAAAAAGGGCCTGGTCCTCCAGGTTTGGGGGTTAACTGCCCGACCACATTGCAAAATCTCCAGTTACGAAACGACCGAATGCCTCGGATACGGATGGATACACTGACGACCCTCGCAAACGTACAAAGGGCAATTATGTACGGATCTGCACGTAGAATGTGAGGTCCCTAAACAGACCACGTGCAGCCGATCAACTTGCGGAGGCCCTGGACTGCTATAAAGCAGACATTACTGCAATTCAGGAAATGTGGTGGGATGGGCCGGGCAAGAGAAGAGTGAGAAACTGCGACATATACCACGGCGACTGCTACAGGGAGAGAAGGAAACGCTTATTTGGATGCGGTTATGTTGTTTGAGGCAGACTTAGGCAAAAAGTCGTAAGCTTCCAACACGTAAGCGAACGCCTCATAACAATCCGCATCAAGGCTAAATTCGGAAATATAAGCCTCCTATGCGCCCACGCCCCGACAGAGGAAAAAGATGACAGCAGTAAAGAAGACTTCTATCACCTCCTAGAAAAGACATACGATCGATGCCCTAGCTAAGACACCAAGATCGTTCTAAGAGATTTCAACGCTCAGCTGGGAAGAGAAGAAGTCTTTGCTAAAGTCATCGGAAGACACAGCCTGCACGCCAACACATCCGGAAACGGACTCAGGCTAGTTGACTTCGTCTCAGGACGAAATCTGGCCAGCACGCGGTTCCCACACCTTTACATTCATGAAGGGACCTGGCGATTACCTGATCAATCAACCGTCAACCAGATTGATCATGTTGCGATCGACGTCAGATACTCCTCCAGTATTTTCGATGTCCGAACCTTCCGAGGTTTTTTTATTTATAGTTGGCGCTCGGTAAAGGGGTTACGACTACCCTTAAGTGACCGGATTTAAGTCACAGCACGGGCCGAAGGTATAGAGGAAGGGAGTAAGAGGAGGTACCGGTGCACATTGGTTTTAAATGTCTGTGGATTGTAATGAGACAGGAATATTGAGCTGGGAAGAGCATTCCATATTCGTGTGGTGTGGTTAAAGAACGAGTCTCTATACTTAACTGTACGTCCGAAGGTGGGCTTAAGGGTGAACTGATGAGTATTCCTAGCGAGGCGTGTATTGCGGGTAAATTCTTGAAGGGGAGGAATGCAGCTGGCTAATTCGTTTGAGCATTTCTTATTGAAATAGAGATAAAACAGTGACAGAGATGCAACATTACGTCGGTGTTGTAACGAGTCAATCAACTTCGCAATATTGTTATCTCCTATTATTTTTTTCGCTCGCTTTTGGATTTTATCCAGTAGGTGTAGGGAGGTATTGGCAGCACCAGACCAGATAGGAGCGTTATACTCGTGCTTAGGACGGATGTAGGCCTTGTAAATTGTAGCCAGATCAGAGGGGGTAAAGTATTTTTTGCATCGTTTTAGGAAACCTAGACATTTCGCAGCATTTTTGGCAATCTCATGTATGTGATCGTTCCAACTAAGTGTGGAGTTGATACACATACCGAGGATGGAAAGTTTTTCGGTTTCAACAACGCAGGTGCCGTCCATGGATAACGGCTGGTTATTTTGGGAACGCTTGAGTGACAGTTGACAGCACTGAGTTTTGGAAGCATTAAATTCCACTCTTTTTCTTGTACCCCAAGCGATTATGCTGTCAAGATCGGAATTTAATGTGCTTAACATACGCTGCCGTTCCAAGTCTACGGCCGAAGTACAGGGACGTGAGCTGAGGGTACTGTCATCAGCGAAGGAGTGAATAGGATTAGAAGTAGCAGACAAGAGATCATTTATGAAAATGAGAAAGAGCGTCGGAGACAGAACGGAGCCCCGGGGAACACCAGCATTAATATGGTGGATATCAGACTTGAACCCATCCAGCACGACTTGTATTGAACGGATTTTTAATCCATTGAAGAAGAGACTTTTCGATTCCATAAGCACGCATTTTCGACAAGAGAGCCTGATGCCAGACTCTGTCAAATGCTTTTGAAATATCAAGCGCAACGATCTTGCTTTCTCCAACATTGTGCAAAGATTGGTTCCACTTTTCGACGAGATATGCCATCAGATCACCAGTGGACCTGTTGCTGCGGAAGCCGTAGTGCCGGTCATTAAGAAGCTTCCGGGATTCAAGATATTTCACAAGCTGACGATTTATCAGCGTTTCCATGACCTTGAAAAGAAGGGACGTAAGTGCTATGGGTCGGTAGGAGGTGGGTGACGAAGATTCCCCTTTTTTAGGGACGGGCTGCACAAATGCTGTCTTCCACTTACTCGGAAAGAGCCCTAAAGAGTAGGATAGATGGAAAAGCGAACGCAGTGGTTTTGCCAGCGTTGAAGAACACCTCTTCAGAAGAACAGGGGGTATACCATCCGGGCCAGCAGATTTGTGTAAGTTTAGATCTTTGACGACTCTTGCAACTGTACGAGTGCGAAAGTGAATCTTTCCCATGGAAAAATTTACGTTCTCAAGTACAGGTGGAGACAAAGCACAATCTGGAAGCGTTGAGCTAGCTGCATGTCGAAAGCAAGTGAGCAGCAAGCAGATTTGCTTTGTCCAACGAGTTGACAGCTGGAATGTCATTGTGAATAAGCGTCGGAATTGAAGACGAGGCTGATTTTCTTATGTTTTTCACAAAAGATCAAAAGTTGTTGCTACCCTTGGGACATTGTAGCACTTTTTGCCTCAACTTAAGGTCGTAGGAAAATTTCACACGTCTTAATAGTGAATTGCAGTCATTACGGGCCCGTTTAACCTTCTTCCGGTTTTCCTCAGAAGGGTTGGCTTTATAAATCCGGTAACTCATCTCTCTTAACCTGATAGTCTCTTTGCAGCACAAGTCATACCATGCATTTGCCTTGGGCTTGATGCTCTTCACTCTGTGTGGAATGAAGGACTTCATACCCAGCAAAATAATATTTGAGATCGTATCAGCAGTGGCATCCACGTCACTATCGGGAAAGCATAGTGACCAGTTAAAATTCCTAAAGAAGTTATTAAGTTGGCTCATTCACAAGCTGAGTCAAATTATTTAATAGAGATTTACTCTTAGCCCACGAATGTTGCTCACATCAACTCGAAATCGCCCTCTCATATCGATTACAGACATTTGGAAACCAACTCCGACGATGCAGTTGGTAGAGTAAAGCGGACTTTAGAAGTGTAAATAAAAAAATTCGTTCACAATACAAATCAATGTAGGTGTTATGCTCATACATTGATTTGAGTTGGTCCACAAACAATAGTTCACACTTCTAATTTCGCTACGTCGGATGCTAGGCACACTCAGTTATCGCATCAGCCCGTCTGGCAGATAAACGAGAGTTGCGACCGCGAATGCCCAGCAGCGTCTTGCGAAGGAGGGGGGAGAGGGAGGAGCGAGGAGCGAGGTGCAAACATCGACTCGGATCGACTTATTGTAGTCAAGCAACAGAGTCGGGACAGGAAAAAACGGTTTGACGTCGGGAAGCTACAATCGCAGTCGATCGCTAGAGCCTTTACCGATCGATTCTGCCTGAAACTGTCTCAAAGTTCGGCGTTGCTTGCACAAACAATAGAAGACAAATGGAAACGTTGTCAAGAAGCCATCAAAGAGGCTGCCACTGATGTGCTGGGTTTCACGCCACCACCTAAGCAGGCGCATGCCGCCAAACAGGAAGCATACAAGGCAACGCTGCATCGAACGACGAGAGAAATTTTTACCGCAAAATAAAACAGTTATCCGGCGGTTACAAACCTCGGACTGAAGCCTGCCGGCACGAAAATGGACAACTGGTGGTAGAGTCGCAGTCGGTGCTGAGAATCTGGACGGATCATTTCTGGCGCAGACGGACTATCCGCAGAGCTGTTCAAAGCGGCTGGGGATGAGATGGTTGGGTGCATGCACCAGCTCATCTGTGAGACATGGTCGGAGGAAAGCATGCCCGACGAGTGGAATCTCATCATCGTATGTCCGGTCCACAAGAAAGGAGACCCCTTCAACTGCGCCAACTACCGAGGGATCAGTCTCCTTAACATCGCATATAAGATTTTCTCTGCCGTATTGTGTGAGCGCCTGAAACCGTTTGTCAACAACCTGATATGTCCTTATCAGTGTGGTTTCAGGCCAGGGAAGTTCACAATCGACCATAGCTTCACACTGCGGCAAATCCTGGAGAAGTCTGAAGAAGTACAAATCGATACCCACCATCTATTCGTCGATTATGGCGTATGACAGCGTGCATAGAGACGAGCTATACAGTGCCATGTTTAGTTTTGGCATCCCTACCAAACTCGTCAGATTGTGTAGGATAACGATGGAGAACTCTCGCTGCTCCGTCAAGGTCGGTAGCGAACTCACCGAGACCTTCGATGTCAGAAAAGGATTTAGACAAGGCGACACGCTGTCATGCGACTTCTTTAACATTATTTTTGAGGGGATCGTGCGTAACTCACACGTCAACATCAGAGGCACGATCTTCCACAAGTCCGTTCAACTGCTAGCTTATGCAGATGACATTGACATGATCGGCCGAACTCAGCGAGCCGGCAATGAGGCGTTTGCTAGCATCGAAGCGGAAGCAGCTAAAGTGGGACTGATGGTAAACGAGGGCAAAAAGAATTACATGCTGTCATCGAAGAAGGTAGCAGAACATCGGCGTCTCGGACAGAGCGTCACTATGGGCAGCAGACTTACTCTTGCCCATCGCGCAAGCGCAGAATCACTCTTGCCAATCACTATTTCTTTGGGCTTAAGAGGCAATTGAGTAATAAAGCCCTCTCCCGAACGAACAAAGTGACTTTGTACAACACCTTGATCATCCCAGTCCTGCTTTACGGCAAACAAGGAAGCCCTTGGTTTCTTCGAGAGAAAAGTTCTGCGTGCGATTTTTGGTCCTGTTTGCGTTGATGGCATCTTGAGGAGAAGATTCAACCACGAACTGTATGGGCTTTATGGCGGCATGAGCCTAGTCAAGCGTCTACGGATAAAACGGTGGCTAGGCCATGTAGAGCGGATGGACAACACTGCTCCGGCCCGAGGAGTCTTCGAGTCCGAACCACAGGGATAACGCAACAGAGGACGTCTTAGACTGAGATGGCGCACACAAGTGGAAAAGGACCTCAACCAACTTGGAGTGTGCAATTGGAAGCAGCTGGCAAGACATCGTGCTAGCTGGAGAGGCATGGTGGTTGAGGCCCAGGCCCACCCCGGACTGTAGCGCCACCCGAAGAAGAAGAAGAAGAAAAAGAAGGATCTCAAGAAAAAAACAAATTATATCTAATTGGCGAATAATTATTGCAAAAGATGAGTGAGTAAATTGGAGAAGAAGCAAAGTCTCTTATATTTAAATGAGTAGGCAAAGTATGCGGCAAATTATATGAATTCTCTCTACGAGATATTCATGATAGTCTTAAAGTTAGGGTCCAAAAAAACAGAAGAATTTTCAGTATATTTCGAAGGCGACGTGCTAACTAGAGGAAGAAGATATATATTTATATGTAAATTAATTTTTTTTAAATAATCGATTAGATTACTAAGTTTTCTTATGTAACAATTTTTGGCATTTATAAATAGTTTATAGAATCAAAAAGGTGGTCCCAACAAGAACGCAAGATTTAAATTTTAAATAAAACGCAGATATTTGGCATATACAGGATCTTTTAATAAAATTTTCAATGACCGTTTTGCATAAATGCTGCGGTATATTTATTTAATGCAGCGTCCAATTTCCTCTTTTAAGGCTTGAGTCGTCGTCGGCTTATTCGCGTAAACCATCGACTTCAAAAAACCTCAAAGAAAAAAGTCCAATGGTGCTAAATCGCACGATCTAGGCGGCCAATTTTGGTCTCCTAAACGCGAAATAACACGACCGGGAAATGACTGATGCAGCAATTGAATTGTTTCTCGGACTGTATGAGATGTGGCGCCGTCTTGTTGAAACCACATCCCCTCCACATTCATTTCTTCAATTCTAGGCACGAAAAAATTGGTTATCATTTCACGATACGGAGCACCATTGACTGTTTGCGCTTGACCTGACACATTTTCATAAAAAAGGTCCAATGATTCCTCCAGCTGCCTTCAGTTCCGGAGTTGCCTTGGGGGCAAATAAAATTGTATACAATGAAGAAGATATGGACACTTTATATGATGAGCTAGTATATCCCTAACCAACATTACATCAGTAATAACACGTCTGGTTCCTAGAGTTTTAATACCAAGCAATTGACATCTAGCTATGTATATAATTTGGATGAAAAACCCAATGCATTTTGGAAAAAATAAATTTTCTAAAACGTTTTTGAACTTCTTCAATACGTTCAGAGTATGTAATGAAATTGGGATTAGATATAACTACAGCGTATTCAAGAAAAGATCTCACTAGGGAGACATAAAGAGATAATAAGGCAAATGGATCAGTAAATCCTTTAGTGTACGCTCTATGAATCCAAAACAATGAGTTTGCTTTTGATAATGCATTGTTTATGTGTACTTGAGGTGAGAAAGACGAATTTAGCATTACTTCCAAATCCTTAACACTTTACTTTTTTAAGAATAGTTGAATCAAAGGAGTAATTAAACTGAATTGGAAAAACGCTTTTCGTGAATGAAATTGAGTGACATTTATACAAATTAATTTAGATTAGATTATTTTTGGTGCACCATTCACAAATATTCTTTATGTCTGACTGTAGTAATATACAATCCTCAATACATTTAACACTCAAAAATATTTTCATGTCGTCAGCAAATAACAAACATTTACTATGTTTAAGTGAAAGTGTAGTATCTTCACTGAAGATTATGAACAGAAGGGGGCCTAAATTACTACCCTGTGGAACACCTGATTTGCATAGGATTTGTTTGGATAGAAAATTACCAATTTTAACTCTTAAAGTGCGATTTAAAGAAAAGGAAGCTATACAACTCTGAAATTCTGAGTGAAATCCGAATGCGTCAAGCTTATGAATCAGAATTTCTGTCGATCGACCTGGTCGAGAGCGCGTTGTTATCTTTACATCACTTACATACCCAGTTTCAGCAAATTTTTCCATTAATCGCTATATGGAGCATTATTGTAACCCCAAATTTATTGCAATTTGCGAACTTTGTTTATTCATGTACCGCTCCATTGTTACCTTATACCTTCTACTAACAAAGAATAATTGTTCAAATGTCAAACAATGACAATTCGAATGGCGCCAAATTTAAATCTTGCGTTCTTGTTGGGACACCCTTTACACAATTAAAATATAAAAGACAACGCCGAAAGACACTATCAATAAATATTTAGATAAACTTAGAGCGCCCGCATAGGGAGTAAGCTAGTTTTAACAGTAATTATAAAATCTTTTTTAGTATATTACTTCTTGATTTAAGGAATTAGAAAAACAATTAAAAACATACATACATAAAAAAAATCTCAGAACAAGCAAGTTTATATCAGTAGAGGAAATTTCTAATCCTAGTATTCACATTCCAATACATGGGAATGTACCTGAATTAATGGAATGCGCAGCTACCTTTTTTGATTTTACAAAACTGATTCCACACTTTGACAGTATTGCTCAAAAAGCACAAGATTTTGTACAAAAGTGCGACACTGCTATGAACTTAGCTTCAGTTGAGCAGAAACCTTTGTTACTAGCATTAATAATAAGAAGGATTTCAGGAAACACGGAAATAATTCTGATGTATAAAAACATTCACACATGGCTACAACAAAAGCATGGGTTAACTACGGTTTATAAGGAAACTTATTCGATTCTCAAATTCACTTAGAAATGACGAGGTTAAAGAATTTAATAAATCAGTAATACAATTTACGAAGAAATGCGAGACACTTGCACGTCGACGTATTTGGATCTTATATACTGAGAATACTGAAGATCTAACATATTATGGTCACAAACAGCAGTCCAACGTGATATGCGCGAAAACGCAAATACCCAAAACATCAACTGAAGCCAGTCAACTAATTTAAAAAAAGAAATAATGACTTAAAAGAATATACGGGAAAAAATTTATGAATATGAACTGAATTAAAAATGTAAAATTATATAATTGTGGATGCAAAGATCATGTACCAAACAATTGTTCTAAAAATAAATATGAAGACTTCACGTAGACATGATATAGAAAAACAAGAGTTTAAAAATAGTTGTAGATACAATTCCAGCAGTGTCACTGCTAAAGCAAAAGTGCATATAATAAAAAAGTAATAAAAACTAATTTAATGAATATATTATTATTATTTATTTACATATAATTGTTGTAGAAGCTAGGCCCTGGTTCCTTGTGGGCTGTAGTGCCACTCAATTATTATTATTATTATTATTTACATATCATTAAAAATTACAATGCAAATTAACTTTGGCTTTCAGTTCAAAGTTAATTCAATTAATACATAATTATTTTCACAAGTACAAATATATAAAATACAGTGGAGAAAGTAAAATAATTGTTTGATAGTTTTAAATTTTAGAATTGTTATTGTTGGGGGGACATGGGCCTGCGTACACAAGGTAACGTCGTGGATCGCACTTAACATGGCGTGTTATGCATATAAATAGCTTATAGCATTGATGGTCGTTTCCGTTGGAGCACTTCAGTTCGTTTACAGAAGTGCATATGGTAAACATCCGCATCTTTGTTTTGAATATTAGATTGAATGTCACGGGAAGTGCTGATCTTGCTATTTTGACTATGAGATGCGAGCACGTCTTCAAATATATCGAAGAAATAATGTCAGTTCTACCCAAACGCTTCGGTTGTTTTATTCCTGCATGACAAATTTGGTGGCAGCGGTAAGATATAGGTAACGAGAATTATTGCTTAATTTCATTACAGTAATTCAAGTCTACAAACGGTCGTCAATTAGACAACGAGAATAATTGCTAAATTTCCCTGCAATAATTCTATGAACGGTTGCGAACAAAAACGGGATTTATCGAAACGTTTTTTATTGTTTGCTTATTAATCATTTTCTGCCCGTTTATCTGTAAAAATTGAAGGAACAAATCATCGCTACTACCGCGCAGTGCTCGGTGTGTGCAATTGAATAGAAGTAAAAATACAAAATAAGTTTTGCAGAAAACAAAAGTAAACAAAAAAACAGTTATAGAATATAGAACAGGTATAGAAATTCATAAAAAAACTACTGATTTGATTAAGTTAGCTAAAAATTGCAGTAACACAAGAAGAAGAAAACAGGAGCAGCAAAATTACCACAGCAGTATAATGTCAACAAATACATAAGTCAACAAGCAGTATAATAAAAACAGTCATTTTAATTTTGTAAGTACTTAGAACACTTATTGTAAAAGAAAATAATAGTTGAATAGTTGAAAAATAATTAAGTTAAAGAATTAAAAAAAAAAAAATTAAGCATTAAAAACAAAGAGGGAAAAACGAGTTTGTGAATAATTTTGCTACTTTCAAGCAAAAAGAAAAGTACGAGTATATAAAAATAATGACATTTATATTAAAAAATTATATATATATATAATAAAAATTGAAATGGCACAGTCTGAAACGGAAACGCCTGATTTTGATTTTAGTCAGGAAGCTTTAACGGAAAATGTATATGTAGGTCTCTTGTAAAAATAATAGAAAAAACAAAAATCGATACAGGTGTAGTAGAGGATTATGTTATTTATTGTAAAGGTAGGATATATCCAAAAAATATATCCTTGTTAGTCTTAGAGGATAATAAGAAAACAGTAGAGATGAAAGAGGCCGTACGTAAAGCAGTTAAAGAAATATAAAAACCTAAAGCAATTCCTTCCCAAATCTCAGCCGAAATTAAGAATTTAAAGTACCCGGAAAAAAACACAATTATAAAATTAAATCTGGAAAAAATAAAAAAGGATCAATTAAATTAAAAAAAAATGATTCTGGATCTTTTATTCCTCCTCTCGACAGTGATGAAAATATTTAAATTACATTATTTCACATCTAATGTTGACAATGCCATGTCACTGTCAAAAGTAAAATAACAGGCAAAGCGGAAACCATACTTATGAATAAAGTAATAGAGTCATGGGAAGATTTAAAAGATGAATTAAATAAAAAAATCAAATAAAGATATTCAAATATACAGCTTCATTTGTCATGAAAACGTTACTCAATACATACAAAGAGTGGAATTCAAGATGTATTAATTAATACTGAGAATAAGTTACTATTTGAAGGACAATGCCAAATGATCGAGCAGGATATGTCAAGTGCTTTTGTTAATGGTTTAAGAGATGATCTAGGAACATACGTAAATAGCCAAAGGCCATCATCTCTATCGGAAGCTTCGTCTCTAGCAATACAAGACCAAACAAGATTAAACGGTAAAAGAGCGGTACAAAGCCGATATAAAAATGTAAATATATATGTTTCAAGAAATCCAGTTCACAATATTATAAAATGTTATAATTGTAATAAGGTTGGTCACATAAGTAAAAATTGTTTAGCTCCAAAGAGAATACAATTAAATGAGAACAGGAGTAATAATTATCAACGGTGGTTGGGTGATGTGGGAAAAGGTGAGGCACTGATTGGTATCAACCTGGCGATGCCCAGCTGTTGTAACCGTTTCCCACACATCAACTGTGCTTATAGTACCCCCGCGTTGGTGGCCACCGGGAACTGGTTGTTGTTCATCCGAACTAAACTTGCTAAGCCTATAAGTGCGACCTCCGCCCAAGAGGTATAAAAAAGGGCCTGGTCCTCCAGGTTGGGGGTGTACGTCGGGGTAACTGCCCGGCCACACTGAAAAATCTCCAGTTACGAAACGTCCGAATGCCTCGGATACGGATGGATACACTGTTGACGACCCTCGCAAACGTACAAAGGACAATGATTTACGGATCTGCACGTGGAATGTGAGACCCTAAACAGACCACGTGCAGCCGATGAACTTGCGGAGGCCTTGGGCTGCTATAAAGCAGACATTACCGCAATTCAAGAAATGCGGTGGGATGGGCCGGGCAAGAGAAGAGTGACTGCTACAGGGAGAGAAGGAAACGCTTATTTGGATGCGGTTTTGTTGTTCGAGGCAAACTTAGGCAAAAAGTCTTAAGCTTCCAATACATAAGCGAACGCCTCATAACAATCCGCATCAAGGCTAAATTCGGGAATATAAGCCTCATATGCGCCCACGCCCCGACAGAGGAAAAAGATGACAGCAGTAAAGAAGACTTATACCTCCTAGAAAGGACATACAATCGATGCCCCAGCTACGACACCAAGATCGTTCTAGAAGATTTCAACGCTCAGCTGGGAAGAGAAGAAGTCGTTGACGTCAGAAAGCTACAATCGCAGCCGATCGCTAGAGGCTTTATCGATCGATTCTCCCTGAAACTGTCTCAAAGTTCCACGCTGCCTGCACAAACAATAGAAGACAAATGGAAACGATCCCAAGAAGCCATCAAAGAGGCCGGCACTGATGTGCTGGGTTTCACACCACCTTCTAAGAGCGACCCATGGTTTGACGACGAGTGCAGGCAGGCGCATGTAGCCAAACAAGAAGCATACAAGGCAACGCTGCATCGAACGACGAGAGCTGTTTATGAGCTCTACAAACAGAGAAGAAGGGAAGAAAATCGGCTTCTCAGAACAAAAAAGAGAAGCGCGCGTTCGAGGAAATGGAGAGGTGCTATGCCAAAAATGACGTCCGAAATTTTTACCACAAGATAAAACAGTTATCCGGCGGTTACAAACCTCGGACTGAAGCCTGCCGGGACTAAATGGACAACTGGTGGTAGAGTCGCAGTCGGTGCTGAGAAGACTCCTAAACGGCGATGACGACACAAGTCCCGCTGTTAGGCAGAACGTTCCTCTCAATTTGGACGACGATGGACAAGAATACCGTCCCCCCGACTTCGACAATGTCAAGATAGCAATATCGAGACTGAAGTCGAACAAACCTGCGAAACGAACTATCCGCAGAGCTGTTCAAAGCGGCTGGTTGGGTGCATGCACCAGCTCATCTGTGAGATATGGTCCGAGGAAAGCATGCCCGATGAGTGGAATCTCAGCGTCGTCTATCTGGTCCACAAGAAAGGAGACCCCTTCCACTGCGCCAACTATCGAGGGATTTGTCTCCTTAACATCGCATACAAGATCCTCTCTGCCATATTGTGTGAATGCCTGAAACCGTTCGTCAGCAATAGGTTCTTATCAGTGTGGTTTCAGGCCAGGGAAGTCCACCATCGACCAAATCTTCACACTACGGCAGATCCTGGAAAAGACCCAAGAAGTACAAATCGACACTCGTCGTCGATTTCATGGTCGCATATGACAGTGTGCATAGAGACGAGCTATACAGTGCCATGTCTAGATTTGGCATTCCTACCAAACTCGTCAGATTGTGTAGGATGACGATGGAGAATTCGCGCTGCTCCGTCAAGGTCGGGAACGAACTTACCGAGACCTTCAATGTCAAACAAGGTTTTAGACAAGGCGACGCGCTGTCATGTGTCTTCTTTAACATTATTCTAGAGAAGATCGTGCGTAACTCACAAGTCAACACCAGAGGCACAATCTTCCAAGAGTCAGTTCAACTGCTAGCTTACGCCGACGACATTGACGTGATTGGACGAACACAGCGAGCCGTCAATGACGCGTTTGCTGGCATTGAAGCGGAAGCGGCTAACATGGGTCTGGTGGTAAATGAGGGAAGAGCGAAGTACATGCTGTCATCAAGGAAGGACACACAACATCGGCGTCTCGGACAGAGCGTCACACTAGGCAGCAGAAACTTCGAGGTAGTCAAAGACTTCGTCTATATCGGCTCCGCGGTAAATAGGGACAACAACACCAGTACCGAAATCAAACGCAGAATCACTCTTGCCAATCGCTGTTTCTTTGGGCTCAAGAGGCAATTGAGTAATAAAGCCCTCTCTTGAAAGACTAAGCTTGCTTTATATAACACCTTGATCATCCCAGTCCTGCTTTACGGCGCAGAAACCTGGACACTACTAAAAGCGGATGAGGAAGCCTGTTCTGTTCTGTTCTGTTCGAGAGAAAAGTTCTGCGTGCGATTTTTGGTCCTGTTTGCGTTGATGGTATCTGGAGAAGAAGATTCAACCACGAACTGTATGGGCTGTACGGCGGCATGAGCCTAGTCAAGCGTCTACGGATACAACGCTTAAGATGGCTAGGCCATTTAGAGCGTATGGACACCACTGCTCCGGCCCGAAAAGTCTTCGAATCTGAGCCATTGGGACAACGCAACAGTGGACGGCCCAGGATAAGGTAGCGCACACAAGTGGAGAAGGACCTCAACCAACTTGGAGTGCGCAACTGACGGCAGCAAGCGAAAGACCGTGCTGGCTGGAGAGGCATCTTGGTTGAGGCCCAGGTCCACCGTGGACTGTGGCGCCACAAAAAGAAGAAGAAGAACAAGAACAAGAAGTTACGTTTTAATAGGTTAAGTTTAGATTAAAAAAAGAAAGACACACGGCTAAGTTTTTTATAATTTTCTTGAAATAGTATTAAGCACTTTTTCTTTTCATTAAATATATAAAAACAAATTTGTGATGCCCAAAGGCACTTTAACAGTAGAGTAGATGTAGATTAGCTTAGAGCACCTGTTAAGGGTCAGTAAGTTTGATTTAAGAACTATTGTTAAGATTAAGGAAACTAGTTTTAAGTATTTGCCTAGAATTAGGGCAACACTTTTTGAAAATTAATTTAATAAGAATACGAAAAAAATAAAAAAAAAAAAATAAATATCCTCAAATAGATAAACGTATAAATTTTCGATTCAGAGAGCAATAAGTGAGGATGTTGTCTTTTCAAAAGATAGTAGTCCTCACATACTCGTAATATTAATATATTATAATAAGCCATTTAAGTTTTTGGTGGGACACGGGAGCATGTATAAGTTTAATAACATGGAGCTATATACATATGAGGAAGATGTACATTTTAACAATGCAACATATTTTATAGGTATTGGAAAAACTAATAACTACACTATAGGGGCAGCTGATATAAAAGTAGAGGCATTTAATTAAAAAGTCAATGAAATACAATCTATAAACGCACGATTTAATGTCGTAAACCTTTACATTATAAATTACTACGATGGTATTATAGGAATCGATATTCTTAAAGACTTAAGATTTTTTATCAATTTAGAAAAAAAAATTATGTTAAGTGATAAAATGGAATTAAAGCTTGTTTTTGAAAAATATCATGATGATGAAAAAACGGAATATTATTTACGAAGTAAAGAAAGAATTCAGAACATAAATATTGAAAATTACCCATGATTATCTAGACTCGAATCCAAAAATCAATTTGCAGATGACACTGTAGAAACACGTCAAGATTGTATAATTTCAATTAATAATTCCGAAAATGATAAAAGAATAACGAAACTTTTGTCAAAGATACGAATTGATCATTTAGTTAATGAAATTAAAAGTGAATCATTGAAAATAATATTGAAAGAAAATGACGAAGTTTTTGCAATAGAAGAACAAAAACAAACAGAAACAAATTTAATAAAACTTCACATTCGTACTATAAGCGACGTACCAATTAACGCTAAAATATATATTTAGATATCTCAAAATACATGAATTCGAGATTAAAAGGCAAATTGATGAACTCTTGAACGATGGTATTATTAGACATAATAATTCTCCATGGTCAAGTCCTTTATGGGTGGTACTAAAGAAATTAGATGCTATTCAAATTCCCAAACTATATATGATTGTTGTCCAATTCCGAACATAACTTTCTTTTTTAAATCAATTAGGTGGTGCTAAATATTTTACATGTTTAGACCTCAAATCAGGATTTCGTCAAATTCCTCTGAGTGACGATAGTATTGAGCAAACCGCATTCTCAACACCATATGGACACTACAAATATACAAGAATGCCGTTTGGTTTGAAAAACGCTCCATCTTGTTTTCAACGTATGGTGAATAATGTTCTCAATGGCTTAATGGGTAAAGAATGTTTTATATATATAGATGATATAATTGTCCATGGTAGCATAATGAAAGGTTGCGAAATGTGCTCAAAAGGCTTAAGAGTGCGAATTTAAAAATCAAAATGGATAAATAAGAGTTTTTGAAAAACCATGTTCAATATTTAGGACATCTTATGTGATGGATTACTTCCTATTAAAGAAAAAGTAACAGCAATAGATAATCTTCAGAAACCAAGAAATGCAAATGGAGTCAAACGATTATTAGGAATGATAGGATACTATAGGAATTTTATTAAAAACTTCAGTACTATAGCAGCAGCTTTATATAAGTTTTTAAAGAAAAACGTGGATTATATATGGAATGATGAACATTGTATATCTTTTGAAGAATTGAAAAAAACAATTAAGACATTTTCCGCTTTTGCAATACCCAGATTACAATAAAGAATTCATTATAACAATAGATGCAAGTGGACAGATCATCGACCACTCACTTGGCTTTTTAATGTTAAAGATCTAGGATAACGATTAATCAGATGGCGGTTAAAATTAGAAGAATATAGTTATCGTATTGAATATAAAAAAGGAATTAATAATATAGTAGCTGACGAATTGAGTAGAAATCTTGTAAAACGCATTTAAGTGAAGAAGTAAAAGGAAATATAAAAGATATATTTGGATCAGACATTGATGACGAAGAAAGTGTTTTGAGGAAAATTTATGATGAAATTTATAATGATAAAAGTGATAAAAGTGAAGAAAATAATACAAAAGCTACAGAAAATAATGATCAAACTGAATCAGAAAATGTTAAAAATTAAGATAATATAATAATAATTTGCAATACTGAAGAAAAATACCATGAAAGGCTTATTGGAGGACATGGAGGACAAAAAGCAACGATTGCGAAAAGTAAAGAAACATTTTATTGGAAGAATCTTACTGAAGACGTTATTAAATATATATGTTAAAAACAGAAAATCAATCGTCACCCAAGTAGAAACCCAACGAAGATAGTTACATCTGCTGATTATAGCCTGGAAAAAGTATGTCTAGACCTTACGGGACCTTACATTGAAAAAATAATAAAACCCTTTATTGTTTAACAATAAAACAATACATAAATCTATTAAATATGTTCCAATAGCAAATAAGGAAGCTGAAACAATAGCTAGAACTTTTGCTGAAGAATGGATTCTTAATTTTGGCATTCCTAAGTTTATCTTAACAGATAATGGTGGTGAATTTATCAACAACTTGATGAAAGAATTGTGTAAACTGTTCGGAATAAAACACTTTAAAACAAGTAATTTTTATACACAGTCAAATGGATCTGCTGAAAGATTTCATGCGCAATTAGGTGATAATTTAAGATCAGTGATTAAAGATAAAACTAACCCCGAGTATTCGAAATTATTTCGATATGCAGCATTTTGCCATAACACTAGTATACACAATGGTACAGGGTTTATACCTTTTGAAATGATTTTTGGTAGAAAAGCAAATATACACAGTGAAATTAATAGTTTGAAGCTTAAAACAACAAAAGATTATAAACAAGAATTACAATCAAAATTTATACGTATGGAATCACAATCAAGGAATAATTTGTTAAATATGAAAAATAATCTAATGTATGCAGCGAACCCCTCTGCCTGAAGGTTAAATAATGAGCCCGGCCTACCAGTCTGTTGCAGTCCAGAGACAAGAACATGCCTCGGATATGGACGGATCTAATGTTGACGACCCCAGCAGACGTATAAAGGACAACGACTTTCGGTTCTGCACGTGGATTGTGAGGTCCCTTAACAGACCACGTGCAGCCGATGAACTTGCGGAGGGCCTGGACTGCTATAAAGCAGACATTACCGCAATCCAGGAAATGCGGTGGGATGGGCCGGGCAAGAGAAGAGTGAGAAACTGCGACATATACCACGGCGACTGCTACAGGGGAGAGGGAAACGCTTATTTGGATTCGGTTTTGTTGTTCGAGGCCGACTTAGGCAAAAAGTCTTAAGCTACGATCCCGTAAGCGAATGCCTCATGACAATCCGCATTAAGGCTAAATTCGGGAACATTAGCCTGATTTGCGCTCACGCCCCGACAGAGGAGAAGGATGACAACAGCAAGGATGAGTTCTATGACCTCCTAGAGAGAACATACGATCGATGACCCAGCTATGACACCAAGATCGATCTAGGAGATTTCAATGCTCAGCTGGGAAAAGAGGACATCTTTGCTGGCGTCATCGGCAAACACAGCCTGCCCGACACCACCTCAGGAAACGGACTCAGGCTGTTGGATTTCACCGTGGGGCGGATCCTCTCTGTGAGCAGTACGCTGTTCCCGCATCTCAACATCCATAAAGAAACCTGGCGATCCCCTAATCAATCAACCGTCAACCAGATTGATCACGTTGCGATTGACGTCAAACACTCCTCCAGTATTCTCGATGTCCGAACCTTCCGAGGTGCAAAAATCGACTCGGATCATTTCCTTGTTGTAGCCAAGGTTAGAACCCGGATATCGAGAGAGCAACGGAGTCGAGACAGGCCAAAACGGTTTGACGTCGGAAAGCTACAATCGCAGCCGATCGCTAGAGCCCTTATCGATCGATTCTCCCGGAAACTGTCTCAAGGGCCACGCTGCCTGCAAAAACAATAGAAGACAAATGGAAACGTTGCCAAAAAGCCATCAAAGAGGCCGCCACTGATATGCTGGGTTTCACGCCACCTTCTAAGAGGAACGTTTGACGACGAATGCAGGCTGGCGCATGTGATCAAACAAGAAGCATACAAGGCAACGCTGCATCGAACGACGAGAGCTGTTTGTGAGCTCTACAAACAGAGAAGAAGGGAAGAAAACCGGCTTCTCAGAAGAAAAAAGAAAGAGCACGAGAAGCGTGCGTTCGAGGAAATGGAGAGGTGCTATGGCAGGAATGAAGTCCGAAATTTTTACCGAAAGGTGAAACAGCTATCCGGTGGATATAGGGTTCGGACCGAAGTCTGCCGGGACCAAAATGGAAACCTCGTAGTAGAGTCGCAATCGATGCTGAGAATCTGAAAAGATAATTTCTGCAGACTTTTAAACGACGATGACGGCCCAAATCCCGCTGTTAGGCAGAATGTACCACTTAATTTGGACTATAATAGGCAAGAATTCCGTCTAAGCTGAGAGGACGGAATTGCAATATGGAGACTGAAGTCGAACAAAGCTGCTGGAGCGGATGGACTGTCCGCAGAACTGTTTAAAGCAGCTGGAGATGATCTGGTTGGGCACATGCACCAGCTCATATCTAAGATATGGTCGGAGGAAAGCATGCCCGATGAGTGGAATCTCAGCGTCGTCTATCCGGTCCACAAGAAAGAAGACCCCATCCACTGCGCCAACTACCGAGGGATCAGTTTCCTTAACATCGCGTACAAGATCTCTGTGTGTGAACGCCTGAAACCGTTCGTCAACAATCTGATAGGTTCTTATCAGGCCAGGGAAGTCCACCATCGACCAAATCTTCACGCTACGGCAGATCCTGGAAAAGACCCAATGATGGCCTGGAAAAGACCCATGGCCGCATATGACAGTGTGCATAGAGACGAGCTATACAGTGCCATGTCTAGATTCCTACCAGATTGTCAGATTGTGTAGGATGACGATGGACAATTCTGGCTGCTCCGTCAAGGTCGGGAACGAACTTACCGAGACCTTCAATGTCAAACAAGGTCTTAGACAAGGCGACGCGCTGTCATGTGTCTTCCTTAACATTATTCTTGAGAAGATCGTGCCTAACTCACAAGTCAACACCGAGGGACGATCCTCCAAAAGTCAGTTCAATTGCTAGCTTACGCTGACGACATTGACGTGATTGGACGAACACAGCGAGCTGTCAATGAGGCGTTTGCTGTCATTGAAGCAAAAGCGGCTAAAATGAGTCTGGTGGTTAATGAGGACAAAACGAAGAACATGCTGTCATCGAAGAAGAACACACAACATCGACGTCTCGACTTCGAGGTAGTCAAGGACTTCGTCTACTTCGGCTCCGCGGTAAATAGGGACAACAACAGCAGTACCGAATTCAAACGCAGAATCACTCTTACCAATCGCTGTTTCATTGGGCTCAGGAGGCAATTGAGTAATAAAGCCCTCTCTCAAAGGACTAAGGTTGCTTTATACAACACCTTGATCATCCCAGTCCTACTTTATGGCGCGGAAACCTGAACACTACTAAAAGCGGATGAGGATGCCCTTGGTCTCTTCAATAAAAGTTTTGCGTGCGATTTTTGGTCCTGTTTGCGTTGATGGCATCTGGAGAAGATGATCCAATAACGAACTCTATGGGCTGTACAGCAACATGCGCCTAGTAAAGCGTCTTCAGATACAACGCTTAAGATGGCTAGGCCATGTAGAGCGTATGGACACCACTGCTCCGGCCCGAAAAGTCTTCTAATCTGATCCATTCTGACAACGCAAACGAAGAAGAAGAAGAGTAGAAGAAGAAGAAGAAGAAGAAGAAGAAGAAGAAGAAGAAGAAGAAGAAGAAGAAGAGGAAGAAGAAGAAGAAGAAGAAGTATTAATAAAACGTCAATGAAATATAATAAAAGTAATATTAAGCTCTATATACAGTAAAAGTTAGATTATTAAGTTATTATTAATTATTATTAATTATTAATAAGTTATATAAATATATTTCAGTTTAATACAAGACATTTCTTGTATAAAATGGGAAGATTTACCTCTAAATAGAATCTATTTAATTTAGGCGATTTAAGATTGAAAACTGGAAATTCTTCTATTTATTATCACTAATATTGATTTAAATAATTTAGAGGACCAAATTAATATAATATACAATGTTGTATCCAGTGTTCATGAAAGTTGTTTATTAAATATACCTGGTTGTATAGAATTTGTAATAAAAAAGAAAGACAGAAATTTATAATCTAAGACAAAATTTAAGAATAATTTATTAGTTGTTAGGAGTGGAAAGTCGTGTAAAACGTGGTCTTTTAAATATAGTTGGTTGAGGATTTAAATTGCTTTTTGGCACATTAGATAATGAAGATGCTGAAAGATGTGAAGAAGCTATTAGAATATCGAAAGAAAATTCTGAATATGTTCATGCTAGACAACAAAAAGAAATACGAGTTTTAGATGGATTAAATAAACAAAATAAGATCTTAAAGGAAGCTTATCTTGAGTTATGCAAAATAACACAGGCAATAGTAACAGATTTAGAGACAATATCTTCCACGGTTAATAAAGATCCATCCGTTTTTTATAAGAGATTATTTCACAGAATTCAAACTAAAAGTTAATTTTTTAATATAATATACAGAACTTACATTTGATTAGTTTATACAATCAATTTTGTTTCTCAAAGACATAATTGTTCATCCAATTATAATAGAACCAAAAAAGTTTATAGAGTTACTTAAACAAAGCCAATATGAAAGTCAAATGTTATTTACACCAAGTCTACAAACATATGATTTTATTACTCAAGAATCAAACGTCGGGTTTTATTTAAAAAATAACAGATTAGAAGCCGTTATATCCGTTCCATTAATTGAAACTTAGAAATCAGATGTTTTCGAAATGATTTTTGTCCCTTTCATAAAACATGATGCATTTTATATTTTAGAACAGGAATATACTTACATTGCAATAAGAGACTATAAAGAAGAATATATAATGAGTAATGATTTGGGAAAAGATTGTAAGGTCATTGATAATTATTTCATTTGTACCCAAATAAATTTTAATAGTATTGCTTATGAAGATTGTGCCTTATCTATATATAATATATGAAAACAAAACAAATTAACTGTATAATAAAACAAATTCCTGGATATTTCCTGAGATATTTCATAAAATAAATGAAAATAAATATTTGTACAATTTAAATCAAGAAACGACATTTTCATATAAATGTAAAAAAAATAAATGGTAAATTAAATGGACTAGGAATTCCATATCTAAATGAAAATTGTATTTTTGAAACAGTTTAAAATAGTATTAAAACAACAAATATATTATACGAAATTTAAAATAATGATGCTTATAGGTTTACTGAAAATGATTTTTGTTTAAATAAAAAAATTGATGACTTAGATCCAAAATCTTTAAATTATCCTAAATTAAAATTGAAAAGTTTGACAAATTTGAAAGATTTAACTATAGACATAAAGAATCAAGAGAACTTTGTATCTCGAAAGTTAAAGGAAATTTCACCTCGTACACAAGCTATCATTATGGGTGCTGGAGGAATATGTTTAATAATTGCAGTAATGTACTATATATTTAAATGTTGTTCAAAAGGTAGTATTAAAATATTTTTGAAATGTTTCAATAAGAAAACTAAAAATTCAGTTAGAGAAAGAAAAAAAATTGTACATTATTATAATAATAAATCAAACAATATAAACAAACGTACATCAAGAATTTTGAAACTTGATGTTTTTGAATTATACGAATAAGTGTAAAAAATTTAAGTGTATTTTATTATTGTGTATTTAAACCATAAGAAAACAAAATATTGTTTAATTTTAAGTGGGGAGGTGTTATGCATATACAAAGCATATAGCGCTGACCTTCGTTTCCGTTGTTGCACTTCAGTTCGTTTACAGAAGTGTATAAGGTAAACATGCGCATCGTTGTTTTGAATATCGGATTGAATGTCACACGGGAAGTGCTGACCTTGCTATTTTGACTGTGTGATGCGAGCACGTCTTCAAATATATCAAAGAAATAAAGTCAGTTCTATACAAGTACTCAAACGCTTCGGTCGTTTTATTCCTGCATAACAGAAGAGCTGCCAACACTATTCTCGTCCGTGCACAGGTAAAGTTGACATATAGCCTCCTTCCGGCGCCCTCTGGATAGACATCACAACATCCGTTTTGTGGTGAACCAATGTATGCAGCGAACCCCTCTGACCGAGGGCTAAATAATGGGCCTGGTCTACCAGTCTGTAGGTTGTGCGTGAGGCTAACTCCCTCACCACACAAAACACAAAATAACCGAGTTCAGAGACAACAACATGCCTCGGATTCAATGTTAACACCCCAAGCAGACGAATAAAGGACAACGATTTTCGGTTCTGCCCGTGAAATGTGAGGTCCCTTAACAGACCACGTGCAGCCGAACAGCTTGCAGAGGCCCTTTACTGGGCCCGGCAAAAAGAATTTAAAGAACACCGACATCTACTACAGCGACTACAGCTACAGGGAGAGAAGGCTGCGCTTATTCGGATGCGGATTTGTTGTTCGAGGCAGACTTAGGCAAAAAGTCTTAAGCTACGATCCCGTAAGCGAACGCCTCATGACAAACCGCATTAAGGCTAAATTCGGGAACATTAGCCTGATTTGCGCTCACGCCCCGACAGAGGAGAAGGATGACAACAGCAAGGATGAGTTCTATGACCTCCTAGAGAGAACATACGATCGATGACCCAGCTATGACACCAAGATCGTTCTAGGAGATTTCAATGCTCAGTTGGGGAAAGAGGACATCTTTACTGGCGTCATCAGCAAATACAGTCTGCACGACACCATCTCCGGAAACGGACTCAGGCTGTTGGACTTCACCGCGGGGCGGAACCTATGTGTGAATAGTACGCATCTCAACATCCATAAAGGAACCTAGCGATCCCCTGATCAATTAACCGTCATTGATCATGTTGCGATCGATGTTAGACACTCCTCCAACATTCTCGATGTTCGAACTTTCCGAGGTACCCACATCGACTCGGACCATTTTCTTGTTGAGCCAAGTTAAGAACACGGATATCGAGAGAGCAACGGAGTGGAAATAGATTACAATTGTTTGACGTCGGAAAGCTATTTACAATCGCAACAGATCACTGGGATCTTTGCCGACCGAGTCTTTCTGAAACTTTCTCAAAGTTCGACGCTGCCTGCACTGACAATAGAAGAAGAATGGAAACGTTTTCAGGAAGCCATCCAAGTAGCTGCCACTGATATGCTGGGTTTCACGCCACCACCTAGGAGGAACCCATGGTTTGATGACGAGTGCAGGCAGGCACATGCAGCTAAACAGGAGGCCTACCAGGCAACGCTGCACCAGACAACGAGAGCTGTTCGTGAGCTCTATGAACAGAAAAGAAGGGAAGAGAACCGGCTTCTCAGAAGGAAAAAGAAAGACCATGAGCAGCGCGCGGTCGAAGAGATGGAGAGGTGTTATGGCAGGAATGAAGTCCGAAAGTTTTACCGAAAGGTGAAACAGCTATCCGGTGGATATAGGGTTCGGACCGAAGTCTGCCGGGACCAAAATGGAAACCTCGTAGTAGAGTAGCAATCGATGCTGAGAATCTGAAAAGATAATTTCTGCAGACTTTTAAACGACGATGACGGCCCAAATCCCGCTGTTAGGCAGAATGTTCCACTTAATTTGGACGATGATAGGCGTCCAATGATAGGCGTCGTCTAAGCCGAGAGGACGGAATTGCAATATCGAGACTGAAGTCAAACAAACCTGCTGGAGCGGATGGACTTTCCGCAGAACTGTTTAAAGCAACTGGAAATGAGCTGGTTGGGCGCATGCACCAGCTCATATCTAAGATATGGTCGGAGGAAAGCATGCCCGATGAGTGGAATCTCAGCGTCGTCTATCCGGTCCACAAGAAAGAAGACCCCATCCACTGCGCCAACTACCGAGGGATCAGTTTCCTTAACATCGCGTACAAGATCTGTGTGTGTGAACGCCTGAAACCGTTCGTCAACAATCTGATAGGTTCTTATCAGTGTGGTTTCAGGCCAGGGAAGTCCACCATCGACCAAATCTTCACACTACGGCAGATCCTGAAAAAGATCCAAGAAGTGCAAATCGACACCCACCACCTATTCGTCAATTTCAAGGCCGCATATGACCGTGTGCATAGAAACGAGCTATACAATGCCATGTCTAGTTTTGGCATACCTACCAAACTCGTCAGATTGTTATGGATGACGATGGAGAACTTTCGCTGCTCTGTCAAGGTCGGGAATGAACTGACCTAGACCTTCAATGTCAAAAAAGGTTTTACACAAGGTGACTTCCTAAATATCATCCTTCAGAAGGTCGTGCGTAACTCACAAGTCAAAACCAGAGGCACGATTTTCCAAAAGTCATTTCAATTGCTAGCTTACGCCGACGACATTGACGTGATTGGACGAACATAGCAAGCCGTCAATGACGCGTTTGGTGTCAGTGAAGCGGAAGCGGCTAGATTGGATCTTTCAGTACCTCGGGAAAAGAGGTCTTAGCTCTATTTATATCACTAGATTTATTATCGTTAGTATGTACATAGATGTCGTCTGCATATAGACAGTGGTCCAGAGTTTTATATTTAGTTATAATAGTACTAACGTCGTCAAGGCTATTATAAATAGTATCACAGATAAAGGTGATCCTTGTGGGATACCATTGTGAAGGGGGTAGCTTAATAAGTACGTGTTATTGGTTTTGATTGCAATCTTACGGTTGGACAGAAATGCCTTTATGTAATTGAATCTATTTAGGATCTTAGGACCGACACCCCAGATTTTTTTTGTAGTATCAGATGTATACCAATTCTATCAAAAGCTTTCGAAGTCCAATGACAGCAATGTGACATGATTCCGCTCAAGGTGTGCGTTGGAGACATGATGGTCAATGTGCAGAAGAGCATCGGTATAACCCCTGTTGGGTTTGAATGCTACTGCTATCAAAAGCTTTCGAAGTCCAATGACAGCAATGTGACATGATTCCGCTCAAAGTGTGCGTTGGAGACATGATGGTCAATGTGCAGAAGAGCATCGGTACAACCCCTGTTGGGTTTGAATGCTACTTGGCTTGTGTTTGTTTGTTCCTGGGATTCAATGTCCTATAGAAGATGATACCTTCTTGGCATGGAATTACAGATATCGAGCGGTATCAGTCTAAAGAGTTTATTGGTTTATTGGGTTTAGGTGTAGGAACTATTGTTGCCGATTTCCACTGTTGTGGTATGATGCTACTCTAAAATATTCAATTATATAGGTTAAGAATTCTTGCTTTAGCTGAAGGATTGAGGTTTTTTAGCATTGGGTAGGAAATGCGGTCTCTACCTGCTGGTTTTCCTCTTAAAGTCTTTATAGAGCTATCAAGTTCTGTGTTACTGATTGGTATCTCTATATTCATGGCTGCTCACTTGAGGTTGTTATTGCTAGGAGGAGGGGTATTAAGAATATCGTTTTTAGTTCTTATAAAGTTTTCTAAAAAATTTGAGTAATCAGACATTATTGACCATTTTTCGCAAAATAGTTGCTGATGTCTGTAGGGGATGAGATAGTTCCGATAGGTGTTTCGAGGCATTTAATATTGCGCGGATTGTATTTACCCATAAGGGAGCGTAAGTTGTTCCAAAAATTTTTTGGTGGAGTAGTCGGATTTATGGACTAGGTGAAGTCTCCTTAACAATTAGTCTTACTTAATTTAACCTCTCTCTGCGAAATTGCGCGTTGAACTTTTTAAAATGTATAAGATTAGCGTGTGTTGGGTGTTTTTTGAATATTTCTTAATTTTTAATTTTAGTATCTCTTAAAGATTCGAGCAGGGGACTGCACCATGGAACTTTACATTTCATAGGAACTTCAGAGTTCCTCAGGTCTGCTAAGTCAGTTTTAAATTTTAGGTTAAGAGTAATTTTTTGGTTGGTTGGGCCAATTGTAATGTTCCATATAATGGGAAAATTATCACTATTATGAAGGTTTCGATTGTAAGCCAAGAGGTTAGGGTAAAGATTATTGGTGAATAGCAGGTTATGTCAATGTGAGTGAGGACGGAGTGTGTCGAGAAGTGGGTGGGTGACCCATCGTTTAGGAGGATGATATCTGAAGATACCAGAAAATCTTCTCTGATAGCACGCCTGTGATTGGTGTGACTGCGGATGTACCGAAGGTACAGTTTATTTCTTGTATTGATATGACACATGGTGATCTTCCTTTTATTAGTATGTTCAGCTCGTCATAGTTGTTGATATATATTCACGTATATTCCATTGAAGTATACGGAACAAATTTTTTGATTGTGGTATATTTGGGTGATGTTACTTGAACTCTGCTGTCAGGAGATTGAATCATCGGAACACCTTTGGGTGTCCGGATGTCTCAATCTCTCATTAGCAGAGTAGATGTTTTGGTAGTTTAACTTATTACTTTTAAATTTCATCGTCGTCCATCATTAAATTTTCTATGTAGTAGTTTTTTGAATGCGGTTTTGAGTGAGGTGTGAAATCGGTGAACGGTTGTTGATTGTTGTATTATCGCTAGTTAATAGCGTACGATACGTTTGGGTTTTATCAGTTATTGGTTATTTGGATGGTACTGAGAAGGAAGAGGTTGATGGTGTTGAGGGCGTTGAAGATGTAGGTGTTTCTTTGGTTTTGGGTTTATAGATGACGATGAGGGGGTTGATGGTAGTGAAGATGCTGTTGATGTTTTTTTGGTTTGTATTTCATTGAAATAGCTCTGGATGTTTTAGTATTCGTTAAAGATGTTTGATTGATTCTTGTGGCAGGGGGATTGTATTTTCTGTTGGATTAGAATCGGTATCCATTGTGTTTGGGGGTTACAGTTATGTCGTTGCGATTTTCAATTGATTTTTTTTAAACTTCTACCATGGTGGGTTTAGTTTGTTTGTTGTGCTTTGGTGCCTCTATAAGGTGGAGTGTTGGGTTGTCGTTGAAGACCTGCCAAGCTTCAAGTGTGGTACAGTAAAGGTTTGCTCTGATCTTATTTACAGTAAAGGTTTGCTCTAATCTTATTTACAGATTTGTAGCGTAAGAAGTTAGGGCACGCTGAATCGGAAGAAGAATGCATGTCTTCTTTGCAATTTATGCAAAATATCCTCTCGCATTGGTCATGGGTAAGCAACAGTCTCGGCATATAAGTACTTCTTTGCAATGTTTTTTCGTGCGTCCTAATTTTTGGCATTGCAAGCATCACATGGGGTTCGATATGTATTCATCAACTTTGCAATGTAGCTCCAATTTTAATATCCGTTGGTCGACGGATCAAATCGATCGTTAAAATTGCGGCGCCAGTTGCTATGTCGTCACTGACTTTCACCTTTTTCGTTATTTTCTATACTGAAATTACTTTTTGACTTTTTAGTTCATCAAGTAACTTTTCTTCGGTGATGTCGATTAACATTCTGGAGTAAATCCTTCCGTGTACAGAGTTCAGTTGAGTGTAGTGAACTTAACTTTAACGAATTTGTCACCTATTGCAGCATTTGATACCTTTACTAAAATATCTCCTGTTCGCGTAGGTCTAACTTCGATTATTTCTTTCGATAAATATTAAAGCCCGCGGTTGATTTGGAAAGGTTTTTAAGATGAAATGGGTTTGGTTATTATACCGTTTTTTTCTTTTTCTAATCCCGAAGTCACAACAAATCGAGGAATATTGTCCGAAAAATTTACACTTGGCATTTCCAAATATTCTTCGTTTGATTTTTTTCTAGTTTTTGTAAGCCGGTTTAACGGTGCATTCGGATCGAGCATCGAAAACCGTTTTTTTGGGGGGGTCCGTACCCCATTTATTTTTTTGATAATTATTATTGATGATGATGTGTGCCACAATATTAGAAAATTACTTTTTACAGTATTTTGGGTTCATTATTGATTGTAAGAGTGGTCGCCGTGGCGCAGTGGTAAGTGCATCGACTGCGGCGCAGAAAGTCTGGGTTCGATTCCCGGACGGGACACCTAGCATTTTTTCACGGCACCACCTCTTTCGAGTTGCTGACAACACTCAAAGAGTATTAATTGGCTATGGAAAGATTCTCAAATCTCGCCGTTCGGAATCGGCAAAAAACTGTAGGTCCCTTCTACTCGTGAAGACCAATAGCATGCACAACACGAGTAGTTGTTGTAGAAGCTAGGCTCTGATCCGTTATGGGCTGTAGTGCCACTCAATTATTATTATTATTATTATTATTATTATTATTATTATTATTATTATTATTATTATTATTATTATTATTATTATTATTATTATTATTATTATTATTATTAATTGTAAGATTCTTATAAATAAGAACTAACGATTATTGTTGAAATATATGGAAGATTTGACTGTGAAATACAATATTGAGTCAGTTGTGCCAAACTGTGTAAACCAGCGTATGGAAATCATGGGCTCCTTCAACTCATTTATTAGCTTAATGAACAATCTTTGTAGTACAGAAAACAGTGTTAATGGAAAATGATATAAGGGGTCCAAGCAAAAATATCAGTAATAAAAATAGAAATGAAGATTTTTACAAGTGTTACAGAACCTTAGATTGTATCATTTGAAAGAGAAGAATATAGTGATGCATTTGGCCTAGAAGATGAAACAGTAAAGAAGACATCATACGAACAATGAACAAAACATACAAAAACATATAGATACCCTAGAGAACATGAAGAGGAGATAGATAGACAAATTTAAAAATTTATTGCTGAAAAAATTATTCAACCAAGCGTTTCTTCTTGGTCAAGTCTAATCTGGAATATACCAAAAATATTGGATTGAAGCGGCTTAAAAAATGGAGAATGGTAATGGATAGGTTTTTGGAAACTTAACGAAATCATGGAAATGCAAAATATTTCACAACATTAGACTTTACGTCAGTATCTATTCGGTTTAAAGAATGCGCTTGCATGTTTCTAAAGAATGGGAAATAAAGTCCTTAAAGGACTCGTCCGCAAAATAAAATATGTTGACCATATTGTAGTTTTCGGAGAAGCCATAGAACAATACAACGTGAGACTGTTATTAGTATTAGACAGATTGAGACAGGCTAAACTGAAAATACAGTTGATGAAGTCCGAATTTTTAAAAGAAGTTGAGTATTTAGGACATTTGATAACAAATAAAGCCTCTAATCAAACCTTAAAAAGGTGGAAGCAATCAATTGCAAGAACCAACAATTCAGAAAAGAATTAAAACTTCATTATCAACCGTTATATTCATTTTTAAAGAAAAATTCAGAGCAAAGAAAATCTTTCGAGGAATTAAAGAACAAGTTGAAAGAATTTGCAGTTTTACATTATCCAGATTTAAAAAAAATTAATTTACTCTTACATTACAACTGATGCGAGTAATATCGGCATAGGAGCTGTTTCAACTCAAGAATATGAAGGAAAAGAAGAAGGATATATGCCAATGTATATATATTATAGATGAACACATATACACATAGATAAAAATATATTGGATGAAACATTTGTTTTGCTCCGACACGATATTCCTGTGTTCCTGAAATTCGAATCTTGATTCCGACACCATGTTGTAAGACAGCAATTTGTACATTCACACATATTTAAGGCATCCACAGCCGATTCCACGAATCGTAGGGGCACTGTCCGTCATGTTGTTCTATATTGTTCTGTATTAATAATAATTGAGTGGCACTACAGCCCATAACGGACCAAGGCCTAGCTTCTACAACAACTACTCGTGTTGTGCATGCTATTGTTCTTCACGAGTAGAAGGGACCTACAGTTTTTTGCCGATTCCGAACGGCGAGATTTGAGAAGCTTTCCATAGACAATTAATACTCTTTGAGTGTTGTCAGCAACTCGAAAGAGGTGGTGCCGTGAAAAAATGCTAGGTGTCCCGTCCGGGAATCGAACCCAGACTTTCTGCGCCGCAGTCGATGCACTTACCACTGCGCCACGGCGACCACATTGTTCTGTATTACTTAACACAAAAAAAAAATATAAATGAAAATGAAAAATAGTAACGAGCATAAGTAAAGGTGCCCTATTCTAAACCTTGTAAAATCAAAAAATCTGCTAAATTAAAACAAGAATTAACGAAATAATATACATTTCAATTTATTTATAGTGTCCTGTATAATATAATAACAAAAACAAAAAAAAAACAATTTAGAAATAAAACATATTTAACAAAATGCACCATATTTTTACCAAGCAAAGTTTATGTACCTTCAAGTAAAACATCGTTGTAAGTTTAGGTACCTTCAAGTAAAACATAGTTGTTGTAGCCCACAACCTACTACGTGCTTGGGAATCCCTTCAATTTCAAAACTTCTCTTAAACATTGAATGAACTATTTTCTTAGTCACTTCAGGAGTTATCTGTGTCCATTCTTCAAGAATAGTTGCTTTTGGGTTTTATTTTTTATGTCGTGAATCCGAATAGGTTTTTCAAGGTCGTCCCATAAGTGCCCAATGGGATTTGAATCTGGACTTTGTGGTGGTGTTACAAGAATGTTGTCAGTATTATATGCTATCCACATCTTCATATCTAGAGCGGTATGTTTGGGATCTTTGTCGTGATTCCGAATAGGTCCCTGTCCCTGATCCCTAGTTCCTCAACGCTTTCGTGCAGGTTTTCTTTCAGAATATTAAGGTAAACTGTTTTATTCATTATTTCCTTAATTATTACCAAATTACTAACACCGGCTGATGACATACACCCTTACACCATAACACCACCACCCCCATGTCTTACAGTTTTAACTGTGTTTTTGGAATTAAGAGCTTCTCCCTTGTTTCTCCAAACACTATATCTACCATCAGAGCCAAATATGTTGAACTTTGACTCATATGAGAAAATTACGTTATCCCAAAAGTCGGTGGTTTTGTTTTTAAACGCAGTGGCAAATGTTATTCGTTTTTTCTTATTAATATTATATCACAAGGTTTTTTACGAGCTACGTAATTGTTGTAATCGGACCTATGGAGACTGACTACAACATATGATAATAGTCATAATAGTCCATAATAATATAGTCCACACAGAAAGGTTTTTGTTCAAATTATTTGTAATGCGGTGGCTGGTTTTGGTGCACTTTTAAATGGATGTTTTTGAATAATTATCATTCTTTTCATTGAGCTCGCGCGGACGTCTTGATAGTTTCTTATTGTGAATACTGTTTTCGTTATTAAAACGAAAGGTGGACCTTCGGAACCCTCTATACCGTTGATGAGGTAGCCTTCTGTACCGTTGATGTTGTTTTTTATAGGACTTAACACAAGAAAATTTTGTTTACAAAGGAGTGCCCAAAATTCTCTGAATGGGTAAAAATATTCTATGAAATGCTTATACGATTAGAGTCACAAGCTTAATATTCCTACTACTACTACTCTGTCTTAAAGAATAAACTAAAAGTAATCTATTAATATATCCCTCCACGTCTTCGTGGCCATATTTGAAGAGGATTCGTGTTTTGCAGTTAAAATCACCAACTGTGTTGCCGCTTAAATTGACTTTCGTAATGCTCCTCATACTATCACGTCATCATGCCCTTCAAAACACATTCAACATATTGGTACGTCCTGGTTTGAAGAAGAATGGACCAGCTATCTTGTGCCAAAGTCCCCGAGTTTTGTCTTTTTGATGTCTCTGGTCCCACCACCACCGCCATAATTCGAAATTAGGTTCGATTCCGGGAGTGAACAACGCACAATTTTCACACCACCATCTCTTTCGAGTTGCTAACAACACACTACGCGTAATAAGTATATGAAGGGCTACATAAATCTTAAAGTTCGAAGTAGGCAAAAAAATGTTGTTCCTTTCTACTCGTGAGAGAGTCGTGACAACCACAACACGAGTAGTTGTTGAAGAAGCTAGTATCTTGCTCCCCTGAGCTGTAGCACCACTTAATTATTACTATTATTATTAACACTACTCTATTAAGAATTTCGATGTAATCATTGAGTACGAATTCATTCGCTCATCCCTGTTTTATAAAAACTTGTCGTAATGAGCGGTTATCATTGCTGAATAGGCATACCTATCTAGTTCTACAAGGCCGCTGACCGGACAAAGTGATTGTTAGAAAAATTTCGCTAGTTAGAGCATAAAAGAAGTGTCAAGTCGATAGTTCTAACTATTCGTTCTAATATTTCTTCGCGCATTTTCTATAAGGTTTTCAAATATCTTCCGCTTTTTTGCTCTTCATTCAATGCTTCATTAAAAGTGTTACAGGTGGTGAGGTGGTAATCATTTGGCGCTATGTCCGGGCTATATGGTGGATGCGATAAAACTTCCCATCCGAGCTCCCGTAGCTTCTGACGAGTCATCAACGAAGTGTGTGGTCTAGCGTTGTCCTGGTGGAACACTACACCCTTCTTGTTGGCCAATTCTGGACGCTTCTGGTCGATCGCCTGCTTCAAGCGGTCCAGTTGTTCGCAGTAGATGGTAGAGTTAACCGTCTGGCCATATGGGAGCAGCTCAAAGTGGATGATTCCCTTTCGATCCCACCAAACACACAGCAAAACCTTCCTGGCCGTCAATCCCGGCTTGGCCAATGTTTGGGACGATTCACCGGCCTTCAACGACGACCGTTTTCGCTTGATATTGTCTTATGTGATTCATTTTTCGTCGCCAGTCACCATCCGCTTAAAAAAATGGGTCGAGTTCAGCAGCATATCGCAGGCGTTAATTGGGTCCAGAAGGTTTTTTTGCGTCAAATCATGCGGTACCCAAACATCAAGCTTTTTTTGTATCCAGCCTTCTGCAGATGGTTTAAACAGTTTTGTGACTATCTCGCGATGTCACGAGATGCCACATGCCGGTCTAACTTGATGATTTCCATGATTTGATCGATATTCGTCGTCACAGGTCTTCCGCCGGCTGGCTAATCCATGGTCTCGTTTTCGCCGGCTCTGAATCGTTGACAGCATTCCTCCCCGGTTCGAAATGATAAAGTACTATCTTCCAAAACAACATTAATCTGACAGAACGTTTCTCTAGCGGATATGCTTTTGACGAAGGAAAACTTTAAAATAGCGTGAATTTCGCCGTTAGTGAACTCCATGCTTACAGGTCTATAACTGTTGAACGCATTATCCAAACTAATCAGGCATAGCGTCGTTTTGTAGGTTATTTCAAAACATTTTCAATTATGTATAGTATTGACAGAAACGAGCTCTGTAGCGCTTTGTACGTAGCCGGAAATTTCAAAAGACAAAAAGGCGGAAGGGGGATATAAGACAACCTTATAAAGGGTATCCCAACAAGAACGCAAGATTTAAATTTTAAATAAAACGCAGATATTTGAAAAACAAATTCTTTATTATATCGTAAAGTAGATAGGATGAGGTTATGTGTGGAAAAACACATCTGCCAGATGGCCGTCGCTTTGCTGGTACATACGCGATCTTTTAATGAAATTTTCAATGACCGTTTTTCATAAATGCTGCGGTATTTCATTAATGCAGCGTCGAATTTTCTCTTTTAAGGCTTGAGTCGTCGGCTTATTCGCATAAACAATCGACTTTAAAAAACCCCAAAGAAAAAGTCCAATGGTGTTAAATCGCACGATCTAGGCGGACAATTCTGGTCTCCAAAACGCGAAATAACACGACCGGGAAATGACTGATGCAGCAATTGAATTGTTTCTCTGGCTGTATGAGATGTAGCGCCGTCTTTTTGAAACCACATCCCCTCCACATTCATTTCTTCAATTCTAGGCACGAAAAAATTGGTTATCATTTTACAAAACCGAACACCATTGACTGTTTCACCATTTTGGTAAAACAATTTCACACTGAGAATGCGTTGTTCATTCGTGTAGAGTTCCTTTTTTATTAACCTTATACCTTTTACTAATAAACAATAATAATTGTTCAAATGTCAAACAATGAAAATTCGAATGGCGCCAAATTTAAATCTTGCGTTCTTGTTGGGACACCCCTTAAGTTCTAAACGCACTTCCCTTCTCCGGAAAACGCACAATGTCTTCAGTATATATTGTATTATCAGCCCTAACGACCTTACCCCCACTGTCATTAACGATCAATTAGCTCCTCCACGATTTATAACAATTTATTATCAAATTGTCTGAGGTCTGCGTATTTAAACGTTATCTCTTTTAAGTTCCCCTACGGTATTTTTGCACTTAACGAAACCAATTTTCCTGACGATATTATTAACAATAAACTATTTTTAACCGATTTCATTGTGAGGGCGGCCGTAAGAATAACTCTTTTATAAACAATATAAACTTCTCTCCACTCTATTTAAAACTTCAACTTCCACCAATTTTGAATTCATTTGTGTAAAAATTTGTCGCCTGAAATGCTACATACATATGTCAATCGCAACCAACTCTAGCATAATACATTAAGCCCTTGCTATGTTATGATCATCAGGTTACATTAGATGACGACACGCATTACATTGATCATACACCCCTCTTTAGACAAATCCTTTTTAAATACTGTTTTTCCTTTTCTTTATCAATATCTGGGAAAGTGTTCACTTTCTCTCGTATGATCGTTACCATCCATTGTTCTCGCTGACCAATCGTTACAATTTTAAATGTACCTCCCATTTCTGAAATGGGCGTAAATGAAATGATCCCCTGGTTCATTAAGAGCAAATGGCTAATGATTTCGGCTGCCTTCATCTGCATTTACCTAAATCGTACTCAATTTTTTTTTTTTTGCATTTTTGAATATAAAGTTTGACTTTAGTTAATAGTGCATAGCGAAACTCTCAAAAAGTATTCGTTTTAGATCCCTGCCAAGGGTTCTACGCTCTTAGTAGTACTGATTTCGCAAATACAAGCTTAAACAGATCGGATGATCCGATTAAGTCTGAACAAATGCGACAAATTTTACATCAAAATCGGATATATACTAATAAATGCTTCTTTTCAAATAAGCCAATTCACCATCCTGACTTTAAGTACCACCGTCATAATAGCAACATCCCCTCTCAATATACACATTTTTCACAATAATCACGCGTCATACAACATCACTATATTCAATATGAGTTTATTAAGTCAAACAGACGAATAAGCGTTTACTTTTGTATTGTAGATTGTTGTGTTTAAATATAAGTTAAATTTGTAAATGACAAATGTAGATTATTCGAGAAATGTATAATATTTATTTAAAATTCATCTGATTCTTTATTACGCTCATAGTCTTATTATTAATTTGGTAATATTCGTTGCATGCGATAATATAAATTAATTCTATTAAACTTTATTTTGAAGTATTACGAGTATAAAGGTCATAGTATAGGTTGTGACGTACTTCGTGAATACACAAACCATTCCAAGGGCAGTTGCATCACTCAATCGAGGGGCCGCGAGTATCGCAATCATGCCGGAATGCCAAAACTAGACATGGTATTGTATAGCTCGTCTCTATGAACGCTGTCGTAAGCGGCCTTAAAATCGACAAATAGGTGGTGCGTGTCGATCTGCCGTAAAGTGAAGATCTAGTCTATTGTGGACTTCCCTAGCTTGAAACAACAGTGCTAAGGAGGGTTGTTGACGAACGGTTTCAGGCGTTCATACAAGTGATTTAGTTGTTTTAAATGTCGAACACTTAACTGGCGATGAGGATGGGATTGACTTATCAGAGCAATCTTTAATGAGTCGACATTTATTAGAAGTGTGAAAAAAAAGAGCACATGGAAGAGTTGGAAAATAAATTCGGCGAGAGTAAAGCAAATTTAGAAGGCGCTACAAATTCTACAAAACCTAAATCAAGGATAATGGCAACCATTGGATCCATAGAACCATTTAATATTACAAGCCCAGCCGCATGGAGTTCGTACAAGCGGCGTTTCGAAATGTACTTACTGGCTAACGGAATCGAGGAGGTTAGAATTCAAAAGGCGACATTCCTCACGATCTGTGAAGCACAATGTTTCGACTTGGTAGAGTCCTTATTTTCCCCAAGGAAAATCGAAGATGTTACTTACAAGACGATAATTGAACAGCTGACAAAACACTTAACACCCACTCCATCTGAGATAGCCGGAGTTTTCAAATTTTTCAAGCGAAATCAGCAACCTACAGAATCAGTGGCTGAGTATATTGCAAAACTTCGACACTTCACTATAGATTGCAATTTCAGTGGAGGGGGGCATGGGCCTTTGCACACGAGGCAATGTCCTTGAACCAATGTATGCAGCGACTGGCCTACCAGTCTGTAGGTTGTGCGTGAGGCTAACTCCCTCACCACACAAAAATAACCGAGTTCAGCAACAACAACTTGCCTCGGATATGGACGGATCCAATGTTGACGACCCCGGCAAACGAACAAAGGGCAACGATTTTCGGTTCTGCACGTGGAATGTGAGGTCCCTTAACAGACCACGTGCAACCGAACAACTTGCGGAGGCCCTTGACTGCTACAAAGCAGATATCACCGCCATCCAGGAAGTGCGGTGGTATGGGCCGGGCAGAAAGAAGATGAAGAACTGCGACATTTACTACAGCGACTGCTACAGGGAGAGAAGGCAGCGCCTATTCGGATGCGGATTTGTTGTTCGAGGCAGACTTAGGCAAAAAGTCATAAGCTACGATCCCGTAAGCGAACGCCTCATGACAATCCGCATTAAGGCTAAATTCGGGAACATCAGATTGATATGCGCTCACGCCCCGACAGAAGAGAAGGATGACAACAGCAAGGATAAGTTCTATGATCTCCTAGAAAGAACATACGATCGATGCCCCAGCTATGACACCAAGATCGTTCTAGGAGATTTCAATGCTCAGTTGGGGAAAGAGGACATCTTTGCTGGCGTCATCGGGAAACACAGCCTGCACGACACGACTTCCGGAAACGGACTCAGGCTGCTGGACTTCGCCGCGGGGCGGAACCTCTCTGTGAGCAGTACGCGGTGATCCCCTGATCAATCAACCGTCAACCAGATTGATCACGTTGCGATCGACGTCAGACACTCCTCCAACATTCTCGATGTCCGAACATTCCGAGGCGCTAACATCGACTCGGATCATCACCTTGTTGTAGCCAAGGTAAGAACCCGGATATCGAGAGAACAACGGAGTCGAGATAGGACGAAACGGTTTGACGTCGGAAAGCTACAATCGCAACAGGTTGCTGGGATCTTTGCCGACCGAGTCTCCCTGAAACTCTCTCAAAGTTCGACGCTGCCTGCACTAACAATAGAAGAAGAATGGAAACGTTGTCAAAAAGCCATCAAAGAAGCTGCCACTGATGTGCTGGGTTTCACGCCACCACCTAGAAGGAACCCATGGTTTGACGACGAGTGCAGGCAGGCACATGCAGCCAAACAGGAGGCCTACCAATCAACGCTGCATCGGACAACAAGAACTGTTCGTGAGCTCTACGAACAGAAAAGAAGGGAAGAGAACCGGCTTCTCAGAAGGAAAAAAAGAGAGCATAAGAAGCGCGCGGCCGAAGAGATGGAGAGATGTTATGGCAGGAATGAAGTCCGAAAGTTTTACCGAAAGGTGAAACAGCTATCCGGTGGATACAGGGTTCGGACCGAAGCCTGCCGGGACCAAAACGGAAACCTCCTAGTAGAGTCGCAATCGATCCTGAGAATCTGGAAAGATCATTTCTGCAGACTTTTAAACGGCGATGACGGCCCAAATCCGGCTGCTAGGCAGAATGTTCCACTTAATTTGGACGATGATAGACAAGAATTCCGTCCCCCCGACTTAGACGAGGTCAAGATAGCAATATCGAGACTGAAGTCAAATAAAGCTGCTGGAGCGGATGGACTGTCCGCAGAACTGTTTAAAGCAGCTGGGGATGATCTGGTTGGGCGCATGCACCAGCTCATCTGTAAGATATGGTCGGAGGAAAGCATGCCCGATGAGTGGAATCTCAGCGTCGTCTGTCCGGTCCACAAGAAAGGAGACCCCTTCGACTGCGCCAACTATCGAGGGATAAGTCTCCTTAACATCGCATACAAGATCCTTTCTGCCGTACTGTGTGAACGCCTGAAACCGTTTGTCAACAACCTGATTGGTCCTTATCAGTGTGGTTTCAGGCCAGGGAAGTCCACCATCGACCAAATCTTCACACTACGGCAGATCCTGGAAAAGACCCAAGAAATGCAAATCGACACTCACCACCTATTCGTCGATTTCAAGGCCGCATATGACAGTGTGCATAGAGACGAGCTATACAGTACCATGTCTAGTTTTGACATTCCTACCAAACTCGACAGATTGTGTATGATGACGATGGAGAACTCTCGCTGCTCCGTCAAGGTCGGGAATGAACTCACCGAGACCTTCAATGTCAAAAAAGGTTTTAGACAAGGCGACGCACTGTCATGTGACTTTTTTAACATCATCCTTGAGAAGATCGTGCGTAACTCACAGGTCAACACCAGAGGTACGATCTTCCAAAAGTCAGCTCAATTGCTAGCCTACGCCGACGACATTGACGTGATTGGTCGAACACAGCGATGCGTCAATGATGCGTTTGCTGGCATTGAAGCGGAAGCGGCTAAAATGGGTCTGGTGGTAAATGAGGGCAAAACGAAGTACATGCTGTCATCAAGTAAGGACACACAACTTCGGCGTCTCGGACAGAGCGTCACCCTAGGCAGCAGAAACTTCGAGGTAGTCAAGGACTTCGTCTACCTCGGCTCCGCAGTAAACAGAGACAATAACACCAGTACCGAAATCAAACGCAGAATCACTCTTGCCAATCGCTGTTTCTTTGGGCTCAAGAGGCAATAAGTAATAAAGCCCTCTCTCGAAAGACTAAGGTTGCTTTATATAACACCTTGATCATCCCAGTCCTACTCTATGGCGCGGAAACCTGGACAGTGCTAAAAGCGGATGAGGATGCCCTTGGTCTCTTCGAGAGAAAAGTTCTGCGTGCGATTTTTGGTCCTTTGTGCGTTGAAGGCATCTGGAGGAGAAGATTCAACCACGAACTGTATGGGCTGTACAGCGGCATGAGCCTAGTCAAGCATCTACGGATACAACGCTTAAGATGGCTAGGCCATGTAGAGCGTATGGACACCACTGCTCCGGCCCGAAAAGTCTTCGAATCTGAGCCATTGGGACAACGCAACAGAGGACGGCCCAGGATAAGGTGGCGCACACAAGTGGAGAAGGACCTCAACCAACTTGGAGTGCGCAACTGGCGGCAGCTGGCGAAAGATCGTGCTGGCTGGTCCACCCCGGACTGTAGCGCCATAAGAAGAAGGAGAAGAAGAAGAATTTCAGTGGAGACGTCGTAGATCGAAGTCTACGTGATCGGCTTGTTTGTGGATTATGCAACAATGGTCTGCAGCAGGCGTTATTAGCCGAAAGTAAACCTACCCTGCAATCTGTGCAAGACCGAGCGATTGCCACCAAGACTGCTGCAAAGAATAAGCTCATGATTCAGGACAATTCCCCAGCAACGTATGTGCACTCCATCAGAAACAGGCTGCCGAAACAGCACCCCTGAAGTGCAGATAATGGGCACTTCAGGGGTGTTGTTTCGGAAATAATCCTATTAATATTATAGGCTTGACATATGTCGACGTTATTTACAACAAGAAGACCATTAGTGATCTCCCACTGTACATAACTGCAGGCCAGCGACCAAATATTCTCGGTTGTAAGTGGTTCGATAAATTGGGCATCGTGGTACAGGGAGTACACCACATTCGCTCCTCAATCGACAACTTGCTAGATAAATACTCAATGCTATTTTCTGCGGAACTAGGATCCTACGTGGGGGAAAAAATTACATTAAGCCTTGACCCAGCGATACGCCCAATAAAGCTACCAGCCAGGAAAGTTCCATATGCTTAGAGAAGATCCATCGAAAAGGCGCTTGATAAGCAGGTAAAACAAGGTATTTTAGAACCAACAGAATACAGTGAGTGGCTGACCCCAATAGTCCCCGTGACAAAACCTGACGGACCTGTGCAAATTTTTGGCGATTACTGGTGCACTGTCAATAAAGCACTTACCGCACATTGTTTTCAGACACCGTCCGTTACTGATATACTTGCTTCTATTCCACGGGGCCCAAGCATATCAACAAATGCCAGTGGACGACGGAGCCTCGAAAATTGTAACTTTAATAACACACAAAGGCGCTTACCGTGTAAAGCGGCTCCCATTTGGTATTTCTACCGCGCCAGGCATTTTTCAGAAACGCATTGAAGATCTTTTGCGGGGAATTGCGGGTGTCGCAGTATATTTCGATGATATCTTCCTCATAGGGAAAAATTCGGCACATCTAGTTACGATATTGGAAGAAGTATTTCGACGCCTGAATAACGCAGGACTACGATTACGAAAGAACAAATGTCAGTTTGACCTACAGTCAGTAACCTTTCTTGGATACCCAATAGACTGCCAGGGAATTTGTCCATCAACTGATAAGTTCAGTGTCATCAAGAGAACTCCAGAACCAAAAGAAAAAAGCAATTGCAGGCTTTCTTAGGTCGTATTAATTTCTACCCCAAAATAAAGCAACAATTACCGAGCCGCTTTACAAGTTGTTGGACAAGACAGCTACTTGGCAGTGGGAGTCCAAACATATATAGGCTTTTAAAGGACTTAAGGAGCTGCTTCTAGGGGAAAATGTCTTGATAAATTACGACGAAAAGTTGTCATATGGATATGGAGTGGTGCTGGCCCATAACGTAGGAAGTGGACATGAATGTCCAATATCGTTCTATTCTCGTACGCTGACATCAACTGAAAGGAATTACGCGCAAATCGACAAAGAGGCGCTTTTATTATTGGCGCGATTATTGGTTAAAAAATTCCACAATTTCCTGTATGTCAGAACGTTTACAATAGTTACGAACCATAAGCCGTTAATTGGATTATTTAATCCTGACAAACCAACCCCTTTTCATCAGCATAGAAACGAAATTACGGTAAATAAACTTGGTAATCAAATTATCATTCCAGAGACGGCACGTAAAGATATCCTGAAAATACTTCATGCTGGTCATCCCGGAGTGGTAAAAATGAAGAGCATAGCCCGGAGTTATGTATGGTGGCCGGAGGGTGGATGCGGAAATTGAGGATATGGTGAAACGATGTTACACTGTCAAGAATCACGTCCTGAGAATCCACAGTCAGTAATTCATCCTTGGGAAGAGTCGTCGAAACCTTGGACACGTTTTCATATCGATTTCGCTGGTCCATTTCAAGGCAAAACGTTTTTCATTGTAGTAGACTCATTCTCTAAGTGGTTAGCTAGTGTCGACTACAAGTGCACAGTGCGCAGTTAACAGTTTTCGATCAATTTTTGCGACGCATGGACTATCAGATTGCATCGTATCCGATAATGGGACAGCGTTCACGTCAGAAGAGTTTAGCAATTTCTGCAAACGTAACCTAATTTGTCACATTTTAACTGCACCGATCCATCCATCAAGCAACAGCCAGGCGGAGAGGATGGTTCGCACTACAAAGGATTATCTCAAGCGGAACACTGAGGGTTGTATACAACTACGATTGCCGAGATTCTTGCTCCACCAGCATACTACGCCATCATCGACGACGGGGAAATCGCCTGATGAATTATTGCTGAAAAGAATACCTAAGACATTCTTTGATAAGTTACACCCGGAAAATAATCCGATGCGATTGCCAAAGGAACATGTCATAGTGAACGCGAAACACCTGAAGGTCGACGAACCGGTGTGGGCTAGGAATTACGCTAGAGGTCCCCTTTAATATTTTTAAGCAAACGGGCCCGGCCTTGTATACCATTACTACAGAATCAGGAGGCACGATGAGGAGACACTTGGACCAGCTGCGGGCAAGAGTAAAAGATACATCGGAAGACATACCAGATTTACATAGCAAAAAATCGCCCCTTCCAGAAGAGGAAACCAATCAAATCGAGGAACAAGCTGAACCTCCGGAACCAATAGCTCCATCAACATCTGTGCTCGTTGTTCCCTCTTCCTTAGGATCAGTCTACAACTAGAGCCCGACATAGACATATTAATTCCCTGAGTTTTTGTACATATATATTTATGAATTAAAATTAAATTAAATAAAAAGTGATTTAGTTGTTTTATATGTCGAACACTTTACCAATCAATTTAAATCAAGAAAAGAGTGACGACTCGGAAAGCAGCAAAGATATGAACAAGAAAAGAAGAAAAACAATGAAGCCACAGGCGCAGTTTAAGAGACGGCTGCGTAATATGGATTCACTTAAAAAAACGGAGAACAACGACGTTGTGACGTACAGCGGAAATGGGAATACTTTCGCAAAACTCGTTTCGTCTAATGAAATTGCTGCCGCTGAAAAAGAGCAGGAAGAGAAAATTAAACAAAAAAATGAGCTGGAGGAGTTCATTAAAGCCAACCAGCAAAAGCTCAAAACCAAACGGGCTCACAATCAGCAATTACAAAAACTGCAGCAAGAATAACAGCAGTTACAGACACAGCAGCAGCAGAAAAAACAACAGTAAGAACAACAGCAGCAGCAACAACAACAGAAGAAGCAACAACAACAACAGTAGCAGCAACAACAACAGCAGCACCAGAAATACCAGCAGCAGCAGAAGCAGCAGCAACTGGAGAAACAGCAGCAGCAAAAACAACAGCAGCAACAGAAACCTAAATGGAAACAAAGGGTGCCGCCGATAAAAATCAGTGGCATGGAAACCGCAGACACCATACAGGTATGTCTGTGGGGGACGAATTTTTTATTCGTCGTGGGAGAGGCTCAGGAGGACGAAACAGATGCTTCTCTGTGCAAGGTGACATACCTTTGGCCACGCCGCGGCGAACTGCAACAAGCAGCTTCGTTGCGGCAAATGCGCAGAGAGGCACACAAGCGGGAAAGTCGTGTATTGCGGGAGGTGCGAACCTTCGGTGTACTGGAGGGTTCGATTGCGTGCATTTCTCTCCAAGGTTGAAGAAAACTGTACGTAGTCGCGGTCTATGAATCAGATGCACCTCAGTTTGCAAATTTCATCTCTAAGCTCGAGACTCTCTTCCGAAAGCTTCGGCTTTGCTCGGAGGAGAATTATTTTGTCATCGCCGGAGATTTGAACGCGAGGCACGTGGAATGGGGCAATTCTGATTCAAATCCGAGAGGAAATTTACTCTTTGAGTGGGTTAGTGGCACTCTATTGAGTTTAAGCTGAATTTGCTTGCAACCGACAGACCGTCGTTTCCCAGAAGTGGGTCTTATTTGGATCTGCTGCTAATAGACAGACGACTGACGTTACGAGACGTAGACTCTCGCACTAGGAATTGTATGACAACGGTGGAGTACGACAGTGACCACTGCGGACTTGCCGCGGTTATTCAATTCCCGAACGAGGTGGTGGAGCTTGAGGAGGTTGGCAGGTACCTCATACAAGTCGACAACACAATCCAACGAACCATGGACAGGACGCTTCCTAACGTATCACCTACGACAGATGGCAACATTTATCGTAATGATACCATCGACGCACTGCACGTGCAAGAAAGCAGGCTGCTGTCGAGACTGAAGACTCTATACAGACGCTTTACAGACCCAGACGACCCGGAAATACGGTCGCTCAAGTCGCAGTTGAAGAACATTCAGAAGTTAATTCGGATGAACTATAGAATTGCTGTCAATTCGTATTGGGGAGATAGGATTCGGGCCGTACGTTCTGACGGTCCGGGTATGTTTCCCCAAATCAACCGAATCTTCCAAAGGAGCGGTCATAACGACTTAGAGGCTGTTCGACTTGGCAGGACAACCGACAATGAAAACATACTGACTTCGATTGGCATAGATCCGGATGAGATTGTGCTTGACAATGAGTTTTTCATTGTTGAGGATGCCCAAGAGAAGGTAGATAATAGGCAATAGGAGCTGTTTTTCAGAAAGTGTACACGGTCAACGACTCTCGTGGGCCGAACCACGACCTGGAGAACAGAGCCCTGCTGAACCACTTCCACCTTAGAAATGAAATACAGCAGTGGCGTTCTGAGAATCCTGGTTTTACCAGTTTCAATGACGAAAATCAGGCAACCAATGCCGTCGCCCAAGATGGCTTCAATGGCATCCTCATTTCAAAGGAGCAACTCAAAGACATCTTCAACGGTTTGAAGAACAAAAAGTCGACTGGCATCGACGGGATACCAAATATAGTGTTACGTCATCTCCCTGACGAGGCGGTAGAGATATACACAATCCTGTTTAACAATGCACTGAGTAATACACATTACCCAGCGCATTGGAAGACGGCGGAAGTGCAACCTCTCCCCAAAAAGGACAAAGATTCCTCGCTTCCGAAAAATCTTCGGTCGATAAGCCTCCTCCCCTGCATAAGCAAGGTTTTCGAAAAGATTGTTAACAGGGTCCTGATCCAGTGGACTGAGGACAATAAAATTATACCGAACAACCAGTTTGGATTTAGGGCGAGGCATGATACTGTACATGCCGCGTCAAAACTGGTTTCGGACATTCAGTGGAACAACCACAAAACACAGTGCACCGGGGCCTGTCTCGTTGACTTGGAAAAGGCATTCGACACCGTATGGTTGGAAGGCCTCTTCCTTAAGTTGACGAGGATGGGTATAAGCAAACCGCTGCTTTACACGATCTATAACATGGTAACGGGTAGGAGTTTTGTTGTCAAAAGTGGCAACAAAGTTTCCACCAACGTTTTCCAAATAAAAAATGGGCTCCAACAGGGTGCAGTGAACTCACCAATCCTTTTTACTATTTTCACCAGCGAACTGATTGGCTCCATGCACAACTTGATTGCATTCGCCGACGATTGGGTTGCATACCGGACGGCACCAAAGATAGAAGTTATTAACACGCTCCTGCAACGTGACTTCGAAAAAGTCCAGCAATTTTGCGACGACTGGAAGTTGAAAATCAACCTCCAGAAGTGTGAAACAATCCTCTTCCGGACTCCGTTATACAGGGCCTCAAGAGATACGAAAAAGAATTGGCGCAAGTTCGGCATATTGGACCCACGGGGTCAGCCACTAGCCCTGAAGAGTGTAGTGCGATATCTTGGCATTATGTTGGATCAGTATCTGTATGGAGGTATCCATATAGATACAGCTCTGACGAAAGCTAAGAAAGGCTTCGCTATGGCAAGGGGGTTGTTTTACAGCAGCCAACTTAACGCCAAAGTGAAGCGAATCTGCTACACGGCCCTCATCCGGCCAATCATGGTGTATGGCTGCCCAGTGTGGTTCAATGTGAGTCCTTCCCAAATGGAAAAGATGAGGGTATTCGAGAGACAATGTCTTCGCGCATGTCTCAAGAAGTACAGAACCCCGGAATCTGACTACAAGAAGTTCTATCCGAATGAAGTCTTGTATAACGAAGCAAACGTGAACAGGGTTGATAATTGTATCATTAAGCTGATTCGGAGGCATGTTGCACGAGCCATGACTTCTGAGAATGATCTCATATTTGGGGCCTACTACCCAAATGATGAGTACCACGAGAACGCTCGCCGAAAGGGTTTTCTTCCACCGGAAGCGTTCTTGTATCTTGACCGCATTGGACTGATCCAGGATGCGGAGGCATGTCCACTTATCTACCACGTGGTGAGAAGGACAGTGGACAGGCGACTGTTGTACGACGCCAACGTCGTTAGTCGGGATGCTCTCCGGTTCAGCACATCCATCTCCATCCGTGATAGGATGGACACGGATAAGGACCGGGGGTTCTATTGGTGGTTAGAGCCACACCAGGAACCCCAGCTGTCGTCGGCCTGGTAGGTTAGGGTTGGTCCCCCACGGCCAACTCACATTTAGTATAAGTTAGATTAAGTTAGTAATTAAGATTACAAAAAAAAAAAAAAAAAACTGTACATAAAAAAAAAAAAAAAAAAAAATTTGTCGTAAGTATTTTTAAGTTAGAATAGGATATATTAAGGTAGATTAAGATTTTTTTGTAGAAAATTCCATAGATAGCTAAGTTTTTTAAAAAAAACGTTTTCTTAGTTTTACAAAATAAATAATAGGTTTTATTAAAAAAAAAATAAATAGCAATGTCGCCGAAAGGCAAAAACATAACAAATATCAATAGTTTAGCTTAGAGCGCCCGCATAGAGCCAGTAAGTAGTTATAAGATTTCATTTCTGTCGTACCTAGGTTAAGCGTTTTTATACCTAGTTTTAAAATACCATTGGATAAATAATAAAAAAAAATGCCTTTAAAAAAAAAAAAAAAAAAAACGGAAGAGATATACACAATCCTGTTTAACAATGAACTGAATAATACACATTACCCAGCGCATTGGAAGACGGCTGTAGTGCAACCTCTCCCCAAAAACGACAAAGATTACTCGCTTCCGAAAAATCTTCGGTCGATAAGCCTCCTCCCCTGCATAAACGAGGTTTTCGAAAAGATTGTCAACAGGGCCCTGATACAGTGGACTGGGGACAACAAAATTATACCGAACAACCAGTTTGGATTTAGGTCGAGGCATGATACTGTACATGCCGCGTCAAAACTGTATTCGGACATTCAGTGGAACAACCACAAAACACAGTGCACCCGGGCCTGTCTCGTTGACATGGAAAAGGCATTCGACACCGTATGGTTAGAAGGCCTCTTTAAGTTGACGAGGATGGGTATAAGCAAACCGCTGCTTTACACGATCTATAACATGGTAACGGGTAGGAGCTTTGTTGTCAAAAGTGGCAAAAAACGTTTCCACCAACGTTTTCCAAATAAAAAATGGGCTCCAACAGGATGCAGTGAACTCGCCAATCCTTTTCGCTATTTTCACCAGCGAACTGATTGGCTCCATGCACAACTTGATTGCGTTCGCCGACGATTGGGTCGCATACCGGACGGCACCAAAGATAGAGGTCATTAACACGCTTTGCAACGACTGGATGTTGAAAATCAACTTCCAGAATTGTGAAACAATCCTCTTCCGGACTTAGTCAGCAAGTTCGGCATATTGGACCTATGGGGTCAGTCACTAGCCCTGAAGAGTGTAGTGCGATATCTTGGGATTATGTTGGATGAGTATTTGTATGGAGGTATCCATATAGATACACCTCTGACGAAAGCTAAGAAAGGCTTCGCTATGGTAAGGGGATTGTTCTACAGAAGCCATCTTACCGCCATATTGCACGAGCTATGACCTCTGATAATGATCTCATATTTGGGGCCTACTACCCAAATGACGAGTACCACGAGAACGCTCGCCGAAGAGGTTTTATTCCACCGGAAGCGTTCTTGTGTCTAGACCGCATTGGACTGGATGCGGAGGCATGTCCACTTATCTACCACGTGGTGAGAAGGACAGTGGACAGGCGACTGTTGTACAACGCCAACGTCGCAAGAGTTAGTCGGGATGCTCCTCGGTCCAGCACATCCATCTCCATTCGTGATAGGATGGACACGGGTAAGGACCGGGGGTGGTTAGAGTCACACCAGGAACCCCAGCTGTCGTCAGCCTGGTAGGTTAGGGCTGGTTCACCACGGCCAACTCACATTTAGTAAAAGTTAGGTTAAGTTAGTAATTAAGATTAAATATAAAAACTGTACATAATAAAAAAAACAAATAAAAAAGGTTAGTCCTAAATATATTTAAGTTAGAATAGGATATATTAAGGTAGATTAATATATTTTTGAAGAAAGTTGTAGTTGTAACTAAGTTTTTTTAAAAAAAAAGTTTTCTTAGTTTTAAAATAATAAATAATAGTTTTTATTAATTTAAACAAAATAATTAGCAATGACGCCGCAAGGCGAAAATAAATATATCAATAGTTTAGCTTAGAGCGCCCGCATAGAGCTAGTAGGTAGTTATAAGATTTAATTTTTGTCGTACCTAGGTTGAGCAATTTGTACCTAGTTTTAAAATACTATTACATAAAAAATAAAACAAAAATGCCTTTCAACAAAAAAAAAAAGTGTATCTTGTAAGTAATGTTGAAGAGACTTATCCCTTGATAGTTGGCGCAGTCGAAGGTGTCTCCTTTCTTGCGGACCGGAAGACGCTGAGATTCCACTCCTCGGGTATGCTTTCTTCCGACCATATCTTACAGATGAGCCCAACTAAGTCATCGCCAGCTGATTTCAATAGTTCTGCGGACAGTCTGTTCGCTCCAGCAGGGTCTGAAGAAAGGATCTTTCCATATTCTCTGCATAGATTGCGACTCAACTACTAGTTTTCCATTTTGGTCCGGGCAGGCTTCGGTACGAACCCTACATATATCCACCGAAAAACAGTTTCACCTTTCGGTAAAACTTTCGGACTTCATTCCCCTCCATCACTTCGACCGATCGCTTCTTATGCTGTTTCTGTTTCCTTCTGAGAAGCCGGCTCTCTTATGGTATAACTCATGAACACCTCTCGTTGTTCGATGCAGCATTGCCTTGACGACCTCCTTTTTTGTTGCATGTGACTGGCTGCAGTCGTCGCCGAACCATGGGTTCTTTTTAGGTGGTGGCATGAAACCTAGCATATCAGCGGCAGCTACTTCCCATTCTTCTTCTATTGTCAGTGCAGGCAGCGTCGAACTTTGAGAAAGTTTCAGAGAGACTCGGTCGGCAAAGATCCCAAGATCTGTTGCGATTGTGGAACAATTTTGATCTATTTCGACTCCGTTGCTCTCTCGATATCCGGGTTCTTAACTTGGCTTAAAAAAAAAATGGTCTGAGTGGATGTGGGTACCTCGGAATGTTTGATCATCCACAATGTTGGAGGAGTGTCTGACGTTAATCAGGGAATCGCCAAGTTCCTTTATGGATGTTAGGGTGTGGGAACTGCGTACTGGGCAATATTCCGCCCGGAGGCGAAGTTCATTAGCCTGAGTCCGTTTTCGGATTTGATGTTTTGCGGGCAGTGTTTCACGATGACGCCAGCAAAGATGTCTTCTTTTCCCAGCTATAGCTGGGGCATCGATCGTATGTTCTTTCTAGGAGATCATATAAATTATCCTTGCTGCTGTCATCCTTCTTCACTGTGGGGGCGTAGACGCAAATCAGGCTGATGGTCCCGAATTTGACTTTCGGCCTAAGTCTGCATCAAATGACGGAATTGGCGCTGTCTTCTTTCTCCAGCAGTCGCTGTTATTGATGTCGCAGTTCTTCATCTTTCTTTTGCCCGGCTCATCCCAACGAACTTTCTTATTGGCGGTGATATCTGTCTTGTAGCAGTCCAGGGCCTCCGCAAGTTCTTCTGCTGCACACGGTTTATTAGGGACCTCATATTCCAAGTACAGAACCGAAAATCGATGTCGTTCGCTTTGGCCGTCAACATTAGATCCGCCCATATTCGAGGCATGTAGCTGTCTCTAAACTCGCATAGTTTAACGTTGTGAGGGAGTTAGCCTCACGAACATCTGACAGGCTGATAGACCAGGCCCATTATTTAGCCCCCGGACAGCGGTGTTCGCTATATACATTCGTTCACCGGGGGCGCCGCGAGGAGCTTGTATGTCAACTTGACCATGTTGGGTGCGATCAACGACGTTGCCGCGTGTACACAGGCCCATGGCCCCTGTGAACTTAGTAGTTCAAAAATCAAAACTATTAGAGATTATGTACAGAAACTATACCTAATATTAGCAAGATTACAATCTGAAGCCAAAAGAAATAAAAATGAGCGAAAAGAGATTTGATACAAAACTAGGTGCAAAAATAAAAGAATATAAAATAAATGTTACATACTTGTAGAAAATGTAAGGTTCGATAAAGACAGTGATGAATATATTTGGGGCATTTAAAATAGTAAATGTTTTTTAAAATTATGTAATTTTACGAAGGCACAATAAAAGCATGAAGTACAATCAGAGTAAAATTAAATAAAACTATTTAAACATAACTGAGGATACTTTAAATTTCCATTTTACCTTTTATTTTAGATACATCAAGTGGATATCGCACTTGGTATCCAGCATACAAATTAAAAACTCTATTTCTAACGGAATCTATTTCAAGAAAGAAGTCTTAATATCCAAGGCCAACATTAACATTAATTATTATATATTACAATCAACAAACTGGATGTCAGCGAAATTGAAATAAGTGTAAATAGGATAATTAAGAAGTCACAAGGATTTGGTTCGGTTGTAGACATATATCACGAATAGATATGAGATTAGACGACATTTATGAATTATTATGGATAAAGTCAAACAGAAATAAAAGAGGTCTTATAATTAGATTTCAATGCATTTTTATTTTAAAATTCAATTTCTTAAATGCTAGACAAAAATACTTAAAGCTAGCTTACCATATAATCGAGTAATCTTAATTCTAACTTACTGGATCTTTGCGAGTACTCTAAGCTTATCTAGGTCTTTTGCTTTTTCTTTATGCCTTTCGGCCTCTTATATTTTTAATTATTTTTTTTTTATTATTCCACCAAGAAAATTCGAAAAAACTTGGAAATCTTTGTTATTTTTGCTTCTTAACCTAACTTTAAAAACTAATTAATAAACATATTCTACTTGAAACTAAACTAAAACTTATGACTATATACATTTCAAACTAACCTAAAACTTAAGTCTACTTAACTATTTACATGAAACTTAACTATGTCCGTAAAATTATATGGATGCGTGCACCAGGGCGTATGTGCTATTTATATGCTTTACATATATATCTAAAACGCCGTGATGCACCTTTTTTTTCATTTTTGCTTTCGTTGTTTTTTTTTTTTTGTGTTTTTATATTTTTATTTTGTATTTTATGCTTTTGTGTTTTTTTTGTTTTTGTATTTTTTTTTTATAATAAAATGCTTAAAAAACTACCTTAACCTACGTGAGTTGGCCCTGTAGACCTATCTACCCCGTCTAATTGGTTGAAAAGTTAGCGGCATCGAACACTGGTTCTGGTGCAACCACCAGTAGAAAAGCCGTTCTTTGGCAGAAACTGCTCTGTCGCGGGCAGAAATCGCTCTACTGAACCGTAGGAGTTTCTCTTGGGTGCGAGCGGCGTCCGGCTCGTATTGGAGTTGCCTCTCGACTGTTCGGCGTGCGACGTGGAAGATGATAGGGCAGCTTTCCTTATCTTGTACCAGGCCTTTAGTGTCCAAATACAGGAAAGTTTCAGGCGGAATGAAGCCGTTAAGACGTACCCGTTCATGGTACATTTCATTTGGGTAGTAAGCCCCAAAGATCAGACTGTTGGTTGAAGCCATGCCTCGAGCAGTGTGACTTCGTATCAACTTGATAATAAAATTATCTATCCTTATAAGGTTTGCCTCGTTGTACAGAACCTCGTTGGGGTAAAATTTCTTGTACTGGGATTCTGGTGTTCGATATAAACGGAGACAGGCCCGAAGACACTGCCTCTCGAACACCCTCATCATTTCCATCTGGGAAGGACTCACGTTGAACCACACAGGACAACCATACACCATAATTGGCCGGATGAGGGCCATGTAGCAGATGACCTTCACTCTGGTGTCAAGTTGACTGCTGTAAAACAGCCCTCATGCCATAGCGAAGGCCTTCTTAGCTCTGGTCAGAGCTGTATCTATGTGGATACCACCATACAGATACTGGTCCAACCAGATGCCTAGATATCTGACTAGACTTTTTACAGTTAATGGTCGTCCTTGTGGATCAACTATGCCGAACTTGCGCCAGTTCATTTTCGTGTCCCTTGAGGCCGTGGACAGCGGGGTTCTGAAAAGGATAGTTTCACACTTTTGGTAGTTGATTTTCAAATTCCAGTCGTCGCAAAATCGTTGAATTGTATCGAAGTCGCCTTGCAACAAGACATTTATTATCTCCACCTTCGGACCTGATCTGTACGCAATTAGATCATCGGCAAACGCTATGATGTTAGGCATAGAACCTATGAGATCGCTAGTGAATATACTGAACTAGATCGGCGAACCAACAGCTCCTTGTTGCAGCCAATTTTTTATATGGAACACACTAGTTGAAATTTCGTTGCCATTTTTCACAACAAACTTCCTACCTGTGACCATGTCATAGATCATATAGAGCAATGTTTTATTGATGCCGAGCCTGACCAACTTAAGAAGAGACCTTCTAACCATACGGTGTCGAACGCCTTTTCCATGTCGATCAGGCAGGTCTTGTTTCTATTCCACTGTATGTCGGAAACAAATCTAAACGCGGCACGAATGGTGTCGTGCCCCGTCCTGAGGCCAAATTGGTTTTCCGGTATTGTTTAAGATTACTTCCAATATTACAAAGAATGTGCATTCGGCATAAGACCGAAGACTAAACCTAATCTACTACAATTGGAGTTCTTTCTTTTTCTCTTTCTTATTTGACATATCAAGAGACCGTACTTTTTACTTTTGCCTTGGATTTCGATCTCACCTAACACGTTCTTGCTGTGCCAGGTCTTTTAATTACGAAAAATATTGTAACAAGTTAACTAAATAATAGAATAAAGTAATACGAGTAATTTCGTACATATTTTTTGGTGCCTCCTGTGAGGAATTGTCCATTTGCACGGGGATCTCGCAAATGCGGTCAGATCACATTTTATAATTTGTGAACATTGTGCTGTAAGTAGAGAATCGTCATTGCCGTTGGTCTGGTGCACATACACGTGAATTTCAACATCCGACAATGGCGGAACTAAACCAAAGAATGTCTGCAGTAACAGCAATTAAAAGAATCAGTGAACTTGTACTTGGAGCGAGTTCGGTCACGTGCGATGCTTTCCAAATCGAATAGGAGCTTAAATGTGTGGAGAATCACTATAACCGTTTTGTGCGCTACCATGAGGTTTTAGTTGGTGCTGCCCAAAGTGATGAACTTGATCATGATCGATTGTGGGAGCAAGTGGAGACTACATACAACAACACGTGTATTGCCCGCATTCAAGGACCTGTTCGAGACGTTGGTACACAATGCGGATTTTCTAGAAGCATACAAACTAAGCAAGCTGCGACAAGCGGTCAGTGCAAGCGTGGTTCCGTTAATTGGTGGACTCTATTCTGGTGGTTATAACGAAGTTTGGGCAGCTCCAAAAACCGGTTTGACAATCCGAAACTGTTGGCCGAAATCCACGTCTCTAGGTTTCTCAACATGAAAGTTGCTGCAGAAGAAAGTGCAAAGACGTTACTGAAGGTGGTGGATACAGTGCAGGAGTCCCTTCGTGCACTAAGAGTTATGGAGTTACCTGTCGACCAATGGGATGCCTTAGCAGTGCCAATTGTACTGTCAAAGCTACCTGGCACTACACGGCGAGAGTGGACAATGAGCTGCGATTCTACTAAAATTCCAGTAATGAGAGATCTTCTCGCGTTTTTGGAGAAGAGAGCACACAGTCTTTCAACGGAGATCAATCGCACTACTCTACCTACAGAGGCTACAACAATAAAACCGCGGTCAAAGGGTCAAAGTGGTATGAAGTCCTGTTTGGCTGTTGTGGAAAGTGTGAAATGTTGCTACTGTCATGGACCGCACAGGATTTCACGATGTCAAACCCTAATGTCACGGGGACCAGAACAGCGAATCGAGGCATTGAAGAACTATGGTCTTTGCTTTAACTGTTTGAAGACCGGACATACTACGAACCAGTGCTCATCAGGTGGATGTTGTCAGTGTGGTCGTAAACACCACACCATGTTTTGCCGTAGCAACAGTGCTCAACGCTTGGTTACCCCAGCGGCACCAGAGCCAACGAAAGTCTCAACACCTGCGCCAGCAGTTACACATCATCCTTTGTGACAAACCGACTCGGTGACAACTTGTGTCACCCGGGGCGATCAGACAATATTGCTTGCAACAGCGCGTGCATATGCGCCTTGCTCGTATCCTCTGCGATCCTGGATCGCAGGTAAGTTTTGTTTCAGATCGTTTTGCTAACGTTTTAAATCTTCGTAGAACCAAGTGTGAATGAGCTGTAGAAGGTATTGGCGCATTAGCTCATATGCGTACTAAAGGCAGCGTTTCGCTCAAACTAACATCAACATATAATGAATTTTCTCTGGACATCAATGCATTTGTCATCCCATTCATTACATCGATAACCCCTGCGGTGCCTGTGGACGTTACGCAGTGGCAGCATTTGTTGGATATTGAATTAGCTGACCCGAACTTTGGGACTCCAAGTGGGATTGATATTCTTCTTGGATCTGATATGTGGAGCTTATTTGTCTAAGGCGATATTATCTATGCCAAGTCAGACGAACCACACGCCCAACGAACCCAGTTGGGATGGGATGCCTTCTATCCGTACTTTCGGTGCTCAAGTTTCGGTGGATGAACCAAACCTTGAAGAGCTCGTTCGTAGATTTTAGAAGCTGGAGGATGTGCCCGCACGGGACGAAGAAGATGATGAGTGTGAAAGGTTTTTTGCGACAACACACGCCCGCACTCGTGAAGGCCGGTACATTGTCCGTATCCCCTTTTCCAGTAAAGCATCACACCTGGGAGACTCGTTTCAGGGTGCATTGCGACAGTTTCACTCCCTGGAACGTCGACTGGCTGGAGATCTCGATTTAAAGAACAAATATATTGCATTTATGCGTGAGTACGCTGAACTAGGGCACATGGAATATGTAGGTCAACCTGGTGACCATTCCAGAGCGTATTAAATTCCGCACCACGCAGTAACCTCGAAATTCAGAGTTGTGTTCAACGCATCGGCTCGTACAACTACATGTGTCTCGTTGAACGATTTGCAATTGGTTGGCCCTACAATACAGGACTCTCTGCTGAACATTATTTTCCGGTTTCGGCGTTTTCTCATCGCTCTCACTGCTGACGTTGAGAAGATGTTTCGCCACATATTGGTGGCTCCAGAACATCGGCGGTTCCAGCGCATATTGTGGAGAGAGTCTCCGAAAAGGAGCTTGAATGCTTACCAGCTAACTACTGTCACTTACGGGATGGCTTGCAGTCCATTTAATGCAGTGCGAACTCTTAACCAGTGTGCCTACGACAATTGTGGAGAGGTAGTGGATCAGGCACAGGCTTCAGCAGCGCGGGACTCCATATTAAACTTGTTTTATGTTGACGACTTCTTAACAAGTTGCAGCTCCATTCCCGATGCGGTGTCGTTGGCTACCAACGTCAACAAAATCCTTTCGGCTGGACATTTCAAACTGCGAAAATGGAATTCCAATAGTCTACATGTGATATCCGACATCACAAGTGGTACACCTTTGACGTCGGAGCACATTATTCATTCCACATCTTCAGTGCTTGGACTAAGATGGGATCCTTCAAGAGATGAACTGTTCTTTTGCGTGAAGATTGATCAACCTGCTAAATGCCTAACGAAGAGACGCGTACTCAGCGAGGTGGCCCAGCTTTTCGATCCAACCGGACTGCTGGCACCAGTCATCATTACCGGTAAGATTTTTATACAGTCACTTTGGTCTACAGGCGTTACTTGGGACGCTCCTCTACCGACGGAGCTACTGGAATCCTGGCTCACGTTCCGCAATAGCCTGCAGGCACTTAATCATTTTCGGGTGCCTAGATGGTTAGGTAAGTCCAGTGGGGAAATAACATCGATTCATGGTTTCTGTGACGCCTGTCATATATGTAAAGACAATACGCCCCAACGAGCCTCCTCATATTTCGCTACTCACCGCTCGCACAAAAGTGGTTCCGCTCCAGGGCACTACTATACCACGATTGGAGCTGTGCGCTGCGCATCTTCTTGCATTAACACTCCAAAATGTCCGTGTTGCACTGGGGCTGAAAGATGCAGCATATTATTTGTGTTCAGATTCAAAAATCGTGCTTTGCTGGCTGCAATAAAAAACCCCGTCATTCTTAAGCCGTTCGTAGCAAATAGAGTTAGGAAGATACAGGAATTAACAACACTTGATCGATGGCATCATGTCTCGTCCGCACTTAATCCAGCTGATTGCGCCAGTCGCGGTATTGCAGCGCAGGAACTTTTTATTCATCATTTATGGCTTCATGGTCCGAGTTAGTTAGCAGGTGAATCATTCGTTTCTGAGGATGACAACAATATTTCGACAGAGGAAGAACACACCATGCTGAGTGAGGAGAGAATGTCTGTGCGAGTCCTAGCGGCTGTGGTCAACCCGGGACTTACAACGAAGAGGAGAGATGGTTAAGTTATTTCGCTTAACGAGCGATTCAGCAGTATTCAGAGCCTGGTTCATACTGTAGCTTTCATTCTACGTTGGTTGCCGAGCCGTCGCCACCTACGCAAGACTATAATCAGTGCCAACGAATTACACAACGCCTGGCGGGTACTTCTGCGCATTGAGCAACACAATGTATTTTCAACAGACATGCATCTACTGCGCAACAAATCTCGTTTGCCAAGCTCTAGTAAGTTATTACCATTTAACCCCTACCTGGATGAAGATGGCCTCCTGCGCGTTGGTGGTCGTCTCAACAAAGCGTCCGTGCCATACGATTACCGCTTTCCCATTATCTTACCTAAGGCTAGTGCCCTAACATGGCTGGTCATCAAAGATGTTCATGATCGTACCCTCCATGGAGGTACGCAACTCATGCTTTAGACTCTCCGCAGACGTTTCTGGATTCTACATGGTAGACAAGCTGTGCGACGTTATATACACGATTATGTCGTTTGCCGGCGCCACCGTGGAGCTACTCTTACGCAGCAGATGGCTCCATTGCCTGTACACAGAGTTTCTGCTGCTCGACCATTCTCCGCTTCAGGAGGTGACTACCCTGCGCATTGGAACGAAGCGATCCCGCGCGACTGTAAAAACCTACCTGGCCATTTTCATATGTATGGTTACGAAGGCCGTAACCATCCTGGTAAAACCAGGATTCTCGGATCGCCATTAACTTATTTCGTTCCGAAGATAGAAATGGTTCAGCAAGGCTCTGTTCTCCAAGTCGTGGTTCGGACTACGAGCCTTGTTGACCGTGTACACTTTCTGGAAAACAGCACCAATTGCATTAACCTTCTCCTTGGGGATCTTCCACTACCAAGAAGTCGTTGTCAAGCACTGCTCCATCTGGATCGATGCCAACTGACGTAAGTAAGTTCGCGTTGTCTGTTGTTCTGTCAAGTCGAACGCACTGAATGTCATTTCAGAGTTCCGACAGATGTCTCCATAGTCGGTTTGTGACACCTTCGGAATCGCCCTATCCATTATACGTTTAATGACCTCGTCCATTTGTGTGAGGTACCTGTCAACCTCTTCGTTCGTAAGGTTTCTGTTTGTAGGAGGATTGATCACACTCGAACTTATTTCTCTGGATAAGGCTCTGGAAAAATGTGGCCAGCGCACCTTATTATAATTATAAGGATGCGTTTGGACATATTCTTCTAGTTCCTTCAGCTTGTTCGGGAGCTGTATTACCGCGGCGAGACCACAGTGATCACTGTCATACTCAAATCAAATCTCTCAATACAAATCTCCTGCTAGAATATAGTAATTTTCTTCCGAGTTCAAGCGCAGGCTAGTGAAGAGAGCCTCGACCTCCGAAAGAAAGTGAGGGTTTTGAGGTTCTGATGCATAGACAGTGATCACAAATAGCTTCTTTCCACCTTGGAGAGAGATGCGTGCGATGGATGCTTCTAGCACACTAAATCTACGTACCACATTGCTATATACGACCTTATGACAAATGTTCCTTTTAATCAAGAGGGCGACCCCGCCACCTCTAGTGGATTGGGGTCGGTCGCTTCTGGCTATAGGGTAATATTTGTACCTGCCTGACACCATTTGGGCGTAGGAGATGGCCGGCGTGACAGTGGTAGCTACAGCTCTGGCAATCGGCCTGTTTCCTACGGAGTTCTTTTAATCGTGTCCATTTCCTCCGCAGAGTACACATTTGAGGAGCGTCTTATCCTCGACTTCATCCGTACCTAAAGCCCTTTTATTGTGGCTGAAAGTGCATCGTGCGCAGCGGAACTCCATATTGCAGTTCTCCGCGACGTGCCCGAGCCTGCTGCACCTCGCACATTGAAGTACGTGTTCAGTCTTATTTAGTTTCTCCCACTTTACACTCAGACCACCTACGAAACGGATTTTTCGTAGGTTGTCGATTTTGGTGTCATGGGATACCTGTATTAAGAAGAAGGGAAGTGACTTATTCTTCGCCTTCGCTGCCGCAGTAATGAAAAGCTTAACCCCTACGAAGTGGACCTCGTCGCTCTCAACTTGGCGCAGCTTGTTGAGGAGGACCTTCGGGTCAGTCGAGGGATTAATGCCTTTGAGGAGCAAGGTCTGTGGCCTTTCTCCTCTGGGGGTGTTCGTATAGAAGTCAGCGTTCGATGCCGCTAACTTCTCTTTTAAAAATCTAATACCGTCCATTGTTAAGCAGTGGACGGTGTGAATTTGGGGAGTCTTTAAGCTTTGCCCTTTCCTCGTCAAGCTTCTCGAGTTTTTCCATATCTTCCTTAATTTCCTCTGCCTCATCATCGGCGTCCGAAGTAGCCAACAAATGGAAAGAATTATCACTTCCATTATAGGAATATCGGCATTCATTGCCCTCCGATTCAGATTGAAGGGAATCGATGCCGATAGCGACTGCTGCAGAAGCCAGCTTTGTTATTGCTCCTGCTGATGCCTTTGGCGGTTTTTTTTTGGTCGCAACCGATCCGCCTTTGTTCGGTGCGACCGCTTCTTCGTCCGACGTCATCATTGTCGTCCGACGTTTTGTGAAATTGGGCTGCGCCTGCAGCCTCTTCCTCCTCTTCTTTGTTTTGATGTTACGGCTCGTTGGACTAGCCACACGAATGCTGCCGTTACTAGTTAAGTGGCCTGACGCGCCAGCCACCAGTGTTTTGAAATCACCCGATTTGCTGAGCTCGGGTCGCTCATCACTCTCCATTCTGCTCTCGTTTTTACACTTAGTGTCTTTTAAATTTGTTTATTTTAAGGATAACAATTTTTTTCCACTCTCGGGATTCGAACCCGCGATCCCTCGAGTCACTACCGCTGGTGCTCTACCACCAGGCTACCGATACCACTTGAAAATCGATGTTCTTTTCACTACTTGAATCTACTACACCTTTTCTTCGAAGCCGAAACACGTGCGTACTCCGCGGATGTCTGTGAACGACTGTGAGAGGTTTTATCAGTATTGTGGGAAGTGGACTATGGATAACGAAGATATTGAATATTATGAGTCATAGGAACAATGCAAAATAACAACGAAAATGTACAAAATATTTTGAAACCGCAAATATCATTGAATGGATAAAAGAAAGCACTACAATAGTTATTAATTCCAAAAATTTAAAATAAATGTTCTGGTAAATAAATTAAACACTTTAAGTGAAGGTATTGATAAAGTCAATAAATTTTTTGAAAGGACTTGTAGATAGATTCTTAATAAAATGTTGGCCTTGGATATTGAGACTGATATAATATAAAAAGTAATTTTTATTTTGAAATCAAATTTTGCTCATCCAGTAATAAATTCTTAAGCCATCTACATAAGCTCGTTGAAATGCCTGAACCAAGTACTAGAAATACTCATTGCTTTTTGAACCAAGTATTGTTTACTCTTATTGGTTAAAAAACGAATCGGAAGTAAAACCATATTTGTCAGATAAAAAGCTTAACATTATTGTAGAAATAACTTTAGTAGAAGATATAAATATAGAACTTCTTAAAATAATAACTTTAGCAGTCGTAAAGGAAAATAATATTTCGACTATAGATATAAATGTCAAACAATTATTAATTAATGAAAACAAAGAACAATTTGGAGCGTCCATTTGTAAAAATGTAGTCTTAGAAAGCACTATCAAACATGATAGATCAGTAAAAGACTGTAAATTTGACCAAATACAAAAGGATATTGAAATATTTCTCGCTCTGGGTAGTAACAATAATCTTTTTGCAATTAAAGAAGAAACGAAACTTAACTGTAATGTAAATATAAAGAAAAAAGGATTCCATGCGAGGACCTGAAATTTTATAATTAGATTAGGATTGCAGATTTTCTACTTTGGTAACACATTTAAGTACAAATAGTGAAACACTTATTTATGTTATGTTCATAATTAGAACGCGTCCCCCGACGCATGCACAATAAAATCTATATAAAAAAACATCGCTCTCGCAATAATACAATCAACAATCAGATTATAAACAAACCGCTTCTACCTCATCGTGAGTGCAACATTTTGTTTACAAAAAAGGGCAAAAATAATTAAAGAACAAAAAAAGTATTGTGCAGTGCAGTGAAGTGAGTCGGAAGAGCACACGCGGTTCCCTCCCCCTCTCTCGCCATCCTTCACAAACCACTGCTAGGCACTCTCGGTAGTGATGGGCATAATCAAATGATTTTAAGAATCGATACTTTATTAATCCAAATATTTTAATAATCGAATGATCACTCGAGTGACTTCTAATCATTTGAATGACTACTAATCACTCGAGTAACTACAAACTAATTAGAAACTACTAACACAAGATAACTCTTTAAATGTCTTACTTCAGCGCAAGTACAAGTAACAAATAGTTACCGTCGATGAATACTCATCAGGAATATAGAATGAACATCAGAATGAATAAACGCAAGGGGAAAAAACTGAAGTATTATCCCACTACTCGGTGCATTAATAAAAACATCGTAAAATATTTTTTATATAGATTATAAGATTATAAGGAAAACAAAATAGTTTAATAAAGTCTTTTATGTTAAGACTAAACAATTCGGTAAAACTAAAGAAAAAAGACTAACTGAATTAGTTAAGTATAAATAATAATTAAAAATTAAAGTTGAGTGTGTAAAATAGCTGTTGAGAAATATTATTTTGTCCAAATTTGTATGTAGCAAGCGGTATCAACGATCATTTGTAAGTTGATCTTTCTGCTGGTACGGACGTAGTCGGTATAGCCGAATATTTTAAGTGCAGCTTATATAATTCCGGAAATTTACTTTTTTGTACTCTCTAGAACTCAGTATCAGTATTGAATTGGCTTGTAATTTAGGAGTTAAAACGATCTGTATTCTTGCCACTTTTTCTTCCAAATCTATTAGAAGCGAATACTGATCTGTTTCGATTGTTGTTTTCTTTTCGGAAAATGCTATTTCACATATAGGTTTAACTACAGATTGACTATATAGAACATCCATTTGAGTAACACTCCATCGAGAGAAACCAGCTCCAATGCTGCTGAATTATGGTCCCGTATCGACAAACGACTAGCTGCCTTCACCGAGGACATCAACACCAAACTCTCTCGTTTAACTGCTATAGAAAAACGTGTTCTCAGCAAAATAAATGAGATTGAGTCTGCTCTGCTGCGGAAGGTAAGATCGTCTCGACACCCTGGAGAGAAGTCAACTTAGTGCTGATACTGTGTTGGTTGGCGTCCCTCCTCAAGATAATGAAGATCTTGATGCTGTTTTTAATAAACTGTGCTCAGCAATCAACATTCCTCCCCCTCCAATGAAAAAAATCTTTCGAGCGAAGCCTAAGCACATAGGAAATAAATCAACACCGAATGAAGGCACGATCATTTTAAAATTCGCCAACTCCTATGACAAACAAAATGTTCTGCGACACTGTTTCCTAAAACACAAACAAACCAGAAGAGGCCTCTCTCTGCGTGATATAGGATTGTCATCAGAGAAAAGAATATTTATTAATGAAAGCCTGACAAGGAGCAACTATGTGCTACAGCGGAAAGCGTTGAAACTTAAAGCTGAGAAAAAAAATCTCTTCTATTCGCATATAAGAATAATGTTGCCTGTTTTATGCAAACATATCACACATATCTTTAACACCATCTTAACAACAGGTGTGTTTCCAAATAGATGGAAAGCAGCAGACTTTAGACCGATTGCCATCCTTCCTTTCCTAAACAAAGCTATTGAAGAAATTATAAACGACCAAATCAAAACATATTTGACGAAAGAGAATTTAGTGACAAAGTTACAGTCAGGTTTTCGCACCAAGCATAACTGCATTACATCACTCTTAAAAGTATCTGACGATATAAGATCTGCTCTTGACTATAATATGATGTCTGTGGTTGTTTTTTTGGATTTTCCAAAAGCATTTGATTCTGTTAGCCATTCAATTTTAGTATACAAGTTAAAGTCTCAATTTTTCTTTGAGGAATCCGTGTGCAAACTTATTGCGTCATATCTACAAGGAAGAAGCCAAATTGTATCCCACGGCAATAAGGACTCACGAGTGTTTTCACGGGTGTGCCTCAAGGATCTGTTTTAGGCCCTCTCCTATTTGTGCTTTTTATAAACGATATTTCCAAATGCATTAAAAACTGTGAGTATCATATCTATGCAGATGACGTACAGCTATATAAATCGTTTAAAGTGTCCACAAGAACAAATGCAGTTCATGATCTTAATAGTGATCTAAACTCCCTTTTCATTTGGTCACAAAGAAATCATTTATGCTTAAATCCGTCCAAGACGAAAGCCAACCAAATAAGTAGAGGAAACGGAATAGATATAACAGACGCACTCTGTCTAAACAATAATACCATAGAATATGTTTCTAAAGTGAAAAACCTTGGAATCATATTCAACCAAAATCTTTCTTGGAATGATCATATCTCTCAAATCGTGCGAAAAATTTACTGTGTATTGCGAGGTCTTAGTCCAACTAAACGCTTTTTACCTGTCGACGTTAAACTGAAAATTATTAAGTCCTTCGTCCTACCTCTAATTGTATATGGTTGTGAAATTTTTTCAAATATGGATTACGAAAGCTCTCGAAAGTTAAATGTTGCATTTGACAACTGTGCAAGATATGTGTTTAACTTGGATCGGTATGCTCATGTCTCAGAATATGCTAATAGAATAATTGGGTGTTCACTTAACTCCTTTCTAAAGTATCGTACTGTTCTGGCTCTTCATAAAATTATCCAAAGTAAGACGCCAGAATATCTGTACAATAAATTAAATTTTGCCCGTTCTCAAAGAACCCTAAATATAATACCACCTAGGCATATATATTTAAATACAGAAAGGCAATTCTTTGTTAATGCAATTAATTTGTGGAATGCCTTTCCTCCGGAAATTAAAAGGATAAATACAGGAACCCACTTTGAGAAAAAACTTTTTGAACTTTATAAGGCGAATTAAGTTGTGTTTCTGAAGACAAACTCTTCTCCAGAGAGTTCCCCAGTAAGCTTTTCAAAAGGTCTTAAAAGTGGAATACAATCCTGTATGGGTTCCCATTCGAATGCAATAAGGAATTCGGGAGCTCTAGTTAGATTTGCTACTGCAACACGTAGTGAATCTTTAATTTCTACCAGTCTTTGCAACATAATTAATGACGAATTCCACTTAGTAATTACATCTTGTTTTAGTTTTAATTGCGGCAGTGACATATTTTCTGTACATTTCTTAATTTTTCAGAAGCTGAAATGCTATGTTTGAAATGCCGCACCAATGTTCGGCATTTTTTAATAAGTTAGAAAAATCGGTATTGTTGTTGATAGCGTCATTTACACATAAATTCAGCGTATGAGACACACAAGGATGGTGATGCTTCTTCAAGTGTCCAATGACTGCGTTTTTTACATTAGCAGCATTATCTGACACAATTGTAACTATTTTCGTATTGATGCACCATTCCACGAAAACCTGTGACAATACCTTAGCGATGTATTCTCCTGTGTGCGAATCATGCATTTCACAAGTTGCAAGTACCGGTGAAAATAACTTGTCATTGAAAATAAAATGACTGGTATAGTAGTATAGTAGGATTTATTGCTATCAGAAGTCCACATATTAGTAGTGACCGAAACAAAATCCACAAATGACAGCATTAACTTGATTTTTTCTGCCACTTAGGCATAAATATTTGGAAGAAAGTTTTTCTATTGGGTGGCTTATACAAAGGTTGAATCATAAATGAATATTCAAGAAATCCTGAGTTTTCTACAAGCGACAGAGGTTGATAGTCGGTTGCTATCATTTTCATCAACGAATTGTCGACAGTTGCCGACTAGCTCTCGAGCAGTAAACAACATGCGTTCACTTTCTTTGAGTAGTAAACTCATATCTCCTACTTGCTCTACACAAACTCTACCTTTCTCACTCACTCCATCACATTATTAACATATTTAGATAACGCGTGTGTCACTCTCCAGTGTAACAACTGTTTATAGGTTAAAGTAAACTCATGGCCCCGGGGCCAAAAAAGAAACCCGGGAATAGGTTTAGCGATCTGTCTTACGATCTGCCTCCCGAACCCCAGGCAAAAAAACATAAAACAGCACCCACAATCACTGATGAACTCCCTGCCCTTCCAAAAAATACACCCGGAAAGAAATTATTGTGATCGCGCCAAAAAATGAAAAAACGCCCCTAACCTTTTTCAGTGTCTTTGTTCTTAGAAAATAGATTAATGCTATCAGTACTGAATACGACCACATTACGCAACTTAGAGATGGTAACATCCTCGTAATAACAAAAAATCAAAGAGTGGCCGATAAATTCCTCGCCACAAACAACCTGGGCAATCAATGTCCAGTGTCCATTACCCTTCATGAACGCCTCAACTCCTCTAAAGGCATTGTTTACGCGCCATGTTTAATAAACGTCGATGAAAAAGAAATCGTCACTGAAATGAAAACTCAAGGTGTCACAAACGTTTATAAATTAATAAAAAAAAATTGAGGGTAAGGCGCGACCCACAGGGTAAATACTCTTTACTTTTAACTTGTTTCAACCCCCTAACACGGTCATCATTGGTTGGTATAATGCACAAGTCAATGAATACATACCAAATCCAATGCGTTGTCGCAACTGCCAACTTGAGGGCCACACCAAAAATAAATGCAAGGCAGACCCTTCATGCGAAACATGTAATTTACCACCTCATACTTCGAAGTGTACACGTACAATGTGTGCCAATTGCTCCTCAGCCCACCTCTCTTCTGATAAAGATTGCCCCAGATACAAGCAAATGAAAGAAATCCTAACTATTAAAACAAAAAACAAGTGTAGTATGGCTGACGCTAAACGTCTATACAGAGAAAAAAATCCCATTTCCAACTCGACCTGCGAACACTTTTCGCAAATAATAAAAAACAACAACTCAAACAAACTGTCATACCTACATCCCCTACAGCTCTAACCAAACAACCTACTAGTAATAGAAACCAAAACCCACCAAAATCAATAGATATACAAACACCCACAACTTCGCCATCACCACAATACCCCTTATCCTCCCGATCAATCAATACTACCGAAAAAACAAAAGAAACAACTAATACACGTCACATAACACAAATTAATGCATCCTCAACACCCAATCAAACCTACCCAATTATACCCAACACCACAAATAATAATCTAGCAAATACTCACATCTTCACCTATCTCAACAGTTACACAATCACTTTTGTTTAACAACAATTACTACATTTAACCCCCTTTTTAGGAACAAACGAAGAAATCTGTGATGTAGTTGAGAAGCGAAGATTGGGCCAATAGAAAAATTCCTCCAATGATGAAACGACAATTTTTACTACAAATCAATACATTTATTGGTTACCAGTTTTGATGTGTTCTCTGCTGTGGTCACGATCCAAGTGGCAGAGAAATCGGTGCATCGAAGACTCTAAAAAAATAACCGCTGCACATGGCGTGATAAGCAATAACAATATTCCTTAAAATTACATTCGAGCGATAGAGATAGAACTCCAACTGCAGATAAGATTGACATTGAAATTGCAGAGTGCTTGCTAAGTTACATTAGATGAGCGAAGCGGAAAAAATTGGGTAAATGTACAACGTTGAGCAATATTAAGCAAATTATATAACATAAAACGCGATAAGAGTTAATAATAATATAGAACTGAATAAGTATACAGATTTGTATGGAGTGATAAATAAATGTTCTTAAACATTCCGCCGCCCCTGGAACATAGTTTCAGAACACGGAAGTATGGCCAGTTTGTGAATCGGACTAATCAAGTTGCCATTGACTGTTCTGAGTGTAACTACTCGCACATGACCGTCTTTCAACGGATGCGTTTCGATGACTCGTCTCATTGCCCATTTCCCAGGAGGTAGATTGGTTTCCTTGATAACAACAAGGTCGTTCATTTTGATGTCGTGTTGAATTTGTTGCCAACGGGGACGGTGTTACAATGTTGTCAGGTATTCCGCTTCCAATAGCCTTGAATTTTAGACTGCAACTGTTGCCAATGTGATAGTTTGTGTGCTGGGGTATCAATGAATGGCTCCGGTACGGTTGCGTAAGATTCGCCTATCAAAAAATGAGATGGAGTTAGTGGATTAAGTTCTGTGTCCGATAATGGACACAGAGGACGAGAATTAAGAATCGCCTCAATTTGAGTTAGCAGGGTGTAAAGCTGCTCGAACGTGAGAATTTCGTTACCAATTACCCTTCGAAGATGTTGCTTTACCGATTTCACTCCGGTTTCCCTGCAACCATTTGAAGATATACTTTCTTGCACGGTATATCTCGTCTGGTTCGAGATAAAGTGACAAAGGTAACATTTGTTTCCGACCACGCAACAATATACGGTGAACTCGTGCCACTGTTCGAATTAAAATGTTTCACGTTGACACCCGTGAAGACAGAAGCTCGATTGGATGATCATCAGTTATAAAAAAATACGAGTGACTGTTTATTCTTTTCTCTTCCTGGATACAGGCAGGGTCAACTTCAACGTTAGTTATAAGAGGCCAGTTTTCAGAGCTTTCCTTCAGCCAATGCGGACCGGTCCACCAAATGGCGTGTTCTAGGAGTTGTGAAGGTGAAATTCCGCGTGATGCACTGTCCGCTGGATTGCAATCTGATCTGACATGAAACCACCTGTTTCTAGGAATTGTATTGAGAATTTCTGAACTACGATTTCCCACGAAGATATTATAACGGCGAGGGGGAGAGGAAAGCCATGATAGGACAACTTCAGAGTCCGACCACGCGTAGATGTTATTGAATGTGATACCGAGAGAATTTTGTACAGCAACGAGGAGCCTTGCGAGTAATAACGCACCACAGAGTTCTAAACGCGGGATGCTGAGTTGCTTCAACGGAGATACGCGAGATTTCGCCGCGAGAATATTCGTTTTGACAGTGCCGTTTGAGAGTTCGTATCGCGAGTAAATAACTGCAGCATATGCAGAGGCATGCAATTGGAGCGATGCATTTCCTACACCAATAATTCGAGGTATCTTTAATTTTGTTAGTGCTGGAAGTTCTTGACTGTATTTTTTCCATACCTCAGAAATCTGACTTGGAAGTTCATCATCCCAATTCACATTAAGGTGCCACAGCTTTTGTAAAAGTATTTTCAATTGCACTACTGAAGGGGTGAGAAAACCGAAGGGGTCAAATATGCGCGCTATGTCCCGAAGAATTTGCCGTTTTGTTATGGGTTCATCGGGGTTGTATGTTAAATTAAAACTGAACACATCACTTTTCGAATTCCAATATAAACCGAGCACTTTGATCCACGAATCTGCGCCCGTGTCAAACGAAATGTTTTGGGGAAGAGAGTTCTCGATATCTTGGCGAAGTTGTTCATAATTACTTTGCCATTTGCTCAATTCCATACCGCACTTTCCGAGAAGTTCGACTAAGGAGTCACGTTTAGAAATCGCTTCAGACAAAGTTTGTCCGCCCGAAACAACATCAACAAAATGTCCGACGCGATTGGGAACTTTTCTCGATTATCTATCGCTAATTGTTGTAAAGTGCGAACAGAAAGGAATGGTGCACATGAAGTTCCATATGTCACTGTACGTAACCGAAAGTGCTTTATTGGCTCAGATGGTGAATTTCTCCACACTATACGTTGGAAATCTGCGTCTTTATCGGACACCCATATTTGGCGAAACATTTTTACTATATCTGCTGTAAAGACAAACTGATGTCGCCGAAATCGCAAACAGACGGAAAATAGATTGCGCTGGATGGGTGAACCGATCATAAGAGCATCGTTCAAACATTTACCGGTTTTGTTCTGCTGTCTGGTTTTAGAATAGCATGGTGAGGAAGATAATAAACGTTAGGTTTACAAACTCCTGACACAGGAACTTCTGACATATAACCTAGTGTCATATACTCGTGAAGAAACCGCGAATAGCTTTGGAACGAGTCTGGATTATTGGAAAACCTTTTCTCGATCCATTAAAGCCGTACGACTGCACCAGTCAAAGTATCAGCGAATTGTGGTTGCGATTTGAAAGGTAATTCGACGATATATTTTCCATGCGAATCACGACGATAGGTTTTGAGAAAATGATCCTCAATTTGTCTATCTTCATTTGAAATCAGGGTTTTTGGATCAACTTCTTCGATTATCCAAAACCGATTGCAGAATGGAATAAATATTTACACATGCGACATTCGTTTGCATTTGGCAACGGCCCAGCCAAAACGCAACCGAAAATGGTTTTTTGTGCTATTGGATACCCCAACGTGCTATTGACGCATTGTAGAACACCCCAAGCTTTATCTGCGCCTATTAAGATATCAACGGGTTCAGATTTGTTGAACGAAGGATCGGCTAAATCCAATTCCTGCAAGTGGTTCCAATCGTCGATTGTAAAGGATGTCGTTGGTAAATTGGCAGTTACACTCGATAAAATATACGTATCAACTGAGATACTATATGAATCGCAGAGTGAGTTAATAACCAACGAAATAAGGCCTCTGGATGTACCAGCACTGGTAGATCCAATACCGCTTATGGGTATCCGAGCATTTCTTCTTCTTATACCGAGTCGTTTTGCGCTAGACTCGGTAATGAAAGATACCTGGGAGCCTGAGTCAATCAGAATGCGAACTTGCTGGTATTTTCCGTGAACGTCCAATGCTTTTCCTAATGCGGTAGGAAGTAATGTTTGGATTACAGGGTACGAAACATTCACCGAATGGTTGTTAAGTACAGTTTGTGAAGACGTGGAGGGAAGATCTGACGAACGGCATGAATTTAGAGCAGAGACAGTAGTCGATCTGGAATTGCAATTTGAATTGGTGCTTGGTGGCGAAACGAGCGGCAGTTAACTGTGGCTCGCGGAACGAATTCGGAGGTTGAGCAGGGCAATGCAAAGTATTACTTTTTCCATCGTTGACCGATTGGTTTGCAGATGTATTCACTGAACTGTCATGTACTAAGGTGTGGTGGCGCGTGTTGCAAAGTCTGCATCGAAATTTATATTGACAGCGTGCTGCGGGGTGCAGTTAAAACAGAGTTTATGACTCTTGACAAAGTCTCGACGAAATTGCAAGTAAATATCAAGAAACGCTTGCCATTGAGATAGATTGTGATTTGCCTGACACTTGACACACACAACAGATGTAGAAGCATGCATGCTTCTTATCCCAGACTTTTTTGTTCGCTGTGTCTCACGAATCAGGGAGTTACAGCTTTCTAAAGCTTCACACCGACGGTCCAGAAAATCTAACAGATGTTCTATAGTCGGATAGTCCTCATAAAAGTTTTCTTAAGACCATGCTTGACGAGTATTAGAGTCCAGTTTATTCATCAGAATATTAATGAGCCAAGGATCTCTACTATGCGAATTAATGGCTGTTAGAACTCGGACAATTTCGTCAGCACGATCCGAAATTTGCCGCAAAATAGTTACGTTCGGTGTATGGGTCGATGGTAGTTCCATAAAAGTCTTTACGAAATTATTAACTGTGTGCCGCGGCCTATTATAACGCTTATCGAGTTTCTCCCATGCTTGTATGTAAGTATCGTCGTGGAGTGTAAGGTGACTTAATAGAATATAGTATCGAACCTTGAGATCCGATAATGGAGTTGCAGCCGAAACGGTTTCAGCATATGAAATTAATTCAGTTAACGAAGCTTTTAAGTGACCACGTGTAGCGCGAAGAACGGGTAAAGAAATAGACTCGGCCACATTAAGCATACAAGAAAATGTCTCTAGCGATCTTATTTGTATTGATTTTAATTCAATAGCGAAAGAATAAATAATTCACGAGTCAATTTCAATGTCTTTACGATAAATCCTTGCAAAATGTCTACGAAATTAAATGTTCATCAAAATACGCAAATCACGATATTACGAAAATTATGAAAATCCGAAAATCACGAAATCCAAAATCACGAAAATCCAAAATCACGAGAATCCGCCTCGAATTTGTCCAAATTATGTTTAGGAACAAACGAAGAAATGTGATGTACTTGAGAGGCGAAGATTGGGCCGATGATGCCAATAGAAAAATTCCTCCAACGATGAAACGACAATTTTTACTACAAATCAATACATTTATTGGTTACCAGTTTTGATGTGTTCTCTGCTGTGGTCACGATCCAAATGGCAGAGAAATCGGTGCATCGAAGACTACCAAAAAAACCGCTGCACATGGCGTGATAAGCAATAACCATATTCCTTAAAATTACATTCGACCTATAGAGATAGAACTCCAACTGCAGATAAGATTGACCTTGAAATTGCAGAGTGCTTGCTAAGTTACATTAGATGAGCGAAGCGAAAAAAATAGGGTAAATGTACAACGTTTAGCAATATTAAGCAAATTATATAACATAAAACGCGATAAGAGTTAATAATAATATAGAACTGAATGAGTATACAGATTTGTATGGAGTGATAAATAAATGTTCTCAAACACCCCTAATGATAATGATGATGCAATCTAATGATTGTAACAATTCTTCCTAAAACAGGGACTCTGCACTTTGTGGATTTAACCATACGGATTCCTTAGTGAATCAGAGTGATTCAACTCTCCATTAAATATTCGGCAATGGAATATTAATGGTTTTGTTAATAATTGCGATGAGCTTAAAATAATAAATAAAAAATACAATCCTGCAATTATTTCTCTTCAGGAAACACACTGTGCCTTTAACTTCACCCCTCACTTACCCTAAACTTGATCTGCTATTTCTATAACTTGCCTAACAACTACTCAAGCAAACAAGGTGTAGCAATATTAATAAGAAAAGACATTCCCCATAATATGCTCAACCTAAACTCCAACTTGCTAGTTCAAGCAGTAAGAATACAACTAAAAATTAAATTCATCTAGATTAACATTTATTTACCACCCAAACAAACCGCCCACAGAGATGATCTAGAAAATATTATCAACCAAGTAAAACACCCAATCATAATCGGAGGAGACGTCAATGCTTGGAATATATAATGGGGTTCCCCGACATCAAACAATAAAGGTAGAATGTTGGAAGGATTTTTCGTTGACTCCAATCTGATTCTTCTTAACGATGGCTCCCCTACCCACCTATCCACCCACACCTCTTTGACTCATGTTGATGTCACCTGTTGCTCACCTGATCTAGTCCCAAAAATTACTTGGGAAACCTTAAATGACCTACATAATAGCGACCACTTTCCCATAATTATTTATTTTTCGATCGAACCTAGACCAAAAATAAAAACATTCACTCCAAAGTTTCTAACAGACTCGGCCAATTGGTTAGTATTCAACCGTAAAATTATTAAGTACTTATCCGATAAGCCCATTACAAGTAACATAAACAAAGAATCTGCTCTACTCCAAAAAGCTATTAGAACTGCCCCCAATTTTTCTATCCCGCAGTCTTCACCTATAAAGCGAAAATTAACAGTTCCATAGTGGAACGCCGAATTAGCCTTGTTACGGAAGGATAAAATGAATGCACTAAAAGAATTTAAAAAAAAAAAACAAAATACAGACAATTTAATTAAATATCAAAAATGCAATGCCAAATTTCGTAGGAAGGCTAAAGAGAGTAAAGCCAAAAGCTTTTCAGAATTCACAGCAACTATAAACCCTAACACATCTCCTACCAAAATTTGGCAGAATATTCGACAGTTGACTGGCTTCCTGAGATCACTCTCTATTTACAAAATAGACAACCTAACAGATCCACCAGAAATATGCAAATTCATTGCGGAAAACTGGTCAGATCGATCAAAAAATGAAAATTTTTCATCAGCATATTTCAATGCTAAACTCTCATTTATTAATTCCTCTCCCGCTCAACACATTGCTAACCCCACTGCAAGACGGATTGAACAACCAATTACTATCACTGAGTTCGAAGCCTCTCTAAATAGGGTAAAGGGAAAAACACCTAGCAGAGATAAAATATCCTAACCCATGCTCAAAAACCTCCCAAAGGAATGTACAAATAGACTTATTTACCTTTATAACAATATCTTAAATACATCAATTATACCACAAAGCTGGAAAATGGCTACCATACTGCCTATACCCAAGCCAAATAAGAATAAAACCGATATTGAAGGCTACAGACCAATTTCTCTCATAAGTTGCTTATCAAATGTCCTAGAAAAAATAGTTGCCCAACGTCTTTTATGGTTTGCCGAAACAAATAAATTAATCAGCCCTAATCAGGTAGCGTTTGAAACCAACAGAGGATGTCTGGATGCACGCCTCCACATAGATTACTAAAAAAAAACTCTAGATCTCGCTACCCTCCATGTTTTATCAACCCTGAGTCTATAATTCTGACCCTAAGAGAGCACAGCAAGAAAAATACTGACATCACTTCAACCTTAAAAGCAGACCGCTGGAATTTTATCTTCACAGACGGTTCGAAGGCAGCACGTAACACATCCTTTGCCGTACTCTTCGAAAATGGCTCAATCACCTGTATGGGAAATCTACCAAATATTGCCTCGATTTTCACTGCGGAAGCATTTGCCATTCTTCAAGCCATGAAAACCGCCAATAGCAAGAGGGGTAAACATATTATATGCTCAGACAGTATATTTGTCCTAAAAGCTATATTAAACCCAAACAATAACTCTGATCTTATTGCTGAAATCCGATACCACCTAGTAAAATCACCCAGAAACATGAAACTTATGTGGATTCCCGGACACGCTGGAATTCAGGGCAATGAAAACGCTGACCAAGAAGCAAATCTGGCTAATAAAGCTCCACTGCATACATTCAATATCATCACAAAACTAGATTTGATCAATAGAATTCAAAAAATAATAGAAAATAATCTAAAACACGATTGGAGCCTTTATCACCACCACTACAAAAAAATCAATCCTGAAAGGCATAAGCCCGTTTATCCCACAAATATAGCCAAACATAAAATAACTAACTTCGTGCGCTTAAGGCTAGGACACTCTGCAGCCACCCACCAACACCTCCTCTCCAACACCACCCCACCAACCTGTCATTCCTGCAACGCTGTCATGGATTTAACACATATTTTTGAAAAATGCCTAATAATAAAACTTATAATTAGAAACATATTAAAAACAAACATCTATGATACTTTAAAAAACATCAACTGTACAAATATCGAACTCATCTCAAAATGCTTACACAGTACAAATATTATAGCTTAATTTATGTTATTTTGAACCAATAGTCTCTGCAGCTAGGTTCTGTACATATTGTCTATTATCATGTAATTTTAATTATATGTTAGTAAATTATAATAATAATAATGATCGTTCTCATTTTGACTCAACTCCTTGCTCTTTCCTGTATACAGCCGGATTTGTTTTATCTTTTTCAGACTTACCGACCCGTCTTTTGCATCTGCAGGAACTCTTTTAGAACAACTCGGTACATCTGCTTCTGTTGTAGTTGGAGGTTCATCTTGATGCACTTCTTCAGGTTTATCGCTAGATTTTGCTAGTAGCACGTAGTATCTGTGTTCTTCTAGAAAAAATTCCATACTATTGATTTTTTGCCCCATGGTTTCATTTTGAAATTCTGTGAAATAAACCTATCATGCATATGAAGTTGATGTAATAATGCAGTTTTCGATAATAACACATGCACATGGGTATAAAATCGTGTTGCGTATAATTAATTTTCATTTTAATTTCAATCAAATTGCTATTAAGCGGAAACCCATGTAATAGCACATAAATACATTTTTATTTCAAATTGCGAAGAAACAATAAAATCAGACTTACCAAAATTGTAGTAGTCACTCGAGAGGTTAGTAGTCATTCGAGTGATTAGTAGTCATTCGAATGTTTGGTAGTAGTCACTCGAGTGATTAATAGTCACTCGAGTGATTAGTAGTCGCATAAATTAACACTTCAAAATTCTGCTTTACCAACTGTATAGTCGGAGTTGAGACTGGTATGAGAGGGTAATTCTGGATTGATGTAAGCAACGTTGGTGGGCTTATCTGTGTACGTTCACCTCTTCCACAGGTAGGTGAGAATACCGACTTGTCGGATTTGAACCTGCCAGGATATACCTTAGTGCCTTTGTTTTTTTACCCCAAGGTCTCGCTATTTACGTGCGCAGTGATGATACGGCCACTGTTCGAATACGGAATTTAATTTTGTGTTATTAAAACTCCTCGTCCATAAGCATTTAATCCACTACTGCTTTATTTATAGAAGCAGACCACTGAGTCGTATCAGCCAATTTTCTGTACTCGCACCTATCAGGTAAAGAACGGCTCTATGAAAAAGCCAACTGGAGTGGCCTAACAACAACCTAGCCAACAACTTTTTTAGGGGTTTTAACTGGTCACTACTTACTGTTGATACAAACATTATTTTTTTGGGTATGAAATCCTTAATTCCTTAGAGAGTGAAGAGTATTAACAAACACTTTTACTCATTCATGAAAAACGTAAAGAATTCCACCTCATCTTCAATTCCAACACTCATTTACAATGACATTCCAGCTGTCAACTATTTTTTTCATAATTGAGTTTGCGCTACAGCCCATAACGGACCAGGGCCTAGATTCTACAGCAACTGCTCGTGTTGTGCGTGCTATTGTTCTCTCACGAGTAGAAGGGACCTACAGTTTTTTGCCGACTCCCAACGGCCAGATCTGAGAAGCTTTTTCATAGACAATTGATACTCTTTGAGTGTTGTCAGCAACTCAAAAGAGGTGGTGCCGTGAAAAAATGCAAGGTGCCCCGTCCGGGAATCGAACCCAGACTTTCTGCGCGGCGGTCGACGGACTTACCACTACGCCACGGTGACTGCCAGTTCTTTAGACAAAGCAAATCTGCTAGCTGCACATTTTGCCGCCAGCTCAACGCTACCAGATTATACTCTGTCACGGCCTGTATTTGAGACAAATCCATTTCTTAATGAAGTTTCGGAAGTTTCTTAATGACCGGCAGTACGGCTTGCGCAGCAACATGTCCACTGGTGATTTGATGGCATATCTCACCGAAAAACGGAACCAGTTTTGGCACAATGTAGGAGAAAGCAAGATTGTTGGGCTTGTTACTTCAAAGGCATTTGACAGATTCTCTTGTTGAAAATGCGTGCTTATGGTGTCGAAGCCCTTCCTTTCTGGATGCCTTGTCGTGGAGGAAGGAGTCAATGAGCCTCGGCTCAAAAGATCCCAGGTGAGACGTCGAATCAAAGTCCGGATGCTTCTTATCTTTGGACGTCTTAAATAAAGACTGTATGGAGGAAAACCAACGAAATTTTAATACTCCAGGCGGTACTCGCAACCCGTTGCCTTTTCGACATCGGCCGGGGCAAGGATTCTGGAGGCTCCTCCCACCATACTATCAACACCCACCCACCCACATCAAAGTGGCGCTGACACAAATGATTCCTACCACTCACTCTACGATGCGCTCAGTAAAATAAATTGGAAAAGTGGGGAAAGTGGCGGAGATGCCCAACCTGTTACGCCTAATCTCCGGGCTCACAATCAAGCAGCCTGCCGGGGTGCCGCTTCTGATGGTGTGTCTCACAAATCCGAAAAGGAGGAATGAGCCACAAAGCAGGCGGCACCTGAGGGGTCCCTGAGACAGAGATAAAAAAAGGTTCCCCTCTGGGAACCACAAATTTTGAAGTTCTCAGGCCCATCGCGTGTCATCTGCTGGATCCCGGGGCCCCTCAGGAACACGGCGGATGTGCTGGCGCGGTTCCATATTCAAAACCCTGGTCTCTAATCCAGGAGGTGGAAGGTCTTCTCCCATAAGGAGAGAAGAGAGTGCTATTGCTTACAAAGATCAACCTTCATCATTCTAAGGATACTACTGCAATTCTATTTAGCAGACTTTCCATTGTGAAGACAAAACCTCACATAATATCCATCCAACGAACATGGGTGTGGAAAAATCGCATCTGTGGTTTGTGGCCTGCGGTGTTTCCTCCACTGTACGACGAGCGATCAGAAACACCGAGAACTTGACTTACTGTGCCGAACCTTCTCCCAGCAACCGAGCTTGGACAATTTTGTGGACAAGACCCGGCTGCGGTCATCAACTATAAATCAAATGAAGAGTGGCACTACTTTGTTGCAGCTTCAGCCTACTTCACCTACGATTCCGCCCTTCCACCACCAACAAAGGAGGCGAAACCACAATTTTGCAAAAGATAAGGAATCCCAGGAAAACAAACTGGCTAAGGTTTAGGGAAGAGTTAAATACACACGACGCATCTCACCAAAAACTCAAAATGAAGCGTAACGTTGAGGAGGCAGTTCAAGGTCTGAACGACACCCTAACCTAATGCTTCGAACTGACTTGCCCAGTAAAAAACACCCCCGGCAGATCCTCTGTTCCGTGGTGCAACATGGAACTGCAGAGTTCTTGCAAGGAAACCAGAAAACTTCTTAATAGGTCACTCAAGACCAATCTGGAAGAGAACTGGAACTTGTACTGATCGAAACAAAAAGTATATAGGAGGCTTATTGGATCTTCGATTAGTGCCTTCTACCATGACTTTTGTGCTGAGATCGAAACACTCGGTGAAATCAGTAGACTGATGAAAGTCCTTAAAAAAGACAAAGCAGGCTGGATACACTCAGGAAACTCGACGGTAGCTGTACTGAGTCAAAAGCTGAGACCCTCCGGCTAATGCTAGAGACTCACTTCCCAGGGAACCAGATCATAACTTGTTCAAACCCAGGGCCAACTATCGGAACTGGTGATGACCAGACAACCATAACTCGCACAGGCTGGTATACGGCGTCGCTCGTAGTAACAGCTATTAAGTACGTCATCGCGCCCTTTGATGGCTTCAAGTCACCAGGCACCGATGGTATATACGCAGCCCTGTTGCAAAAGGACATAAGCCAACTACTACCAGCTTTGAAAAGAATCTTCACTGCCGGACTTACTTCAGGCCGATAAGTCTTACTTCCTTCATGCTGGAACTGTTTACATGAAGGTTTTTTTCATTGTTTTCCTTCAGTAGTACCATTGTAAAAAATTAGTCTTAATAATTGATGTAATTAATAAAGTAGTAAGATATTCAAATATCGTATCTCTGTGCAAGCTGTGTTAATAACTTTATGTAAAAATCGATATTATACAATCAGAAACAATAAAATACTACTATTACTACCTTCATGCTGGAAAGCTTGGAGTGGCGGACGCGGAGTGTGACCAGTAGTATCGGGGGTAAACAGAGGCTGCCCCAAGGTGGCGTACTGTCACCCCACCTATGGTGCATGCTGTTTTAATCCCTGTTTTTCGCCCTAAACATTTCCAGCACCTATGCCCAAGCTAACGCGGATGATCTAGCCGTACTGGGAACTGGACCATGCCTTGCGGCCGTGTGTGCAAGTGGACAGATGGTCCTTGACATGGACGATGACTGGTGTAATAGGAACGGGCTTTCAGTCAATCCTCTTAAAAACGAAGTTATTCCCTTCATGAGAAGGAGGACCTCCAAGGCGCTGTCAGTTTTCTGGCAGTGTAAGGGAGGAGGAGGGGAGGAGCACACCAAAAAGATCTGTGTGGATCTACACGGCAATGGTAAGACTTCTTCTCTAATATGCATCAGTCATTTGGTGGCTGGGTGATGTGGGAACAGGGTAGGCACTGATTGGTATCAACCTGGCGATGCCCAGCTGTTGTAACTGTTTCCCACACATCAACTGTGCTTATAGTACCTCCGCGTCGGTAGCCACCGGATACTGGTTGTTGTTCATCCGAACTAAGCTTGCTAAACCTATAAGTGCGACCTCCGCCCAAGAGGTATAAAAAAGGGCCCGGTCCTCCAGGTTGGGGGTGTGCGTCGGGGTAACTGCCCGGCCACAGTAAAAAGAACAAGTTACGAACCGACCGAATGCCTCGGATACGGATGGATACACTGTTGACGACCCCCGCAAACGAACAAAGGACAATGATTTACGGATCTGCACGTGGAATGTGAGGTCCCTAAACAGACCACGTGCAGCCGATGAACTTGCGGAGGCCCTGGACTGCTATAAAGCAGACATTACCGCAATCCAGGAAATGCGGTGGGATGGGCCGGGCAAGAGAAGAGTGAGAAACTGCGACATTTACCACGGCGACTGCTACAGGGAGAGAGGGAAACGCTTATTTGGATGCGGTTTTGTTGTTCGAGGCAGACTTAGGCAAAAAGTCTTAAGCTTCCAATACATAAGCGAACGCCTCATAACAATCCGCATCAAGGCTAAATTCGGAAATATAAGCCTCATATGCGCCCACGCCCCGACAGAGGAAAAAGATGACAGCAGTAAAGAAGACTTCTATCACCTCCTAGAAAGGACTTACGATCGTTGCCCCAGCTACGACACCAAGATCGTTCTAGGAGATTTCAACGCTCAGCTGGGAAGAGAAGAAGTCTTTGCTAAAGTCATCGGAAGACACAGCCTGCACGCCAACACCTCCGGAAACGGACTCAGGCTAGTTGACTTCGCCTCGGGGCGAAATCTCTCTGTGGCCAGCACGCGGTTCCCACACCTCAACATTCATAAAGGGACCTGGCGATCACCTGATCAATCAACCGTCAACCAGATTGATCATGTTGCGATCGACGTCAGACACTCCTCCAGTATTCTCGATGTCCGAACCTTCCGAGTTGCAAACATCGACTCGGATCATTTCCTTGTTGTAGCCAAGGTAAGAACCCGGATATCGAGAGAGCAACGGAGTCGAGACAGGCCAAAACGGTTTGACGTCGGAAAGCTACAATCGCAGCCGATCGCTAGAGCCTTTACCGATCGATTCTCCCTGAAACTGTCTCAAAGTTCGACGCTGCCTGCACAAACAATAGAAGACAAATGGAAACGTTGTCAAGAAGCCATCAAAGAGGCCGCCACTGATGTGCTGGGTTTCATGCCACCACCTAAGAGGAACCCATGGTTTGACGACGAGTGCAGGCAGGCGCATGCAGCCAAACAGGAAGCTTACAAGGCAACACTGCATCGAACGACGAGAGCTGTTTGTGAGCTCTACAAACAGAGAAGAAGGGAAGAGAACCGGCTTCTCAGAAGAAAAAAGAAAGAGCACGAGAAGCGCGCGGTCGAGGAAATGGAGAGGTGCTATGGCAGGAATGACGTCCGAAATTTTTACCGCAAGGTAAAACAGTTATCTGGCGGTTACAAACCTCGGACTGAAGCCTGCCGGGACCAAAATGGACAACTGGTGGTAGAGTCGCAGTCGGTGCTGAGAATCTGGAAGGATCATTTCTGCAGACTCCTAAACGGCGATGACGACACAAATCCCGCTGTTAGGCAGAATGTTCCACCCAATTTGGACGACGATGGACAAGAATTCCGTCCCCCCGACCTCGACGAGGTCAAGATAGCAATATCGAGACTGAAGTCGAACAAAGCTGCTGGCGCGGACGGACTATCCGCAGAGCTGTTCAAAGCGGCTGGGGATGAGCTGGTTGGGTGCATGCACCAGCTCATCTGTGAGATATGGTCGGAGGAAAGCATGCCCGACGAGTGGAATCTCAGCATCGTATGCCCGGTCCACAAGAAAGGAGACCCCTTCGACTGCGCCAACTATCGAGGGATCAGTCTCCTTAATATCGCGTATAAGATTCTCTCTGCCGTATTGTGTGAGCGCCTGAAACCGTTCGTCAACAACCTGATAGGTCCTTATCAGTGTGGTTTCAGGCCAGGGAAGTCCACAATCGACCAGATCTTCACACTGCGGCAAATCCTGGAGAAGTCCCAAGAAGTACAAATCGACACCCACCATCTATTTGTCGATTTCAAGGCCGCGTATGACAGCGTGCATAGAGACGAGCTATACAGTGCCATGTCTAGTTTTGGCATCCCTACCAAACTCGTCAGATTGTGTAGGATGACGATGGAGAACTCTCGCTGCTCCGTCAAGGTCGGTAGCGAACTCACCGAGACCTTCGATGTCAAAAAAGGATTTAGACAAGGCGACGCGCTGTCATGCGACTTCTTTAACATCATTCTTGAGGGGATCGTGCGTAACTCACACGTCAACACCAGAGGCACGATCTTCCACAAGTCCGTTCAACTGCTAGCTTATGCGGATGACATTGACGTGATCGGCCGAACTCAGCGAGCCGTCAATGAGGCGTTTGCTAGCATCGAAGCGGAAGCGGCTAAAGTGGGACTGGTGGTAAACGAGGGCAAAACTAAGTATATGCTGTCATCGAAGAAGGACGCAGAACACCGACGTCTCGGACAGAGCGTCACTATGGGCAGCAGACACTTCGAGGTAGTTAAGGACTTCGTCTATCTCGGCTCCGCGGTGAATAGGGACAATAACATCAGTACCGAAATCAAACGCAGAATCACTCTTGCCAATCGCTGTTTCTTTGGGCTTAAGAGGCAATTGAGTAATAAAGCCCTCTCCCGAACGACTAAAGTAACTTTGTACAACACCTTGATCATCCCTGTCCTGCTTTACGGCGCAGAAACCTGGACGTTACTAAAAGCGGATGAAGAAGCCCTTGGTCTATTCGAGAGAAAAGTTCTGCGTGCGATTTTTGGTCCTGTTTGCGTTGATGGCATCTGGAGGAGAAGATTCAACCACGAACTGTATGGGCTGTACGGCGGCATGAACCTAGTCAAGCGTCTTTGGATACAACGCTTAAGGTGGCTAGGCCATGTAGAGCGGATGGACAGCACTGCTCCGGCCCGAAGAGTCTTCGAATCCGAACCACAGGGACAACGCAACAGAGGACGTCCTAGATTGAGATGGCGCACACAAGTGGAAAAGGACCTCAACCAACTTGGAGTGCGCAACTGGAAGCAGCTGGCAAGAGATCGTGCTAGCTGGAGAGGCATGTTGGTTGAGGCCCAGGTCCACCCCGGACTGTAGCGCCATCCGAAGAAGAAGAAGAAGAATTTGGTGGAACCAGCAACAAGCGAAAATACCCTACTGCTGCTTTCACCAAGCTTCAAAGAACGGTTTGTCTCGACTGCACAGGGGGCCTTCCCCAGCACGCCTGGGGAGTTTCGGTAATCTCGGGCACCTCGGGCACAGACTTGTGTCATAGGGGATACAAGTCTCATGGGCATGCCGTCAGAAACTGACGGCTCCAAAACGACGGAGAGATCTTATGCCGGTGCTTTTGTGGGAGGCGACAATATTAGACTTCACACCTCTTTAGGTAATTTCGCATCGGTCTTTCAGGCTTAACGTTTTGCGATCCCAATGGCCATCAACTATATTGTAAAGAACAGGTGGAAGGGTCGAAGTATCTGCGTCAGCAGCGACAGCCAAGTTGTGCTTAAGGCCTTACTCAACCCTTTAACCACTTCCAAAATAGTACAGAAATGAAAGTCTCTCCTGAAATTGGTCGGCATACCTAACTCACTAAGACTTATTTTAGTCCCGGGACATAACGGGATCACGGGAAACGAAATTGCTGATGAACCAACCAGACAAGGTTCTAAAGAGGCATTCGTTGGGCCCGAACCCACCTTGGGACTACCCGCTTCCTTGGTTAGGGTTTCGTCGGTTGGGTCTCCGGAATGCAGGGTAACCAAGTGCATGCTCCCGAACGTCAGCAAAGACTTGTCGGCGTATAAACAGGGCACTTTTCCTTCTTAAGTTTACTTCGGCTTAGTAAACACACCCTTTGCGACACCTGTGGCGAAGGTGAAGACACTTCAAAGCTGAAAACTTAAGCTCTTTATCACAGAAGCAGTCTTTCTTCGGAAAACGAAAAAACTACAGTAAATGAAGGTTACTGCCTGGTAGTACGATGGACCAGCCCTTTGAGTCTGAGCGCTCCGGGGGAGTGTATCCGAACCTCCAAATGGTGTCGATGAAAATCTTCTTCAAGACCCACTGCTGTCTACTGTCAGTCAAGCGTTCGCAAAATAACCAGCCATTATCCATGATTGCCTCTAGCGTTGCTGAAACCGAACAACTTTCTGTCCTGGGTATGTGTATCAACTGAACATGTAGTTGAACCGATCAAATATTCGAGATCACCAAAACTGCACCAAAATGTCTTGGTTTCTTAAAGCGATGCAGGAAAAAATTCACCCCTTTTGATTTGGCAACAATATATAAGTCGTACATCCGTCCAAAACTTGAGGAAAACGTTCCTATCTTATCAGAAGCTCCTTATAACTCCCTGCACCTACTAGATAGATTTCAACAGCGAGCGATGAAACCAATGTTGCGAAATCAACGGACTCGGTAGAACATCGACGAAATGTTGCATCTCCAGGAACCATTATCAATTTGGCTTCTTTATTCTTGGAAATTTATGACTGGGATGATTTCTAGCAAAATGTTGAAAACATCATACGTATTTTTTTATATTATTTTGAATTTTTTTTTGCTGCACAAGTTGAAAAACTTCAGTCTTTCTTTCCAGCCTCATATCGACTGACTTATCTTAAAGTAACCTACTTTAACAACAATTGAAATAGCTATCTAAGACTAAAGGTGATTGTGCTGTGGTTTGTTGTGTGTGAAAATCCTGACGATAAAGGAAAATGTGCGCGTTTGTTATGTTCATGTGGTCGTGCTAGGATATAGGAAGGAAATGACGCTCACTTAAGCAAAGTGCGAACGTTTGGAGTAATTCAGGGGTACAATTCGTACTGGAAATGATGACGTTGGGTCTAAAGTGGGTTAGATTAGCATTTTTGATAATTGCTCATATACTCCTCTCTCTCTCGCAAGTTTGAACGTCCCTGTTAAAAAATTCTAGCACTCTCTCCAGCTTCCAACTGCCTTTTTTTGTATTATTGAACATTTTTTTACTTACAGTATTTATACAATATAATTTTAAAGTACAGTATTTATACAATATGAAATATGAAATTTAATTGTAATTAATCGATCTTCTTTATGATTTGAAGTTAGTGCAAATATGGTAGTGACATTTTATGTTTGAATTTACTCTCAATCAAAATCGTTTGTTCGAGTGCTGGTATATGGATGCCTCCACAGTCTGGGTTGTGCTGTATTGCTTTCCAGTGATGGTTCTGAAGTTCTCGAAGGTTATAAAGTTTCCCGTTAATAATAAATTTCTTGCCGTTTTCTTGCACGGTAAATTATTGTAATATTCTATGATGTCATCGTTGATGACTTTTATTTTGTCTGTATGGTCGGCTGAAGTTCTTGGGCAGGTAGCTGTATGATTATTGATAAGTTAAGCTAGGTAAGTGTCATTGTGGTAAATTTGGCAACGACATGGCTTTTTTAAAGTTTATGATGGGAAAATGGTATTGGTAATGGTATCAATCTAGTACTTCATTAATCTAGTACTTCATTATTGCGTGCAACAAGGCCAATTTTAACAAGTTGACACTTTATAGAAACTAAAGGTATTTGAGTTAGATAAACAAGAGTTTCTTTAAGAAAATACATTTTTACATTAGCAATGAAAAGTAAATAGTTCGTTTATCAAAGGCTTATTTCCTTTTTAATTTAACAATAAAAGGTTTGCAAATTTTTTTTTTTGCTAAAATTAGTGCATTTACGGTTTTAAGATATATATTTACTTTCCGTGTTACCAGTATCATGTACGATTTAGTAGCTTGAATATGAGCTTTCCAATTTAAGTTTGAATCTATAAGTATACCTATGTACTTAAATTCGTTAACAGATTCGATTTTAAAACATTTATTTGAGCATGGGATCGAGTTATGATAGTGTTTCTGACTACAACTATGAATAGTTAAATCAAACTCCATGCAGTCATCTGCGTGAAATACCATATCAAGATCGAAGTTGTTATCGCCTAGCATTTTTAGAGGCAAAAATTAGGTTTTATTGCTGACCAAAAGCTTGTGAAAGGCAAACTCTGCTTTGGCATAAGAATATCTTCACTTCACACAAGTAAAAAAATTAACCTTATGATACGCGTCCATTTAAAGGACGCATATGACAGTGTGCATAGAGAAGAGCTATACAGTGTCATGTCTAGTTTTGGCATTTCTACCAAACTCGTCAGATTGTGTAGGATGACGATGGAGAACTCTCGCTGCTCCGTCAAGGTCGGGAACGAACGCAGCGAGACCTTCAATGTCAAAAAAGGTTTTAGACAATGCGACGCACGACGAGCGTATGGACACCACTGTTCCGGCCCGAAAAGTCTTCGAATCTGAGCCATTAGGACAACGCAACAGAGGACGGCCCAGGATAAGGTGGCGCGCACAGGTGGAGAAGGACCTCAATCAACTTGGAGTGCGCAATTGGAGGCAGCTGGCAAAAGATCGTGCTAGCTGGAGAGGCATGCTGGTTGAGGCCAAGGTCCACCCCGGACTGTAGCGATATCTGAAGAAGAAGAAGAAGAAGAAGAAGAAGTAGAAGAAGAAGAAGAAGAAGAAGAAGAAGAATGGAGTTCAAGTTATGGAAAATAAAGCTTATACGACCACGTACTAACCTAATAACAAATATAAAAACAAAAAACTTCACTTTTCCATTGACTTTCAATTCATATTTATGAGTTTTTGCATTTGGTGCTATTTGCACAATCCGAAATTCGGTGTCATTCCGGATAACGGACCTTTTCTAAGTTCAGAATGCACTTTTTTCTTATCTTGCTTATGAGTTTTATTACTGATGGAATAAGGATGTTGTGCAGTAAATATGATGTGTTTGCATGACGGTAGGAAAAAGAAATTGTTTTGTTTAGCAAAAACTGTCCTCTTTTTTCTGGCTCACAATATGGACACCCTATTATATAACTGTATTGTAAGTTGTGTGAAAACGAAATAAAACTTCTACTATTCTAATTTAAAGAATCTTACCTTGTAACAACAACTTCAATCAAGAAGCTAATAAAAACCTCTTAACTTAAAAAATCAGCTGGTTTGGATAAAATTAATAATAGATTATTCAAAGTTATTCCCTGAGTGGCGTAAATTACTTAACTTCTATCTTAAGCTCGTGTCTTAAACTATATTACTTTCCCCTTTTATGGAAAAGGTTGTGAAGAATAGGAATACCCTAACCTGATAGCGGACTGACATCTAACGTAGGAAAGGAAAAGGGGGACGGATAGAAAAGAAGGGTGTCTTAGGCCTATGCCCTTATCACTAAACAGGGCCGGAAGGTCGTTCGCGGAGCTAAGCTGACTATCCTATCTTAAACCTTAACTAATCTAACTCTCTAAAAACTCTCTACGAGACGGTGCCTTCCAGCTTCGTTTCATGATAAAGGTTCGTTAAGAACCCGCGAGTGCCTGATGTTATTGGCACAAGTCGCCATTCCACCCCTCATGTCAGAGTTCACATGACCTTCGCTATCTCTCTTAGCGAATCTGCGAGAGGTAGCCCCTTGGCGGAGACGTTAGCCACGGCTCAACGCTCCACCCCGTCTGCTACCCCAAGAAGTATGGCCTTCCCTTTATCCCACACACACGCCGGGTTCTTCTGACATCTGGTCATTTTGCATGTTCATGTTTTGATTGTAATTTTTTTTGTATGTGTATATTTGTATGTGTATTTGTATTTGTATATTGGTATATGCTCTACTTCAATGATTATATAATTTTTTTTTTGTGTTTTCTTGTTTGATTTGCTTGATATGTGCTTATATTTATTTACTAACTGCCTTTGTGTGTGTGGGTGTAAGTTTGGTTATCCAGTGCCATTCCTGAATGCATTACCCTGATTGGTGAGTATTTCGAACCACCGTGACCAACATCACGGATTCCTAACGAAGTGCGGAAATCAACTCCACTACCCCTTCAACAACTTTGAACAGTCTCGACCGTTCTAAGGGCTGGCCGGAATGTGGATGTTGACCGCTCCTGCACGAGCCGAGCTTCTAGACTTCACAAAGAATCGGGTTTTGAAACCCTGAATCTCAAGCAGCAGTTGACACGCTGCTTGAGAAATTTTGGGATGGTTACTCTTGGAAAATTTAGTGAGTTTTGACTGATAATGCCACTTGCGACGCTTTGGTTTGTTTCATGGAATTTTGGTTGTAGCCATATTTATATTGATGTGAGATTCTCTGATTATTTAATGCAGAGTGATCGTATCCAATTGCTGTTGGGTTGTCACTTAATTCCCAAATGGTGTAATCCAAGGCTTCTACCTGCTGCCAGTATTGATTAATTGAACAATTATTCAAGTCAAAGTATTCTGAGTGTTGATCTTCCCTGAATGGCTGGCTTTCGATTAATATTCTTAAAAAATAATTACCCGTTGTCTTCTTATGGCAGCAATGGTTTATAATGGGGTTCTTCCGTAGTCTTCATCACTGTATTCATTGGTTTTATGTCTGATGGGCCAAGCTTTTCTTCAGACATCAACATTTTTTTTAATTTGTCTTCAACGTTTCATTTGTTGGGTCATTAGTTGACGAAGTAATTATATTGGAGTGGGCGGGAATGAAAAGATTCGACTATTGGTGCCTTCGAAAGTACTGCAATGTTCTTGCAGTCGATGAAGTCGTTCTTCGACACAGGTTCTATACCCTTTTTGTAATTATACCCTTTGAATTTCTTAGCCAGTTGCCAAGTGTGCCACAATCAACTCTTGAAAGGATGTCATTATGAGCTAAACTTAGTTGAATTTTATTGCATCAATGCGTCGTATATGGGTGGATACATTTAACATATATGTATGTGGGGTAACTTGTCGATCCTGAAATTGAAATTAATTGAAATGTTCCGTTTCTACGTTTGTCCGGAATTTATATTTAGGCGATCCTTTGAATGGATTACGTCGGTGTCACCAAAATGTTTCAGAAGCGTTATTCTGAGATGTGCAACAATCACATAAACTTGGAGCAGGTTGAGTTGATATGTTATGCTCATAAACTTGGAGCAAACATAGAACTTGAGCTGAGAAAGACGAAATCATTGGCTACCTCAATTTGTCTGGTGTCCATTATAACGCTGAGGTAGAGACCTGAATGTTGTGTGTCTTTCCTTGGGCAGCATATACTTCGTTTTGCCCCCTTTTATCGCAATTTATCTATTTTAGCCATTTCTGCTTCAATGCCAACAAAAGCCTCATTAACGGCTCGCTATGTTCGTCCGATAACATCAATGTTGTCGGCGTAAGATAGCAGTTGAACAGACTTTTGGAAGATCATGCCTCTGACGCTGACTTGTGAGCTATGGACGCTCTTCTCAAGAATTATGTTGAAAACGTCACACGACAGCATGTCGTCTTGGCATTGTTTAGAGATGTTATGTGCAGTCGCGAAATTACAGCATCTTTTTCCCTGGTCTGAAACCGTTTTGATAAGGAACAGTCAAATCGAATGGTTTTAAGCTTTTACACAAAAGGACACAGATGATCTAGTGCATGCGCCCAACCAACTGCTATAAGCTGTTCCACGGACAATCCGTCCGCTTCAGCAGGTTTATTTTTCTTAAGTGTAGATGTCGGTATCCTAACCACGTCTAAGTGAGGGGGACGGAATTCATGATCATCCTCGTAAAAATTAAACGGAACATTCTGTCTGATGGTGGTCGCTGTGGAGCAGTAGGTAAGTGCTGTAGTACCACTCAATTATTATTATTATTATTATTATGGCGATGATAATCCTAATACCGCCTGATCGCCGTTTAACATTCTACAGAAGTGACTTATCCAGATTCTTAGCATTGGTTGCGACTCTGCTATCGGCAGGCTTCAGCCTGAGATCTATATCCTCTGAAAAACTTGTTTTCCTTTTTGGTAAAACTTTTGAACATGTTTTCTGCTATAGCCCATATCCATCTTCCCGACTTTGCGCTTCTTGTGCCCTCTCTTTTTCGTTTTGAGTAGCCGGTTTTTTCTTCTGTTTGTAGAACTTGATACAGCGTTGCCTTTTAGGCCTCTTGTTTGTCTGAACGTATCTGCTTGCCTTGCCTTTGCCTTCAAACCATGGATTTCTTTCCAGATGGTGTTGTTCAACCCAAAACATCATTGCCATGAATTATTGACATTGCTTCCATTCCTGATCTATTGAGTGAGTGTAGTTGGTGTTGAAATTTCAAGGAGTTTTTGATAGACTCGGTCGGCAAAGTTCATAACGTTCGATTGCGACTATAGCTTTCCAATTTCAACAAGGAAATGATCCGAGTCTATGTAGGCTCCTCGTTCAGACATCTTAAATACTCGCGGAGTGTCTGACATCGATCGCAAGGTTGGCTAGAGTAATCCTGTTATCATTTATCTTGAAATGTTATTGAAATCAAATCCTGGCCATAAAGATTATGAAAGTAGTGGTGAAGTAATACTTATGTGTCCCTGCCTCGATTTTCTTAGGCTTGTATAAGTAGCTCCTGAATTTTCTTTAGGGAAGTATTATTCAAACTGCCCAGTCTTGCCCACTATCCTAGGAAATGTGAATTTTTTGCCGTAATGTTTTGATTTCGAGATTTCAAGATAGTAGTAGTCGATTATTTACATCTCCTGCAATTCAGCCATTAAAAGATAAATTTAACAGTTCAACGCATTCAGTTTCAGCACACTACAGACAAAGCAATATTTATGTATCTTCTCTCAACATATACATAGATGCAATAAAATAATTCATTCAGTTACGTCTTATAAGGCATTAACTTAAAACTAAACAAACTAGAGATCTAAAATCACAATAGTAGGATCAAATTTAGGCGGCAACGTCTGGGTTTGATCCTATGTACAGCGATGGACAAAAAAAATACAACATACTCTGGCAGACATACATAACTCTGATTTTTTCCTCCTTTACCCGCCATCTTCAGGATAGCAGGTAGGTAGTAGATAGAAAAATCCCATAAAAAGAATCAGCAAGATCGTTCACCGTCATCGGGAAAATTATTAAATGCCATTTTATGTCGCTTGTTGGCTGGAAAAAATATACACGTATCGAAATTGAATTGTTTTTTTTTACTAAGAAACGGGTTTATTTGCTTACAGTTAAAAAGCAAAAAGGTGTTTTTTATTCTTTAAAGAAATAGTTACATTATAATAATATTAATTGAGTGGCACTACAGCCCACAACGGACCATGGCCTAGCTTCTACAACAACTAGTTATCAGTCGTTCAAAGACCTCCGCGGAGTACGCACGTGTTTCGGCTTCGCAAGTAACTAGAACAGTGCTTCGTATACAGTGCTAAGACAGTGACTTTTAAATCGATAGGTAGCTCAGGCAGTAGAGCAAGTGTGCAGTGATTTGTGAATCACGGGTTTGAATCCCAGCGAAAATTAAAGAAAAAAAAATTTTTTTTTTCTTTTCAAATTAAAATAATAGACACCAAGTGTGAGTGAAAGAGCAATGGAGAGTGACGAGCGTCCCGAGCTCAGTAAATCGGGTGATTTTAAAACACCGGTGGCCGGGACGTCAGGCCACCTAACCAGCGACGGCAGCATACGCGTGGCTAGTCCCACGAGCCGTACAACGGAAGCGACGAAGAGGAGAAAGAGGCTGCAGCGGCAGCCCAATATCAAGAAACGGAGGACGACGACGACGACGTCGGACGAAGAGGCGGTCGCACCGAATAAAGGCGGGTCGGTGGCGACCAAGACAACACCGCCAAAGTAAACAACAACAACACCGGCAAAAAGAACAACAACAAAAACAATAATGAAATCGACTTGAGTAATCGACATCGACGCCCTTCAATGTGAATCTGAGGGCGACGAATGTCGATTCTCATATAGAGGGAGCGATGACTCGTTCAAAGTGCTCGCCACATCGGACGCTGACGATGAGGAGGAGGAGATAAGGGAGGAGGAGACGAGGCTCAAGAGACTTGATGAGGAAAGGGCAAAGCTCGACGCCCATATCAAGTTCCTCTACGAGCAGTCTACGGCCAGGAAGGCTGCTGAGAAAGCAGCAAAGGAGAAAGAACAGCTGAGTGCTGTTCTGAAGTTGCAGCAAAAGAGGCAACAAAAACAACAGGAAAAGGAAAACCTGCAAAAACCTCAAGAATCGCTGCCTTCCACATCCAAGGCAGCGCAACGTGTGCAAACAGCCCAACTGCAGCAACAACAGCAGAAGGTGCAGCAACATAAGCCCCAGCTAAGGAAGCAGCAGCAGGAACAGAAGCAGCCAACGCGACAAAGACAACAGCAGCCAACACAGCGGAAACAACAACAGCCAGCGCAGCAGAGACAACAGCAGCCAACACAGCGAAAACAACAGCAGCCAACGCAGCAGAGACCACAAGAGCCACAGCAGCAACAGCAAAAACCGAAGACCAGATGCCCACCATTAAGGTCTTCGACATGGGGACGGATGAGTTGGAGACCTTATGTGAGTTGGCTCTAGAAAATAAGACCTATTTCATTAAATATAAGACTACCCGAATTCATACCGTCCATTGACTAACAATGGACGGGTTTAGATTTTTAAAAGAGAAGTTAGCGGCAGCGAACACTGATTTCTTCACCTTAACCCCCAGAGGAGGTTAAGGCATAAACCCCTCTGCTGACCCGAACGTCCTCCTCAACAAGCTGCGCCAAGTTGAGAGCGACGAGGTCCAGTTCGTAGGGGTTAAGCCTTTCAGCACTGCGGCAGCGAAAGCGAAGAAGGCACTTCCCTTCTTCTTAGTTCAGGTATCTCAGGGCACGAAAATTGACAACCTACGAAAAATCCGTTTCGTAGGCGGTGTTAGTGTAAAATGGGAGAGATTAAACAAAACTGACCACGTACTTCATTGTGCGAGGTGCAGAAGACTGGGGCACGTCGTGGAGAACTGCAATATGGAATTCCGCTGCGCACGATGCACTTTCAGCCACAACAAAGGGGAATGTCCTTTAGGTACGGATGAAGTCGAGGACAAGGCGCTCCTCAAGTGTGTACTCTGCGGAGGAAACGGACACCCCGCAACCTATTTGGGGTGTCCACGAATCAAAGAACTCCGGCAGAGAGTAAAAGAAGTCAGGAACGAGAAAAAGGTAGCAGCCAGGCCAATGGCCCGTGCTGTACCTACTGCTGTTACGCCGGCCATCTCCTACGCCCAAATGGTGTCAGGCAGAGAACCGGCGCAACGGACAGTGCCGAAGGTTGCCCCGGCTCCAATGGCCAGGCAACCCGAGTCAGAGCCCTCCATAAGGGGCGTAATGTCCTCCATCCAGTCGATGCAAGCGCAGATGATTGCCTTGCAGAAACAGATAGTCGAATTACAGACCAGTTTCCTTGCGCAGACGGCTAGAGTAGATTTCCTCTTCTCTAAGCTGTCTGTGAACCAACGCTCGCAGATATAATGGGCTCACGCGAGGTAAGAACCCTTAAGATCCTAGCAGTGAATGTTAATTCACTGCTTCTAGTGTGCTAGAAGCACCCATCGCACGCATCTCTCTCCAAGGTGGAAAGAAGCTGTATGTGATCGTTGCTTATGCATCAGAGCCTCAAAACCCTAACTTTCTTTCGGAGCTCGAGGCTCTCCTCACTAGCCTGCGCTTGAACTCGGAAGAAACTTACTATATCCTAGCCGGAGATTTGAACGCCAAACACGGTGAATGGGGGAGTAATGTTCCAAATGAGAGAGAAAACGCCCTCTTAGAGTGGATGGAACAGAACAATATCGAGTTCAGGTTAGATTTGCTTGCAACTGATAGACCATCCTTTCCTCGAAGTGGGTCCTATCTGGATGTGATGCTAATCGACAGACGACTGACGATACTTAACGTGGAGCGACGCACGAGGAACTGTTTAACTACGGTCGAGTATGACAGTGATCACTGTGGTCTCGCCGCGGTAATACAGCTCCCGAGCGAGCTGAAGGAACTAGAGGAATATGTCCAAACGCATCCTTATAATTATAATAAGGTGCGCTGGCCACGATTTTCTAGAGCCTTATCCAGATAAATATGTTCGAGTGTGATCAATCCTCCTACAAACAGAAACCTTATGAACGAAGAGGTTGACAGGTACCTCACACAAATGGACGAGGTCATTAAACGTACAATGGATAGGACGATTCCGAAGGTGTCACAAACCGACTATGGAGACATCTATCAGAACTCTGAAATCGACGCACTTCACGTGCAAAAAAGTAGACTCCTGTCAAGGCTAAAACTCTTGTACAGAGATTCCCTCTCTGAAGTCACAGATCAAAGTACTCCAACAGTTAATAAAACAAAATTACAGCCTAGCTGTAAGCTTGCATTAGGGCAATAAGATTCGGGCTGTAAGATCTAACAACCCGAGCATGTTCCCGCAAGTAAATAAAATCTTCCGGAGGAGAGATCATAATGATATTCAGTGCGTTCGACTTGACAGAACAACAGACAACGCCAACTTACTTACGTCAGTTCGCATCGATCCAGATGGGCAGTGCTTGACAACGACTTCTTCGTAGTGGAAGATCCCCAGGAGAAGGTTAATGCAATTGGTGCTGTTTTCCAGAAAGTGCACACGGTCAACGAGACTCGTAGTCCGAACCACGATTTTGAGAACAGAGCCTTGCTGAACCATTTCTATCTTCGGAACGAAATAAGTCAATGGCGATCCGAGAATCCTGGTTTTACCAGATTCAGTGACGATCTTCTGGAAAATAATGCCGTCGCCGACGATGGAAACAACTCCATCCTTATTTCGAAAGATGAACTCCAAGGTATCTTCAACTCACTGAAGAATAAGAAGTCAGTGGGAATCGATGGGATACAAAATATTGTTCTGCGCCATCTACCCTCTGGAGCGGTGGTAATGCATATTACCCGAAGCATTGAAAAACAGCTGTGGTACAGCCAATTCCAAAACGGGACAAAGATACTTCCATCCCGACGAATCTCCGGTCTATAAGTCTTCTTCCTTGCATAAGCAAGGTATTCGAGAAGATAGTCATTAAAGCTCTGAGAGATTGGGTTGAGGTAAAACAGATAATACCGGAAAATCAATTTGGCTTCAGGGCGGGGCACGACACCATTCATGCCGCGTCTAAATTGGTTTCCGACATACAGTGGAATAGAAACAAGACTCAGTGTACAGGCGCCTGCCTGCATGGCAGGAGATGGCGTTTGACACCGTATGGTTAGAAGGTCTCTTCCTTAAGTTGGTGAGGCTCGGCATCAATAAAACATTGCTATATATGATCTATGACATGGTAACAGGTAGGAAGTTTGTTGTGAAAAATGGCAACGATATTTCAACTACAGTGTTCCATATAAAAAATGGGCTGCAACAAGGAGCTGTTGGTTCGCCGATCTTGTTCAGTATATTCACTAGCGATCTCATAGGTTCTATGCCTAACATCATAGCGTTTGCCGATGATCTAATCGCGTACAGATCAGGTCCGAAGGTAGAGGTAATAAATGTCTTGTTGCAACGCGACTTCGATACAATTCAACGATTTTGCGACGACTGGAAGTTGAAAATCAACTACCAGAAGTGTGAAACTATCCTTTTCAGAACCCCGCTGTCCACCGCCTCAAGGGACACGAAAATGAACTGGCGCAAGTTCGGCATAGTTGACCCACAAGGACGACCATTAACTGCAAAAAGTGTAGTCAGATATCTAGGCATCTGGTTGGACCAGTATCTGTATGGTGGTATCCACATAGATACAGCTCTGACCAGGGCTAAGAAGGCCTTCGCTATGGCAAGAGGACTGTTTTACAGCAGTCAACTTGACACCAGAGTGAAGGTCATCTGCTACATGGCCCTCATCCGGCCAATTATGGTGTATGGTTGTCCTGTGTGGTTCAACGTGAGTACTTCCCAGATGGAAAAGATGAGGGTGTTCGAGAGGCAGTGTCTTCAGGCCTGTCTCCGTTTATATCGAACCCCAGAATCCCAGTACAAGAAATTCTACCCCAACGAGGTTCTGTACAACGAGTAAAACCTTATAAGGATAGATAATTTTATTATCAAGTTGATACGAAGTCACACTGCTCGAGGCATGGCTTCAACCAACAGTCTGCTCTTAGGGGCTTACTACCCAAATGAAATGTACCATGAACGGGTACGTCTTAACGGCTTCATTCCACCTGAAGCTTTCGTCTATCTAGACGCTAAAGGCCTGATACAAGATAGGGAAGGCTGCCCTATCATCTTCCACGTCGCACGCCGAACAGTCGAGAGGGAACTTCAATACGAGCCGGACGTCGCTCGCAGCCATGAGGAGCTCCTACGGTTCAGCAGGGCGATTTCTGCCCGCGACAGAGCAGTATCTGCCAAAGAGGGGTTTTTCTACTGGTGGTTACACCAGAACCAGCGTTCGATGCCGCTAACTTCACAAACAAATAGACGGGATAGTTGAGTCTACAGGGCCAACTCACATAGGTTAAGGTAGTTCTTAAGCTCTTATTATAAAAAAAAAAAAATAAAAAAAAAAATAAAAATAAAAATAAAAATAAAAATAAAAAAAAATTAAAAAAAAAAAAAATAAAAAAAAAATATACAAAACAAAATACAAAAAATTAAAAAGCAAAAAAAAAAATAATAAAAAATTGAAAAACATACAAAAAAAAACAACAAAAAATAAAAATGAATTAGATATATATGTAAAGCATATACATAACACATACGCCCTGGTGCACGCCTCCGTATATTTTTACGGACATAGTTAAGCTTAATGTAAATAGTTAAGTAGAGTTAAGATTTAGGTTAATTTAATTGTATATAGTTATAAGTTTTAGGTGGTAGGTAGATTTTATATTTATTTTAAGTTAGGTTAAGAAGAAAGAGAACCAGGAATTCCAAGTTTTTCCAAATTTTCTTGGAGGAATTATAAACAAAAGAATGTAATAAGTTAAATTTTAAAATTGCAAAATATAAGAGGCCGAAAGGCGTAATAAATAAAAAATTCTAGATTAGCTTAGAGTACTCGTAAAGAGTCAGTAAGTTAGAACTAAGATCACCAGATTGTATGTGTAAGCTAGTATTAAGTATTTTTGTCTAGCATGTAAGTAAACTTGAATGAATTAATAAAAATGCATTTTAATCTATCTAATCTACGAGCACACCTAACCTAAAATTTGATCAGTTCAACGAGCATGAAGAATCATTTCCCAACTACATCAAACGACTAGAAAATCACTTGTCTCTGAAAAACATTACTGATTCCACCAAAAAGCGGCGAGTATTAATTAATTGTATTGGAGCTAAGTACTACCAGCTTTTATCTAACCTCACAGCACCAGATGACCCAGATTAGAAAACATACGACGAATTAAATACGCTTCTCAATAATCATCGCAGTCCCAGACTAAATGAATTCACAGAACAGCATAAATTTTTATTGAGATTACAGTACGAAGGCGAACCGGTGGCTCAATATTTAGCAGAATTGAAAAATTAAAATGCCCATTGCAATTTCAAATGTAATGCGCGTCAAAAGTCAACACTGGATACACACCTACGTTCACAGTTCATTCGAGGATTAAGGGACTCAGACATTAAAGAGAGACTGCTACGAGAAAGTAGCATGTCATTGGAGAAAAAAATTGAATACGCACTCGCGATAGAGGCATCAAAGTCAGAAAGTCGATCAATGCAAATGGTACACCAAATACAGACAAAAGGGTCAGGTCGGACAAGCAAATTCGAGAAAACTATGCGCAATCAAAAAGCGAGCACTTTGCATCCAAAAAATGGTAAAATCGTATGCTATAAATGCGGGAAGAACAACCATAAAGCAAATAAATGCAGAGCATCTAACCTCTTTTGAAATAAGATGTATACTTGGTAAAAGTTAAGTTTTAGTTAGAATAAGTTAGGTATAAAAATAAAAACAAATTTTACATATTTAAGTTAAATTAAGATAGAGTAGGCCGAAAGGCAAATTAAATGTAAAGTAGATTAACTGAGAGCACCCACGAAGGGTCAGTAAGTTAGATATAAGAGCGAAAGTTCACATAGTATAAGCTAGTTTTAAGTATTTTTAGCTAGAATATAAGTAAAGGAATTTAAATTTAAATAAAAATACAATTAAAAGTAAAAGTAAAAGTAGGCAATAGGATTACTGTAGATTAATGAGCTAAATGCATTTACGGGAAATGATATAAACCATTTCAAGCAACTTTTATGCGAGCAATACGAGGATGTTTTTGAAGCAAAAATCGGAACGGTGCCAAATGTGAGGGGAGTTTTATAATTACGCGAAGGTACTACACCTATCTTCGTAAAACCCAGGCCAACACTATATGCAATCAGACCTTTAATAGAAGATGAGATCGCAAAACTAGAAACGAATGGTATTCTTGAGAAGGTCTCACTCGGGTTGGGGTACACCTATTGTTCCAGTCATCAAGAAAGACAAATCCATACGCCTATGTGCGGACTATAAGGTGACGTTAAACAAGTGCATAGTTAACGATAAGTACCCATTCCGAAAATTGATGAACATGTACTTTCGACATTTATAAAGCGTATTTACATTGAAGCATGTCCGAAGAAAGTACGCTGTTTCAGACAGTTAGCACTACGAAGGGCCTATACAAGGTAAATAAACTCATGTTTGCCGTCAAGACAGCATCTAATATTTTACAGAGATTAATGGACGAACACATCATCAATGACTTGGACGGCATGTCCTGTCTCTTTTATGACATCATAGTAATGGGCAGAACTATCGATGAAGCTTATCATAGATGTAATCTCCTACTAAATAAATTGCGTAAACACAATTTACATCTGAACAAATTCAAGAGCAAGTTGTTTGAAAGTAGGGTCAAGTATCTTGGACACAAAATAAGCAAGGATGGACTGCATTAAACTCAAAATAAAATTGATGCAATATCTAGAATCAAATCACCTACCGATTTATCCCAATTACGTCACCTTTTGGATATGGTTAATTATTACCATAAATTAATTCCGGATTTATCCACGAAGCTTCATCCACTTTACAAACTTTTAAGAAAGGAACAAAGATTTGTTTGGACACCAGATTGTCAACAATCCTTTGAGAACCTAAAAATGAAATCATGAGTGAAAAGGTGTTGGTGCCATTTGATGAAAATCTCCCTTTAATACTAGCTATAGATGCTTCACCAGTAGGACTCTCAGCAGTACTTTCTCATGTGACTCCAAACGGCGAAAAACCTAAGCAACTAAAGTCAGTTGGATAAAGAAGCTACTGCGATTTATTGGGGACTTTATAAGTTTTTCAACTGCTGCTATGGAAGGGAATTAATACTCATTACGGACAATATTTACTCCAGAAAAGAACGTACCTTTGCTTAGAGCTCAAAGGATATTACAGTATGCTCAGTTTTTAAGCGGATTTAACTACAGAATTAAATACAGAAACACAAAGGAACATATTAGCGTAGATTTTCTTTCCAAAAATCCTTCTGAGATACAGGGAGATGTCGCCTTGTATACATTTCAAGTTAACCACCACTGGGATGAATACTTACCAGTAACAAATAAGGACATATGTAGGGAAATGAAGAGGGACAAAGAGCTTACTATATTACCATATAAGGGCATGGAAGATGAACTAATGCTCCATGATGGTTGCCTCTATCGAGGATTATAATACCGTCCGCACTACGTTCCAAAATTCTAAAAGAACTACATTCTGCGCATGTTGGAATAGTCAAAATGAAGGCCTTAGCAAGGAGGATCCGTGGGAGGTATCACTTTTTCCTTGGCAGTGGTTAAATATTGACTTCGCGGGACCTTTCATGGAATTTTATTTCTTAGTGATTGTTGATGCGAAAACAAAGTGGCCGGAAAAGATTTGGTATTTTTAAGATTATTGTCTCGGATAATGGAACCAATTTCACATCCATTGAATTCAAGAACTTTTTAAAATCAAATGACATAGTGCATAAGCGGATTTCGCCAGCGCACCCATCGACAAACGGGCAAGCCGAGCGATTTGTTAAAATCTTAAAGAATGGACTAAGATCATCGAAAAAAAAAAAATGATGCAGGTGATCTTCATTCGAAATTACATCGTCTACCTCTCCAGTATAGGAAGACTCTTTCTACAACTACGGAGAAAACTCCATTTGAGATGATGCTCAAGTTTAATTTGCGAACCAGATTAGACTTACTTAAACCTTCAGAGAACACACAGAGATGACGAAAAATCCCGGATGCAAGCGCAGCTTTCAAATCGGAGACCTGGTGCAAGTGCGATACTACCAAAACAAGGAATGTAAATGGAAGTTTGGCAAGGTGATTCAACGCGATGGTCATCTACACTACTTGGTGGACGTTGATGGTCTATTATGCCGAAGACATACGAGGGCTGTCTGATAAATAACCGACCAAACCATGATGCACGCGACTTTTTCAAAATTTTTGTCTTTTTTTTCGCTGGAAATGTTCATGCGCGCACGTTTGTGGTCTAGCGTAAGCAAACGCGGCACCCAACGCGCGGACAGCTTTCTCATGCCCAAATCTTAGTTTAATATATGACAAACACGTTCTTTTGACATCTTCATAATCTCAGCTATTTCTCTAACTTTAATCCGGCGGTCGTGTAGTACCAATTGATGAACTTTAGCGATGTTATCGTTAGTGGTTACAGTTTTTAGACGCCCAGGACGTTCATCATCTTCCAAGCTCCTGCGACCACGTTTAAATTCAGCTGCCCAAAATTTTACGGTGGTAAAAAAAAAGGGAAGGAAAACTAGTAGTTAACTAGTAGTTCCGGGAATGAAAACAAAAAAGAAGAAGAGGTAGTTTCAGCCGTTTTCGATACATCTTTTAACACTGGTGGAATGAAACCAACTTAACAGAAACCAACATCTAAAAAGAACCACGAAGATATACCAAATTAAGACGGTCAAAGAGAATACGTAAAACAGTTGATCGCTATAAAGCTTTTTAAATCTGGTGGTGGAGACTGTTACATATGTATGCAAAACTAACTTATAACTTACTAACTTAACTATATGGAATTAACTTACATTACTCTATTGAATTTAACTATATTACCTATTGTTAATTCAACTATCTTGAGTATTGTGAACTAATATGAAGTTGTGAAAAATGTCACTGTAATAAAACAGAGTAGGCATTCGGCTAGTAGCAGGCATTTAAGTAAACGTCTTTTTTCTTCTCTCTCTTATTAATAACAAAATACATACATACAAATATAATTAGAAATATTTAACAGAAACGTTATTACAGAGCCAAATTAGTAAATTATGATTACGTTGCTGTAATACTTGCCATTCCCGTCCCACTGTACGCTAAACCCAAACCGAAAATACCATCAGAACTGGGTAGACTCAAAATATTCAAAATTCAATTTGACTAAACAAAAAACACAAGTGTGAATGCGGTTACGAAAGCCAGACTTTTCCCTTTTTCATAAAAGGTATCCAAAGGCATTCTTTTCCTCCCGTTTCCCAGCGCGGTGCACCACATGTGAGATTCTGGATTTCGGCAGCATCTACTTATGCATGCTAATCAATTAAATTCCAGCAAATGCCGTCATGGTATAAGTCAGGCGTGTGCCAAAGGGAGGGCAATCACATGTTGTTAGCGTTGCTGCTCTTCTTAACTTCCGGGGGCCTCGGGTCCACAAAGGCGCGCAAAAATAAATATGTGGTATGGTATGAATAATTCATAATTTCCGCAAGTATTGATCCTCGAAATTTTATTTATTCGAATTTACTACTGCAAAATAATATTTGAAACAGTTTTACTTTGTATTTCCTATTTGGATTTATTATATGAAAAAAAGATTTGAGTTCTAATAAGAAAAAAACAAATGCGTAAGATAAAAAACAGATTAAATTAACATTTTAAGCTTTTCTGAAAGAGATATTTATGGGAATGTAATTTACACTCACACACATCTCAATACTTACATATGCATATATAGGAACATATGGAACTTGCGATACTCGGACTTCATTGAGGGTAGAATCTCTATAACTTCGAAAATTATTAACATTTTTAATATTTTGTAACTGTTTTTTTTTCATGCACATTGGAAGTTCGAGTTTTGGAAGTACCACAATATATATATATGTATATATGTATATATATATATATATATATATATATATATATATATATATATATATATATATATATTCACAACATATTTTATATAAGCATATATAAGTATATCAGCTTTCGGGTGGAAGTAATTCAAAGCAAACTAATATTTGACTTTCACTGCGCTGGGTGTTGGGACATCAGAATTTGATATTGTTGATGTGGATTTTGCGGCGTCCCTTGATGATAATAATTAGGGACTAATTGCGGATGAATAACGGGACACATAACATGATAGGGTTGAGCTGCAGTTCCAAAAGCTGTTTGAGGTCCTCCTCCGGCGGGAGAGGGTTGCGGCGGTGGATGAAATTGTTGATGCGATTGCCCAGGCGAAGGCGTCGTAGATGGCGGTGTCTGCGCCAAAAATTGAATTGATTGCGGAGGCGGATCGTGAAACATTCTCATCTAAAATATGTTTAAATATATTTTTTTAGTTTAAATTAATTTCATTTTATCTATAAACTCACCATCGGTTGATATGGTTGTGAAGGAAAATGTGGCGGATGTGGAGGTTGTTGATAATGGATAAACTGTTGAAGAGGTGCTGTTAATAGAGGTTGACCTGTAGCAGCTGCAGCAGCAGACACATGCATTTGCGACGCCGCAATCGGACCTACGTAAGAGAATTTATATAGTTTTAATTATTTGTTATGTTAAGTGAAGGAGGAGGAGGGGGATTTTATTAAATAAGGATATTTGAGAAATATTTTTATATGAGTTTACAAATACACTCAAAACTGGTTTTATACAATGGACAGCGACCACCCACCACCATCCATTTAAACCATCTTTTTTCCTTCTGAAGAAGAAAATAGGTAAAATTTAGGTAATTGTGATTGATCATCACTTATTCCAGCGAAATCACCTATTAAATCCATCACATAGCGTGCTATTAGAGCACTGTGTGCAAACCCTTATACTGAAAAATTAGGGTTACCCTCAAAAAAAAAAAAAAAAAAAATGTATTGGTTGGTTCATTGGCTGACTGTTTTAACAATTTCGATTAGTTAGGCAGCTGTCAAATACGCCATTAAACTGTCGGTAAATAAAAAGTTATCTCAAGATACTAAAGTCAATACACAAGACACATTGCGGGATATTCTGACCAGACAACATTATTTCGCCAGGTTATTTTGAATTGAATTATGAATAGTCCATATTCGTGTGAAGGGCTGAACTTAACTTATTTTCAAAAGTATGTTTAAAATTGAAATGATGGACATTCCGAGAGAGAGAGAATCTAGCCCTAAAAATATAATAGATAAAAAGAACTTACACAAGGGTTACCAGCGTATAAGAACACCTCATACTGATCTTTTAATTCTTTTTAATATAAGGGCCCCATATATGTGTTGCTTTTTGTCAGAGCATGCAAAATTTTTACATTATATAACCAGTTCTTGGTATTTTTACGTTTCCTTGAACATCTGCTATTCTCTTTGTTTTTGTCTTTTTACTTCGTTTATTATGTTATTTAATTTCCACGTGTGATATAAACTCCGTACATTTTTTGTTCCGATATTAAGACATCCGCTGGTGACTTTTAGCACACTCTGTACATTTAAGGTCACCCAGGGATTGAGAATCATTACATTTGTTTGTGTATTCATGATGTTTATTACTGAGGATTGGCTAATAATTGGTCGTGACTTCCTCTCTTTATTTTTTTATCTTCCTTTCCTTAGGTTAACTTCGCGTTTTGTCCTTTTTCACAGCTGTGTTGTGAGCATCCGCGTAGTTCTTATTTTTCTTCAATTGTTACTATAAGTAGAATTTTGGTCTTTCTTCAGGATTTCTCTTAGCCTGGAGCCCTTTTTTGTTAAGCTCTCTCTGCCGTTGATCAGTCAATTCTCCCTATATCTGTTTAGTTTTTGAGTTTGTCCGATAATCTGAATTGTTTTGGTATGCTTCATTATTCAATATTGTTGTGTTTGTTACACCTATTTAATTCCGTCAGCGAATACTCTGTTCTTCTTCGAGCTTGTCTGCAATTTAAGAAATGTTTGTTCTCTTTTCATGCTCTGTTTTACCAGATCATTTGTAATATAGAAGTTTTGTTTTGTTGCATGATTTTTTTCCAGTCGTCTTGTAAGTCTAGGTTTGGACATTTTCCAAGTTACTATGTACATAAACACGTTTAAATAATACAATGCAGTTGTGGTGTACTAAGAGCGTGTAGCTGTATTAATATTTTGTGAACTACCTTTTTATTACTGTGACGTGGTTTTATATGCACTTAGTCTCATCGCCCGATAGTGCCATTATCGAGCGCGCGCGAGAGAGAGAGAGAGAGAGAGAGAGAGAGAGAGAGAGAGGGAGAGAGAGAGAAAGAGAAATAGTTTTGGTTGCGCTGTAGAAAATATACACCTACTATAATACCGAATTTTTCGTTAGATGGTGTGAAATATAAACAAACCTCCATATGTGTTGAAAATAATTGTATGGCCATTTGAGTTGAACACTTTTTTCGTTTGTCGTTTTTCTTTGCTGGCTGCTGGTTGTAAAGAATACAGAAAACCAAACTTAATATAACGGGCGCTGTAAGGGAAAAAATGCCTGTTATGGGTGCTCTCTCTACATTAGAGTTCAATATGATCTGTGTATCGTCAATTGGTGGTTAGCAAGCGCTGTTCCCGTGTATTGCTGGTATCAACACGAATGTTATGCAGCAAAATGTTCAAACTTCTTCAAGACATTGTTACTATGTGAATGTCCTGATGATAAGGCATATAAAATTCCTTTGTCAGACGTGCGTTAAAGTTCAAGGGGAAAGGAAATAATAACAAACTCATGAATGCATACAATCAATTTTTCTTCGTCGGCTGTCAAACCTTTTCTTTAGATAGTTTGTTTTACAACAAATGATATCAACCACTTCAACCAGCCTCTATTTCCCCGGAGGAAATAGAAGTGCTGAGAGAACTACTCAATTCCAATGTATATCACTGTGTTAAGTGTGTGGCGTACACACGTTGTTAATTTTTACTTTTATTATTATTATTTTTTTCAAAATGTCGTGCAAAGTTTGCAAAAAAAAAAAGGTTGATCGCTCCGAAATCAAAGTAAAATGTTCTGATTGTTTATCTTTTCTGCACTCCTCATTTTCAAATTGGAGGTTAGCGACATAGAAAAGAAAATAATAAACTTTTTCGCTACACGAATTGCACAGTTAGCCTCCGCTGATCTCTCTAGGGTGCATCACAAAAATGCAACGAAGCTGGGAGAAACTTCTCATCGCTCATCCGCGGAGAATGTCTCTAACGACTCTGAAGCTGCAACAACACTGACACTAGAGCTTATTTGGAGAGACGTATTTGAAATGAAAGAAATCCAGAAATGCCAAATTGTAGATCTCCGCGCCAAAAACAAGACATACGAAGAGAGAATTGCATCGCTGGAGAACACCGAAGGTTTGCATGTTGATGTTAACGAAAGGGACATTGACTTCTGTCGTATGCATAAAATAACAACAAAACCAATGAAGGGCTCTCCGAAAACTCTCGTTCTTGCAAAGAGAAAATATTCAAGGCGAAAAAGGAACGGAAGATTGCTCTGGTAACAACAATTGTAAACAAGAATGCGGTCTCTCAGAGGATTTATGTAAATGAAAGCAGATCGTACTATACACAGCTGATGAAGGCTGCATCAAAACTGAAAAAGTCCAAAGGTTTTAAATACATGTGGACGAGGAATGGGTATATGCGATTGAAGGAAGGGGACAACTCGATTAAAATAAAAACCTTTGCCGATTTGGAAAAATTATGAATACCAAAATAGATAGTTCTATCCCACTCCTTCATTGCATAAAAATAACCTCTTTCTCGCCTGTTAATGATTTTCAAACACTTTGTTAATATCAACACATTCGTAGTTTAAGAAAAAATGTTCATTCTTTGTTAGCACACATCATAATGAAATTGACTAATATAATATTACGGGTTACTCACTATACGCTAAATGTAATGATTCCTATGCAGCAGGTGGTGTTGCAGTGCTCGTAGAAGCGGTTTTATGTGTGATTGTTCCGTAATTAATATTCATAGTGTGGATATAGTAAAATTATCTCTACGTTTTGATAACGAAATGCATATGTTTCTATGCATACATAGATTACATAAATTTTGTAAAGGAGTTTTAATTGAGGAATTAAGTAAAATCTTAAGTAAACTTAAATCGAAGAATCTTATTATAGTAGGTGATTTAAGTATAGACATTTTAAATGAGTTCGATAGCGATACCGCTTGCTTCTAATGTCTTCTTTTATTTTTATATAAGAGCATTGTCAGCTCGTATTTTTTCTTCTTCTTCTAAGACTTGTATTGATCATACATATATTTATGCGGCTAAGCAAGACCAATAACAGTATGATTAATTGCAATGTTGCTGACTGTCGAATAACGGATCATCATATGCTAATCTTAACCACCAATGTTACTAAGTCAACCAATACTCATCGCAAAGAGAGTCAAACTTTTCGCACAAATTATTCTCTATTAAACGAACGTCTGAAATATGAGTTCTAGGAGTCTGTTTATTGTGATGAAGATGTCTCGGTTGCTTTTGATAAATTTATAGCGGTATTAAAAAATCATGAAGATAACTGTATGTCTTTACATAATAATGGTCGAAGAAATTATAAGCCTTTAAAATCTTAGATGACTTTCAAATTATTACACAAAATTAAAAGAGAAAGATTTCATTAAAATGTAGGAAAAATCAGAATAACTTAAGGTTAAAAAAAAATTACTAGAATATATGTAAAGCTGTTGATAAGGAAGTAATGGATTCGCGAAACAATTATTATACACAAAAATTGCGTAGTGCTAAAGGTGACACAAAAAAAGAATGGAGAGTTGTTGACGAAATTCTAGGTAGAGATCGAGAGTCAAAACCAATTGCTGCTCTGGAATTAAACGGAAAGACTTTAACAGATTCCAGCAGTATTGCTATAAGTTTTAACGGGGGCTTAATATCTTAAGTAGTTTTATTTCTTCTACCGAATGTTATAACACACACTTAACACCTGCAGCTGTAGTCCGTATTCAGGGTTTAGGGATGTGGTTCAAACTAAGGAAATCAAAAAGATATAAATAATTACCGTCCCATTTCGCTTCTTCGCCTATATCGCCAAAACTTTTTCTGTGAAAATCAGTTTCGTTTTAGATCAAATAAATGCGATTTTAATGTTGTGTTCTAAATTGTATGACGGATTCAATTGTTCCAAGCCTTCCATGGCGCTATTTACTGATATGAATTGTAAAACTCTGTGTATTAGCCGGAATGAATAAAAAAATGAAATGAAATGCTAATATCGCGCTTCCAGATTTGATATGTTTAAGAAATTCTGAACGAACAAAATGGCTTCGCCACAGTATAGATTCATTTCTTGAAAGTGCGAAATTCCTAAACCAAGCAATTCAATTACGAAATTACGGCTTACCGAGATTTACGCTGGAATAATCTCCTTCCATCTTTTGAAAAGTCATTTAAATCCTTTTGAAAAGTAACCAAAATCCTAAAGAGAGGATCAAATTGTCCTCCTCTTAAGGTACAGAATAACTTGTACATTTCTTCTGATGACAAAGCCAATATTATGTCCTCAATTTCACTTGGTATCAGCTCATCTTAGCGATGTCCAGACTGTACCTGAAGTTGCAAGCAGTAAACGGATCATAGCTGAGTGGATAGTTAACCCCTGACAATTCTCTCGAAGTGACCTCCGCTAAGGTCAAAGAATTAATCAAAGCAACTAAGCCGAAGAAATCTGCTGGTATGGACGAAATTAACAACAAGTTGCTCAACAAAATTCCTAACGTTGGTATTTCATATCTTACAGCACTGTTTAACTCTTGTCTTAAAATTTGCTATTTTCCTGCGCAATGGAAGTATGAAAAAATTCTTCCTATTGCTAAACCTGGTAAACCAAAAGACAATCCTGAGAGCTATAGACCTATTAGTCTGCTTAGAGCGAACCATGGGTCCCATGGGTTCCATGAAGAAAATAATTCAGAAATCAAAAGTTCAACTGGCATTGTAACAGTTTAAATGAAGAGAGAGGGATGGAGAGAGATAGATAGATAGAGAGAGAAAGAGAGAGAGAGAGTGAAAGTTGATAGTCATACAAAAGTTATAAATTTTCAGAAAAGGTTGCTAATAAAGGTACAATGGAAGAACGTTAGAGCACAAAACCTTTAGTGTCAGTCAATGCATAAAAAAGAAGCACTCACAAACAAACGCATACAACTAAGACCCAACTCCTCCTCTTACGATCCATTCCTTGGCGGGATCTACTCCACAGAGTAAGTTTTCAGGAAAAAATATTCTACGATATTATGTTAATTAGCTAAGTACAAAAATTATAGGAGCTTCCATGTCAACAATGCTAGACTTTACTTGCAAAGGAAGACCTAGAGAGAATCGAAACAAAATGAAAAAATCATGAAAAATTAAGTGGCTGATGCTGATAACGCAACGACATTCCCCTCCGTGAGATGTATTCGTGAAACTAGAATTAAAGCAAAAACGTCGGTCATATTCTACAAGTAAAGTGAGAAGAGAATGCAGGTACTCTCTAGTTGCAAAAAATCCGAAAAGAAACATTGAGGTGCGAGGAGATAAAACATCAAATCATGATAAAATCAAGTTAAAGCCACAAACTATAGTTCTCTTCACAGTCACCGCCTTGCTCTCGTAGCGTTCACCTCTATTCGTGTCAACTTCTAATAAAGTGACGTTTCGATAAAGTTCGACTTTGCGCATTTTCTCACTTTACCCCTTTCTCTTTTCCTCTTCGCTCAGTGAACTGTAAACCTCGTGCGTGCGTGCGTAATTCCAGTTTTTAATATAATGGCCCCTAGGCACACTAAAATAAATCCCAATAATCGGTTTACCGAGTTGGCAGATCTTCCAACGCGAGAACCAAGGCCCAAAAGGAACAAAAATTCCAACTTGGAGTAGTGTCTTGCCTACCAAATGCCACAAATCAAAATAACCCAAGATTTGTACTAATCTCGTCATAAGATGTAAATCAGCCGCTAACATCTGCAAGTGTTTTCTTAATTAGAAAAAGCTATTGACGCGGTAAGCACAGAAAATGTAAGTGTTTCTCAACTAAGAGACGGAAATATTCTATTACTGGCAAAGTTGCAAAAATCTGCAGATAAATTCCTTCTCATTAACAATTTCGCAAAGTTGCATGATAACCTCCATTCTTCAAAGGTTATAGTTAATACCCCTTGTCTATTCAATAACCCGGAAAAAGAAATTATTGTCATTCTGGGCTAATGTTATTTACGTTTGATCGGTACCAACCTCCCACAAATGTGGAAATAGTATGGTATAAGTGTAAAGTGCAAATCCTATGCGATGCCGAAACTGCCAGTTGCTAGAACACACTAAAAGCTGAGAATAAAGAATTTCTTTCAATTAAAACGCGTAAAAAGTGTACTATGATAATAGCTTAACGCATTTACAACCAAACACTCCCAACAAATTCAACAACCAACACCTCATTTGCTGATAGAGCCAAGAAAGCGAGCAAAAAATCACAATCAAACACTACTTCTCTTACATCACCAATAGCCGTTAAAGGAACGGTGTTCAATCCAACCTGCGAAATCTTCAAAATTAATTTATCTTCAGTATCTACACCACAGCCTGCTACGTTCACCCCACCTACCACTTAATTTTTTTTCTTTAAACTATCAATCTCTGCAACCACGCACTAGTATAATCAAACTATATTTTCGCAATTCTTTGTTTCCCTCTACTACAACTCTATCTTCGACTAATAAAAAAATACAAAACTCACCCCTCTCCTCTACATAAATTTGTCCGAATGGGATGAAAATGCATGAAAACATGAAGATTGTCTCTAAGGAAAGGTCGAGGGTCTAACTCGCTGTATAGCTGTCCATTGGCGCTTACGACCCCCACAATTAAATCAACTTAAACTCCACCAACAACACATTTATATTTTACCATGGAATATTAAAGGTTGTTACACCTTATATACTGGCAACTTTCTTCACTTTCCCTCCAACGTTTCATCCAAGTAGAGCATTTGAATATTAAAAAAACAATACTCCACATAAATTTCAAAATTCCAACATCTGAACTACAGCTTTCGAAAAACAACCCCAAATAAATTACTTTAAATTCAATCTACATTAACCCTACAATCTACATTAACCCTAACCTTTGCGAAACATGACCTAAATAGTATTCTTTCACAAATTACATATCTTTTATTGATTACTGGTGATTATAACGCATAGAGGGTCTGGGGGTTTTCAACGAGGGCTCTCCCACATACATTTCCACACACACTACGTTTACACATATAGATGTTCACCTGAGCTATTTTTGAACACTTCTTGGAAAATTTTGGATGAGCTCCACAATAGCCATCGTTTCCCAACAATTTCCAATTTTAATATTGGTTAAGTCTATTCTTCAACGGTAGCAAACTGTAAATCTATCTAAATCTGTCTAATTGGGCTTGCTTTGGTAAACTTAGCCTAGACTACCTATCAGCAAGGAATCCCACACTCAATATTAATAAAGAACCTGCGATACTTATGAGATCAGCTTCAGTTTCTCGCGCACTTGGTCTAACGCTTCAAACGATGATAGCCTTGATATTAATTTTGTCATAAAGAAAAAAAATATACTAGAATCTAGTTTCAACTCTCCCGTTGCGCATTCCGCAAAACCTTTGAACTTAACTAACTAACTTAATAGTGTCCTAACCTACCTGAAAGAAAAACCCCCAGCAAACAGTATATCATACCCTATGCTTAGAAATCTACCACCTTCAGCACCTTCCTGACTTTTAACACTCTAACATATAATAATATTAAAAATGCTCATTTCCCATTGCTGGAAACTAGCTACAATAATCCCTATTCCCAAACCGAGAAACAACACAAATACGGTTAATGACTACCAATCCATTACTACAGACCGAGATAAACTGTTTGCTAAATTAGCTTTCTCAAACAACTCAATAATAAATAAGTATGTTAAAACATGCTCGAAAGCCAAATTTACAAGTCTCAAGATTCCTCGTCTTTACAGATGGATCTAAAACCAATGAAAGCAGATCTTTTGCTGCCTCTTCTGAAAAAGGTGACCTAATTACAATAGGACTGCTATCTAAAAATACATCCATTTTAACTGCTGAAGCGTTTGGTATTCTCAAAACAATAGAACTTTGTTTCAAGACTAATGAAGAATCCAGCGATTAGGTCACACTATAGATACCCATCTGCACTTCTTAAAAAATTAAAACCCACCAGAGTACAACTACTGTAACACCAGAATGGATATAGACTACATTCTAGGCATTGACGACTGCTCTTTCTACGCACAAGTTGAACATCTTCTAAAATTCCCGGAAACATCAGTCTATGAAACATTACGTACTGCAACCACAGAAAACATCGTAAGAATAAACAATTTCATAAAAAGAACTAATTTTAACATTTAATTATGTATATAATTCATAAGAAACAGTTTAATATATTTTTACCTTCAGTAATTTCAACTATAACATAGAACCGAATGCCGCCTTGTTAATTTTAATTACATGTTAATAAATAATAATAATAAAGTTGTCTTACTGTCAGCAAAAATAAAGGCTGGACTGGAACAGCCCCCAAAGAGTCTTTAACTCCGAACAAGTTGGACAACGCATTAGGAACGCGCTCGGATTCGAAGAAGCACACAAATGGGAAAGGACGTAAACCAAGTTGGAGTGCGAAATTAGAGGTAGCTGGTTTCGTTAATTGTAAGTCAAATAAGTATGCTTTCAGGATTATTTCTTTTAATATCCTAGGATTAAACAGCAAACTAGTCTTCATTACTTCTTTGGATTTTTACGTAATTGCGAAAAGTGTGTACTTTTTGAAAAGCTTATTTTTCTCTAAGCCCTCTTCAAATCCTGTAAAAAACTGAAAGTCAGCGCTAATACTATTGTAATATACTACTATTAACTGAATCAAATTGAAGTACTAATTGAACTGTTTCATTAAATTAATCTGAATTTAATTATTGCTTATAATCTTATTATCTCTTTCTTGCACTGTTTTAACGCATTATATATACTTTCATGAATATGTAAAATTAACAGTTTTCTTTTAGAGTACAGCAGAATTCAGACCCAAAAGAAAATCGGTTGCTTTTGTATTTCAATAAAGATTAAATTTGAAAAGATCAGTACTTTGTTTGCAATGAATTCAAAATTGGTGCGGAACCCGGGAGATCTTTATACGCTTTCGAAATACAAAACAAATTGCCGCGGTAGACTTACATTAATTGTGATTCGTGTCTGCATTGATCGAATTGCGTATTGAATACCATCGTTTGCACAAAGAGGTAAACCAAAAATTAGAAGAAGATGACACAACATCGGACAATAGTTCTACTCTCTCTTTCGATGGTGATAAGCAGGGCAAGAATATTTTGCGATTCCTTAAGGAAGTAGTGGAATCAGCAGAGAGAGCAGCAGTTCCTAAAACGCTTAGACTCCATTACAAGAATAATATGGTTTCAAAACACACAACAGCAACGGGCTTGTTCACACCTTCCTTTTCATCAAGGTCCTTGTTCTTTTTTTGTAAGTCAACAGCACATAAAACGAAAGAATGTAATAGCCCTAAGCAATTGACAGAAAAGAAAGAAATGTTGAAAAGAGATGACCGGTGTTTTCGTTGCACTTACAATGGACACACATATAGTCGTTGTCGCGCGAAGGGAATAGTTTGTACCGTTTGTAAACAAAAACATGCCACAACTTTGTGTCACACGAACCAGACTGCTTCAGTAAATATAATAAATAACCATATTGAACCCTTAAACGATGAAGTTTTTTGTTTTGTTTGTCATCCCCAGTCAAAAGCCGTGCACACACAAACAAACTGTCGTGCGAATAATAATCGACTGTGGAAGTCAACGAACTTTTGTTAGAGAGGTTGTTGTTAGTAAGCTGAAATTACCTGTAGTTGGAATGGTAAATCTTTCAGTCATGCCGTTTGGTAACATGGACATCTACAAGCAAACAGAATTTAAGACTGTGAGACTGTGCATGCGGAGTCAATATGATGGATTATCAGTCGATATAATCGCTGTTGTTGTGCCAATTAATATGTCACGATGTTTTGCCTGCTAAACCATAAAGGCTGCAGTCAAGAGGAAGGTTTGAATGTGCTTGTAGGGGTGGACTATATGTGGCGAATAATGACTGGAAAATATAGAAGATTAACAGGTGGCTGACTGCTGTTCATACAATTTTTGGCTGGACTTTACAAGGTCCATGTGACATAGGTCAGATAGCGAATGTGCACCCAATCACTACTCTATCCAATATAAGCGTTGAAAATATGTGAAATTTTGAGTGTTAGGCATTCGAAAAAATGAAACGAAGTGAGCAATTTTACAGTCGAATTACAGGAAAGTTGCATTCGCAAAACAGATACGCGTTATGAGGCTTGTCTACAATGGAAAAATTTAGATAAACGACTCGATAATAACAAAGGTATCGCATTAAATTTCTTGCATTCGATGGTAAGTTTATTTTCAAGAGGCCCTGTTAAGTTTAAGCAATATCATGCATCTATGCGTGAGTTGATTACGTCTGGTTTTGCCGAAATAGTACCGCTCACCCAAACACCGTCAGCTATAAATAATAATAATGAGTGCCACTACAGCCCATAACGGACCAGGGCCTAGCTTCTACAACAACTACTCGTGTTGCGCATGCTACTGTTCTTCACGAGTAGAAGGGACCTACAGTTTTTTGCCGACTCCGAACGGCGAGATTTAAGAAGCTTTCCATAGACAAGTAATACTCTTTGAGTGTTGTCAGCAACTCGAAAGAGGTGGTGCCGTGAAAAAATGCTAGGTATCCCGCCGGGAATCGAACCCAGACTTTCTGCGCCGCGGTCGATGCACTTACCACTACGCCACGGCGAACACCGACAGCTAATCTATATTATATGCCACACCATCCTGTTTGTAGACCTGATATGCAACTACCAAACTTCGCATAGTCTTCAACGCATCTTCTCGAGCTAATGGCAAACTTTGTTTACATGATTGCCTCTTTACTGGTTCAAATTTACTACCGAATATTCTGGAAAGCATATTTGCAAATTGCTTTGGCTGAAAAGGAACGAGACAATCACCGATTTCTTTGGTTCGCACAGAAGCCTACAGCAGCTAGTACTTTATCAGACGTCAAAGAATATCGTATGACTAGGGTAACTTTTGGCGTCACCTCGCAACCATCGATCTGCACATCAAAAGCCATGCACTTGAATTTCCATAAACCTGCAAGCTTTTGAGAAGTAGTTTTTATGTTGATGACTTAATTACGAGGCATGACAATAGAAAACAAGCCGAAACTTTTTATAAGGAAGCAAAGGATGTGATGCAAGAGCCTACATGAATTTAAGGAAGTGGATGACGAATGATGAACAACTGCGTGTTTGATTTCTTTGGGGCTTTTGCGACGAAGGGAATCAGATGATATTAGGAATGCGATGGAATGATGATCCACTTGGATATGTTATTCCTATTGTGATAAAGCTAAAGATTCTCTTCCAGGCTCTATGGCGTTTTCAACTCTTTTTTCTGTGGACTGATTCAGTTATAACTTTAAACTGTATTCAGGGAGATACCAGAAGGTGGAAACCTTACGTCTTTAACAGAGGCAGTGAAATTCAAAAGCTTACAAATGTGAAGGCTTGGCATCATTGTTCCGGAAAGATGCGGATTTTATAACGAGAGGTTTATTGGTGGACAAATTCAAAGCGTCCAATCTGTGGAAAGAAGGTCAAAGCTAGTTACAGAAGAAGAAAAAGCCAGTAGAAGCCAATGAATTAGATACATAGATCTTTGTTAGCGGAATTCGAGGAGTCGAATGTTAATTTAAAACCAATGGTGAATGATCCCATACTTTCACTTGAGAACTTTAATCAGTAGAGACGTTTGCTTCGTGTAACGGCGTACGTTTTGAGGGCTGCTGATCGAATGCGCAAGAAAACTCTATCAACTTCCAAATTCTTGAAAGCTGAGGAATTGCACAAGGCCGAATATTACTGGTTAAAGTATATACAAAATAATTTTTTTATTAATGAAATTGTATCTTTGCAGACTGGTTAACAAATTCCGAGAATGTCCAGCCTGCTGAATCTCAATCCCTTCTTGGATGAAATCGGGCTTTTAAGAGTTGGTAGCAGACTACAATTTTAAAATCAACCAGATGATACTGTCCGTGCAATTATTTTACCAAGAAGTTCACACGTCAATAGAATGCTAACAGAGTTTCTTCACGAAAAATCTTTTGGGAGCGATTAATAAAGAGTGTGAAAAACATCCTTAAAATTACTATTTGGAAGGCAAAAATCAAGGAACAGCTTCAAACATTATTAACTGAAGCAGAGCATGTTGTCAACACAAGGCCACTAACTTACGTGAGCGACGATCCTCCGCTCACACCTGAAAGTTTCCTCATCAATTTTACTATGACAACCGAGAAGGAGAACGCAACGTTTAAAATGCAGGAGGCAAGCTCAAACGAAATGCAGCGGATGTGGAAGACAAGAGTTCAGTACACAACATTTTTATGGAAAAGATGGATAACTGAGCGCCTAAATCTTCTACGTTCGGTTCATTAGAACAAGAATACGTTTCAGAGAGAAATAAAAAAGGGCGACGTTGTTTTGGTATATTCATTCAATACTTCATAAAAAGTGTTACAGTGATCAAATTTAGTTGAAATATGCGTCATTTTGTTCGATAATCTGTTTCTATTTTGACGGCAACTTCATTTTACCCCCTCGTAGAGGCCTCCCTTCTTATTTGCGAAGAATTCTGACAGCCACTTTTCACAAGTCTCTTTTGAGTTAAACTTCACACCAACAAGGGCGTTCCATGGACAGGAACAGGTGGTAATCACTTGGCGCTATGTCCGGTCTATATGGTGGATGCGATTAAACCTCCCATCCGATTTCCCGTAGCTTCTGACTAGTCATCAACGAAGTGTGTGGTCTGGCGTTGTCCTGGTGGAACACTACACCCATCCTGTTGGCCAATTCTGGAAGCTTCTGATCGAGCAGTTCATAGTGGAAGATTCCCTTCCAATTCCATCAAGCACACAGCAAATCCAATCCCGGCTTGGCCACTATTTGGGACGATTCGCCGGCCTTCAATCACAACCGTTTTCGCTTGATATTGTTGTATGTGATCCATTTTTCGTCGCAAGTCACCATCCGCTTCAAAAATGGGTCGAGTTCGTTCTGTTTCAGCAGCAAATCGCCGGTGTCGATTTGGTTCAGAAGGTTTTTTTCCGTCAAATCATGCGGCACCTAAACGACAAGCTATTTTTGTATCCAGCCTTCTGCAGATGGTTTAAAATGGTTTGGTGACTAACTTCCTTCTCCTGGGCGATGTCACGAGATGCCACATGCCGGTCTAACTCGATGATTTAAATGATTCGATCGGTATTCGTCGTCGTAGGTCTTCCGCCGGTTAACTTATTCATGGTGTCGTTTTCACCGGCTCTGAATCGTGAAAGCCATTCCTCCGCGGTTCGAAGTGATAGAGTACCATCCCCCAAAAACCATTAATAATAACTATTGAACGCAATATCCAAACTAATCATGCATAGCGTCGTTTTGTAGGTTATGTCAGGACCTTTTAAATGATGTATAGTATTGCTAGATACGAGTGTAGCGCTTTGTACATAGCCAGAAAATTCAAAGACAAAAAGGCGGAAGGGATATAGATATACATATATATAACAAATGGAGACATCTAGAACGTTGATTTGTAAATTACTGTCTTTTCATGTGTCCCACTTACAGCTACAAAACAATTGTAAACAATTGTTGTTAAATGCTAAAGTATTACTTTTATAGAAAAGAACCTGTCTGACTACGGGATTGAAAAATGAAGTTTATTCAAAATCCTAAAGCGGTTAAATGAAGCTGACAGTAAACAACGGAAAAGCAATTATACGCTATCATCACGGAAGAATATTAACAGAGCGTCAAAATGGGCAACAAATTTTTAAGGCATTCAATCCCTTCGTATAACTCTGTTTATTAGAGATTAAGGACGAAAACAGAATCACTATTACCGATCACGGTTACTTTGGGCTCAAGAGGCAACTGAGTAATGAAGTGCTCTTTCGAAAAAACGAGCTTGCTTGTTCGAGCTTTTCTCCAGAGCATTATTATCAATTCTTTGATATGTCTTTGTGCATACTTTTTCCATTTCCTACATATGGAGATATAAACTTTTGCCAGCAAAGTCTCAGAGCGCAGTAAGCTGAAACTATCAAAATAGCAGTAGGGTGTACAGAAAATTTTTTGAGTCTAAAACGTGAGACCTGATATATTTATGGCCCGTTATTATGAATGTTTTCATTAATTTATTTTTTTCCTCTTTAAGTTATATTGTTTATTACATTTACTTTAATTGAAGATATTTTTTGATGAAATTGGCTTAGTACTTTTACAGTTATACTATTTTGACATAAAAAGCGTCAAGTACGGACAATTGTTTGAAACAGTGTATGTATACCATAAACCTGGGAAATTCTATCAAAAACCTCTGCCCGAGGGTTAAGTAATGGGCCTGGCCTACAAGACTGTGGGTTGTGCGTGAGGCTAACTCCCTCACTAATGTTAACGATGACAATGAGTTTCAGTTCTGCACGTTGAATGTGAAGTCCTTTAACGGACCGCGTGAAGAAGAAGTGCTTGCGGAGGCCCTGGACTGCAACAAAGCATATATCGCCACCATCCAGGAAGTTCGTTGGGATAGGTCGGGCAAAAGGAGGATGTAGAACTGCGAAATCTACTACAGGAACTGCTACAAGGAACGCCTCACAACAATCCCCATCAGGACTGAATTCTGGAACATCAGCCTGATTTGCGCTAACGCCCCGACAAAGGAGAAGGATGACAATAGCAAGGATGATTTATATATTCTCCTAGAAAGAACGTACGAGTGATGCCCGAGTGATGAGAACATCTTTGCTAGTGTCATCCAAAAACACAGCATGCACGACACCACATGCGGAAACGCACTCCAGCTGTTGGATTCCGCAGCGGGGTGGAATCTCTCTGTGACTAGTACGCGGTTCCCACATCAACGACGCGGTTAAAAAACGACTGCAGGCAGCCACATGTAGCTAAAAAGAAGGCCTGCAAGGCAATGGTTCGTACTGAACCCTATGTCCACTGCCGGGATCAAAATGGACAATTAGTAGTTGAGTAGAAATTGATGCAGAGAATCGGCAGACCATTAAACGGTGATGACGGCCCAAATCCCACTCAACTTGGAAGATAATAGACAGCTATTCTGTCACCCAGACATAGAAGTCGAAAAAAGCTGCTGGAGCGGACGGACTGTCCACAGGAGATAACGTTTTGGTAGATGCACCAGCTCATTAATGTAATATATGGCCGGAGGAAAACATGCCTGATGAGGAGAATATCAGCGCCGTGTGTTCGGTTCAGAAGAAAGGGGAACCCCTTGACTGCTCCATAAAGAGCTCCAACAGTCAAATTCATCGATTTTCAGCACGACAAATGCAAACATTTTTCCTCGTAAAGCTTGTACCAATAAAATGGTATACATTTGAATTGCTGAAATAGAATTGACCGCGGTATTTCGATGATCGCAGAAGTGAAGTTTTGCAACGCCTTATATGTTTATTTGAATTATTGACTCGTGATTTCCTTTTCCTAGTACAACCATATTTCTTTGACAATTTCTCACTATATCACGAGCATTACATATCGTACGTTCACTTGCTTCGAGTACAAATCTAGCTCTTTTCTGTGAAAAAAGTATATCGTTCTCCTACACTTTTCAACTTCTCTTGACAATGCGTACCGCTCTTTACTGAAACAAGTGCTTGTTGGTAAGAATTACCAAATGTCTCGGGGCAAAAAATTAGCCCCGGAATTGGTTCAGCGATTTCTCGGACCATCCAACTTCCGAGTTGTAGACTAGAAAACATTAGTCAATTTCACCATGCATGGATGAATTCTCTTCATCCCCGTAAAAGTATGGTTGCAAAAAGGAAGTTTATAAAAAGTGAAAATATGACTCCGGCATATTCTTGCGTCGTGCTTAATTACTGTCGATGAGCGAGAAGTAATTATTTATATATTGAAAAAAAAAAAACATGAGGGCAAAAGTTGCACTACTTGTATTTTTATTTTATTTTTTTTGAAAATCAAGTTTTTCATTTGAATTTCCCTATTATTTGAATGTTATGAAACTGCAGATAATTAAGGAAATATAACGAATCCGCGCGTTTTTGATTATTTTTTTGCTATTTAACATTTGTTGTAGTCTAGTATTATCTCGGGCTTCTTATGCGGACGATTACTAATTTTTGAATCATGATATAGAGTGCTAAGCAGAAGCACAATTTTATTCCTTTTAAGGTATGTACGAAATGAGAGTAATATCCTTGGTAAAAGAGAAGATCCATGAGTAAAGTGGTCTTCCTTTTGGGTTTACTAAGTCTGCTGGTAGTTCTGGCTTGTTTTTGCGTATTGTTTCTACTAACGTTATGTGTTCCTTCAATAATATTTTCGCCAATTGATGTGACGTGAAAAAATTGTCAGTTGTGAGTTTATGTGCTTTTAGCCCTTAACCGCTTTTGACGACATTATTTCAGATGGCGCAATAGCATTTGCATTTTCACTTATATCATTGTCGGAAGAATCAGCAACCTCATAAACGCTATCAAAGACAATTCACTCTCGCTATCACTCATCGCTACGAAAACAAAGCACGTGTTTGTCACTTTATGTTTACTATAAACTGTATAAAAGCAGACTGAATCACACAATGCAACCGCGTTGCTAAAATGTGCAGTTAGAAAATAAATTTATTTGTAAATAACGTCTGAATCATACATTGGGTCAAATTTGACCCGAGGGTCGTAGATGTATAAAAATTTGAATGGGACAGTCTAAAATATATTTTGTTAATTTAACGTTTATTATCTATACTATAAAATTGGACAAAGTCACGAAACATCAAGTCCTAAAAAAATGTTGTGTTTGAGAAAAGTTAAGTTTTTTCGTGAAATAGGTCATAAATGACCCGAAGACAGAGCTACTTTGCATTGACCAACGAAGAGATATAGTAACAATTAAATTCTACTTACCTGTTCTCTAGAAACTCAATTTTCGATAGAGATGTAAAACATACAATGATTAACAAACGTATAAACAAAGTAGCAGTTGCTACTACAATTAAAAAGCAATTGATTTCAATTTTACTCTAAAAGTACATAAACAAGAACGCTAGTCCATGTTTACCGCTTCTGAGATTCTAATAGTTTCCTGATACGTCAACTTTTCACTAGTATAGTATCAGATTTAAAATCAATTTTTTTATAATTGACGCGCACTAAAGGAATTATTTTGTACCCTTATGTGAACGGGATTTAGTCACAGAATTAACCGAAGGTGTAAAGGAAAAAAGGGAGAGGTGTTACCAGTTTTCAAATGGGTCGAACTTTGTTTTCACTGACGAATTAAAGATATTATTGATTGCCTGCTTAGTTAACCAAGGCAATGGTAACCAACGTGCTCACCATATTGAATGCTTAAATATAATACCAATTGAACGCAATGAAAACCCAAACAACAATTCAGAGTGTGAATCGATGCACTCATTCAATATGCCTCGGCACCACAGTTTGATTGTTTCAATAGCATCGAACGGCAATCGTTTTATCCTATCTGTTTGCACGTCAAGCACTTAAAATTATAAAAACGTACATTTGCAAAGATTTAATTTGCAAACATATGTTTAAAGCATAAAGCATTAGATATAATAAGCAATTATTAATATAATCATTAAGTTTATATTTGTGAAAACATATTTGTTACATAACATTGTAACATTTTAGAAATGAGAAAGAGTTGTCTCATGCACTAACTGATAAATGGAACAAAAATACCAAAATCCACTATAATAAACTTAACATCTTCCATGCCACGAAAATGTGCTGACGTTATAAAACCATATAAACCCACAACAAATATTAAGTGTGTTGAGTTAGTTTTTGCGCAGGGTCATGAACTACATATAATTGCTATCACCAACAGGTTAACAAAATACAAAAAAAAAAAAAAAAACAACGAAACAGAAAGTTAAAAATTCCAAAGAAAACTTTTGGAATGGAAATAACTGAAACTATAACCTCAAAAAACTAAAATTTAAATAAAATAATAGTAATTGAGTGGCAAGATTCCATATAAATTATTTTAAATCAACGACGAGTAGACGCTTAAAGGTAATTAAATAGGAGAATAGATTAGACTTCCTTAGAGTGTCCACATATGACCAGTAAGATAGTTTTTAATAATTCTTAAATATTGGTATATATTTAAGTATTTTTGTAGCAAGATGTGAGAAATTAGAAAAAAACTAGAAAAATAAAAAAAAATACATTTATTATATAATTAGATTATATAACAAAAAAACCAAACGAAAAATAATGCTCTCCAGTATGTTAAAATCCTATAATCCTGACCTGCTGATGGCTAACGAAATTAAAGTATACCAGACGCTCAAATGTCAGATACAAAAAATACCATAATCCATCCACTGGAGGTGGCGGAGCCCCCCTTATGATTAAAAACATCAACTAACGTAGGTTTTGTGTGCTAAAAGCATCCCTTGTAAGCTGCTCCTTCCAAAGTGGAAAGAAGTTGTTTGTTATCGTTGCGAATGCATCAAACTGTCAAAAATTGAACTTTCTCTTGGAGCTCGAGGATTTTTTTCTCTGCCGCCGTTTGAATTCGGGAGCAAATTTTTATATCTATGCCGGAGATTTGAACGACAAACATGATGCATCGGTATTAATTCTTCAAATCAGGGGGGAATGAAAATAACAATATAGAGTTTAAGCTAAATTTGTTGCAACCGATAGACAACCCCTTTTCAAGAAGCGGGTCCGACATACGAGGAACTGTCAAAGTGCAGTCAACTACGAAAGTGATCACTTTGGTTTCACCGCTCCCAAGCGAGCTGGAAGAACTTAAGGAATATGTCCATACGCATACTTATAATTACAATTAAGGCGAGCTGAACCTTCACTAGAGAAAAAAGTTCGATTGTGATTGCCAACAGAAACCTAACAAACGAAAAGGTTGATTGTTGCCTAACGCAAATGGACGAAGTCATTGAACGTACAATGCAATCGAGAAGACGATCCCAAAGTTGACACAAACCGATTATTACGACATGTATCGAAATTCTGAAATCGACAATCCGAGCATGTTCCCGTAAGTAAATAAAATCTTCTGGAAGGAGGATGAAAATGACATTCAGTGTGTTTGACTTGACAGAGAGGACAGAGCCTTGCCGGACAGAGAACAGAACGAAATAAGTAAATGGCGATCTGAAAATCCTTCTTTCACCAGATTCTGTGACGACTTTCTGGCAAGTAATGCTGTCGCCGATGAGGGAAACAACTCCATCCTTCTTTTGAAAGATGAACCATAGGAGTAACATATATACAAACAGAGGAACCCACGTCGCGTAGGTGCGACGCGCTACTATGCATGCAGTGTGAGGGAGACGACGTGTTTTTGTGCATACGGCTCCATCACCTGATGCAACACGTGACATGTTGGCCAATCGACAAGGCTCAGCTGACAGGCAGCGCTGTGGAAGGCACGCAAAGTGAGCATGGGATGACATGAGGTCGTTGTACTCTAGCCTGACTTGTTACCAGCCACGCTTGACAAGCTGAAGACTGCTTGCGCGCGCTTTTTAGCATTATTTTCTTTGCATACGTGATGCGTCTTTGTTGTGTGCTGTCTTTCCTTTTCATCTATAATAAAAACTTCGAAGTCGCTTTCTCATTCACACTGCCTTTGACCTATTCTAAGTTGAGTGGAGTTGTATTTAGGAAAGTAATATGTTCTGAGTCTGTTTTAAGCAGTCAAGCAATTTAGACCAAAAATAAAAAAAAAAAAAAAAAAAAACAAACAAAATATAAACATTTCGTGTTTTATTTTCAACAATCAAATCAATTAACTCAGGGAATGTTTAACTTACTGGAGAAGAAAAGAAGATAAGAGGGAATCAGTAGGATACCAGATATTGTTCTGCGCCATATGCCCTCTGAGGCAGTTAAGGTATACACAACAATGTAGTAGTCTTCCAAAACGGAAAAACAATATCTCCATCCCGACAAACCTCCGGTCTATAAGTCTTTTTCCGGGCATAAGTAAGGTATTCGGCATTAGTAAACCATTGCTATATATGATCCATGACATAGCAACAGGTAGGAAGTTTGTTTTGGAAAACGGCAACAAAATTTCAACTACTGTGTTCCATATATCAAACGGGTTGCAATAATGGCAGTTGGTTCGGCGATCTTGTTCACTATATGCATTAACGATGTTATAGGTTCTATGCCTTATAGTCCGAATGTAGAAGAATTATATGTCTTTTTACAAGGCGACTTCGATTCAATATAATAATATTGCGACAGCTAGAAGTTGAATATCAACTACCAGAAGTGTAAATGTATCTTTTACAGAACCCCGCTGCCAGAGCCCCAAGGGATACGAAACTGAGCTGGCGCAAATTTGGCATAGTTGACCCAGTGGTACGGCCATTTACTGCGGTGTAATGTAGTGAAATGGCGCAGCAACTTACATATATGGTGGTTGTCCTGTGTGCTTCAACGTGGGTCCATCTCAGGTGGAAAAGATGAGGGCGTTCGAAAGTCAACGACTGCGGGTCTTCGTTTATATCGAACACCAGAACAAGATACAAGATAACCTTATGAGGATAACTGTATAAGGATCGATCATTTTAATATTACTGCTCGAGCCATGACTTCACCCTGCAGTCTGATTTTTAGGGCTTACGACCCTAACGTACCATAAAAGGGTAAGTCTTAATGGCTTTATACCACCTGAAGCTTTCCTATAATAGTTAGTTTATATGGTTTGTAAGTAAGCTAAAGAACAAACAACAACAAGGGAAAGTTGTTTTTTTCAATTTTCTTAGAGCCGCAACAATTAAATTTATGTATGTAGGTCTATATATAAATTTAAAATACCAAGCTGAAAATTTTCAATTCTATTTTAGCTTAGAGTACTTGTAAGGTCAGTGAGTTAGAATTAGTATCATAAACTTTGATAGGTAAGCTAGTTTTAAGCATCTTTAGCCTAGCAGGTAAGACAATAAAATTTGTAAAAAATACAAGATGCATTAAAATCTTAATCTGTCATTTTGAAAATGTGTGTTATACTGTTCTAGGAATCACAACGTCAGTAACTGCAAAGGAGAAAATCTGCTGTGTCATTTGTAATGGGTTGAGAACAGTACATAACGACGAGACGAGGAACCGTGTACGTCCCAACTTAATACTTAACTTACTTAACCTCGACTGGAAAGATCCTAGGTGAGACATCTACCAAAAGTCCAGAAACATCTTGTCTTTGGACGCATTAACCGGCTTACAGCCAATTTTTTTTTCAATTTTCAAAATTGGCTTACAACCAAATTTTGTTTCAACAAAAAAGACAGGAAGTAATCGTCTAAACGCTATCCAACAGATATCTTAAGGAGATTACAGACTGGAAAGTTCTGTTGGAAGTGTCTATGGCGATACATATGTACATAGAGTTCAGAATCGAGTTGAAAAAAATTTGTAGAGGAGTAGGAAACCCAAACATACTAGTTATGGTTTAGAGAAGAGTGACTAAACCGCGTCGCATCTCTCCCTAATATCAGAATGAGGAGTTAGGTTAAGGTTACCCTAACCAAATGCTTTGAACTGGCACAGAAAACCCGACGGTGCCTATACTGGATCAAAAGCTGAGACCCTTCCGCACATACTTAAGACCCTATGAGGAAACCAGATTATAACTGGCTCAAAACTAGGATTAACCCTCGAAAGTGGTGCCGAGGGTGGTATGTATCATTGCGTGTAGCAACAGAGGAAGCTTTCAAGTACATCGTTGCGTTTTTAATTGCCTGTTTTGCGGTAGCGTACGTAAGTATAAGTGAGCAGGAGGCCCCAGACATGATCGATGATTGTTGTACTAGGACTGGACTTTCAGCCAATTCTCATAAAACCGAGGTTGCTTTCTTTACAAGGAGAAGGAATCTGACTTGTCTGACTCAACTAGTACAGTGCGCGAATAAAATAAAGCAGAATTCGTTTTTTAACGTTTTGTTTATTTTTTTATTTTTGTACATAAAACAAACATAATGAATTTTTTTTGAATAAAAATTGGAGTTATTTTTATTCATGTACAGAGTTTTTCTGAGTAAAGTAATGCAATGCAGAGGAAATAGAAAATAACTAAATTTTAATTTTGGTGCGAAAAAAAGATAACACATTTGTAGCATTTAGTTTAAAAAAATATTATATTTATTACTTTTTCATTTTCTTTTAATCTTTAATAATGAGTAGTTCCTTCACTTTTTTGTAGTATTTCTGCCATTCGATTTTGTAAAGATTTAAGAAATTTTTTTATTGTTTTTTGTCACCCTGTCATTCTTGTGCTTTGCCGTATGTGGTGGTTTCTACTTCATTTGTTTGCGCTGAATAACTGGAAACTCTTTCAATAGCTTTTAGACGTTTCTTGCATTGGTTGTAACACCTGTTTGTTCAGCGATTTTGCGAGCCGTTAATCTCGAGTTCGATGCAACTCTAAGAATTGCACGCCTATCACTGTCACTGATAGTTCTTGGACGCTCTGGGCTACTCTCCTTTAAGTAATTTTCAGAGTCTTCGAAAAAAATTTGAAAGCACTTTTCCGCAATATACGTAATTTTGGAATTCATTGGTGCAGTTTTGTGATAACTTTTATTTCGGCACTACTTAATTTTTTTCCTCTACCCATTTTATAACTTTTGGCACCTTTAAAAAGAAAGAAGGAACTTTTTCTTTAAATAATTCACACACGTTTACCAAAAGATCACTAAAACGCGAATGAATTTGCTGTTTGTATAAAAGAAATATATAATATATAAAAATATGTATAAAAAATATAAGAAATACTGTACACTGTACAAAACAATAGCACCATGTTCGAGATAGTAAAGTTTTTTGTTTTTGTTTTTAGGTTAGTACTTGGTCGTATAATTTTTAAGTACAGTGTGACAACGTCACATGGACATGGATTCGATTAAGGCCTGACTTCGCTGAACAGGGATATTCTTCCACGCTACCTACACAACATCCCATATCTGTTTGAACTCTATTGTCTTGGAAAAATTCTTTGGCGAGTTTGCTCGTATGTTTGCGGTTATTGTCTTACTGCAGAATTCATTTAAGCGGGGGTTAGATTTGGTTTTCTTCCTCTTTTTTCTTCTTTAGAACGTATTTTTTGGCATTTGCGATAATTTTTTTTCCACACCCAACATTTTCACCAATAAATTTGTAAGTTTTACCTCAGAAAACATTTTTTTTATAAAGGTAAGTTTCTCGGGAGTGCAATACACACCACCATCCACTTTACTTTGCTAACAACGCTGCACTTTTGAAATATTATTTTTTAGTAACTGCGATTTGTCCCCCGAATTAGATGAGGTCAAGATAGCAATAACGAAACTGAAGTCGAACAAAGCTGCTGGAGCGGATGGCCTGTCCGCAGAACTGCTTAAAACAGTTGGATATGACCTGGTTGGGCACATGCACCAACTCATCTGTAAGATATGGTCGAAGGAAAGCATGCCCGATGAGTGGAATCTCAGCGTCGTCTGTCCGGTCCCCTTCGACTGCGCCAATTATAGAGGGATTAGTCTCAATAACATCGCGTACAAGATCCTCTCTACCGTACGCCTGAAACCATTCGTCTTATCAGTGTGGTTTCAGGCCAAGAAAGTTTACCATCGACCAAATCTTCACACTACGGCAGATCCTGGAAAAGACCCAAGAAGTGCAAATCAACACTCACAACCTATTCGTCGATTTCAAGGCCGCATATGACATAGTGCATAGAGACAGTGCAATGTCTAGATTTGGCATTCCTACCAAACTCGTCAGATTGTGTAGGATGACGATGGAGAACTCTCGCTGCTCCGTCAAAGTCGGCAACGAACTCACCGAGACGTTCAATGTCAAAAAAGGTTTTAGACAAGGCACTGTCATGTGACTTATTTAACATCATCCTTGAGAAGATCGTGCGTAACTCACAAGTCAACACCAGACGCACGATCTTCCAAAAGTCAGCTCAATTGCTAGCTTATTTCGACGACATTGACGTGATTGGACGAACACAGCGAGCCGTCAATGAGGCGTTTGCTCGATGCACTTCACGTGCAAAAAAGCTAGACTACTGTTAAGCCTAAAGCTCTTGTACAGGCGGTTTGCAGATCCACAGAGTCACAGATCAAAGTACTCCAACAGCTAATACGACAAAATTACAGTCTAGCTGTAAGCTTGCATTGGGGCAATAAGAGAGAGGAGAGATCATAATGACATTCAGTGCGTTCGACTTGACAGAACAACACACAACGGCAACCTACTTTCGTCAGTTGGCATCGATCCTGATGGGGCTGTGCTTGACAACGACTTCTTCGTAGTAGGAGATCCCCAGGAGAAGGTGAATGCAGTTGATGCTGTTTTCCAGAAAGTGTACACGGTCAACGAGACTCGTAGTTCGGACCACGACCTGGAGAACAGGGCCTTGCTGAACCACCACAATGGCGATCCGAGAATCCTAGTTTTACCAGATTCAGTAACGATCTTCTGGCAAATAATGCCGTCACCGATGGTGGAAACTCAATGTTTATTTCGAAAGATGAACTCCAGGGTATCTTCAACGCATTGAAGAATAAGAATTCAGTTTTAATCGATGGAATACCAAATATTGTTCTGCACCATCTACCCTCTGAGGCGGTGGATGTAAACACAACACTATTTAACAATGCGTTAAGTAATGCATATTACTCGAAGTATTGGAAAACAGCTGTAGTACAGCCAACTCCGAATAGGGGCAAAGACACCTCCATGGTTAGAAGGTCTTTTCCGTAAGTTGGTCAGGCTCGCCATTAATGAAACATTGCTATACTCGTATATGATCTATGAAATCGTCACAGGTAGGAAGTTTGTTGTGAAAAATGGCAACGAAATTTCGACTAGTGTTCCAAATAAAAAAATGGGTTGCAGCAAGGGCCGATCTTGTTCACAATATTCACTAGCGATCTCATAGGTTTTATGCCTAATATAATAGCGTTTGCCGATGATCTAATCACTTACAGATCCCAGTCCTTCCTTCGAGAGGCAGTGTCTTCGGGCCTGATATTTTTCTTTTTAAGTCTTGAGGCTTATCATCAAAAAGATGTAAGGATCTATGCGGTAATAATAAGATCTCTTGTTTCCGTTTGGTGAGCTTTCGCGCTAGTACATGACTACCGCTTTTACCACGCTTTAAAGAACGGTCTGTCTTGTCTGCACGTAGGTTTTTCCTATCGTGCCAGTCTTTGCTCTTACACCGCTAAATCTCCCTCCCCTTGAAATCTACATTATGGGATGTACAATCAAGGCCATCTCTTGACTAAATAATAATATTTGGTTCAAATCGCACTGGAGCTTTGATGACCTCGAGCAGCGCATTTCCTACGGCAATAGTCTTATAGACATGCCGTCTAATGCTGGGTCACCAACAATCCTGTTGCGTCGTTCATACTTGGATTTTCACGGACGGCTCCAAGAAGATGCAGGGATCTGTAGCTGGGGCTGTCCTGGAAAACGACAACATTAGACTTCATGCCTCTTTAGGTAATTTCGCGTCGGTATTCCAGGCGGAAACAGAAGTGATTTTAATTTGACTACTTTGAATTTGACTAATACTTGTTTGGGTCCTGGCACACCACGGGATCACGGGAAACGAGATTACAGATGAACTTGCTAAGCAAAGATCAAAAGAGGCATTCGTAGGGCCCGAATCCACCTTGGGAATACCCGCGTCCTTGGTTAGGGCTACCGTCGACGGTTGGGTCTGCCCACAAAACAACCATAGATCGCATTACTCTCTAGGATGCAGGCTGACCGAGTGCATGCTCCCAAATTTCCGCGACCTTTCTGTTATCTCTAGATAGAAAAGACTGCAGACGACTTGTTGGCCTAAAAACGAGACACCTGCAATAAGCATTTAAGTACTTAAGCACTTAGTGATGGGGCCTATGTGACGCCTGTGGTGAAGACACTTCAGAACACTTTTATTTGTCAATGTCCCGCCTTTGCTAGGATCAGGTGGCGACTGTTTATCGCTGACGAGGTGGGAGCTGAAAACCTTCGCTCTCTATCACAGAAGCGCTTGCTGGTTTTCCTTCGGAAGACCAAGAAATTATATTTAATGTAGGTTACTGCCTGATAGTGCAATGAAAAACTTTTCAGTACAGCGCAGTGTATCCCAACCTTCAACAAAAAACAAAAATCAATTCAAAACCATCGTTGACTTTTGGATATATTTTGTGAGACAAACATGTTAGGTAACTCTCTTAATATTATAGATTGGAATTGTGTCCGGATTTAAGAAATTTCAGAGGTTATAAATAAAACTAAAGAACAATAGAAATGATGCCTTTCAATAAAAATTGTAGCTGGTGGTCACGTCCCGCTGATAATAGGTCAATACCGAGACTGCATGTTCATCTCAGAGTTTTCTATACAGACTGAGAGAACAATATGACAAAGAACATCAGTTGTTGCTTGCAGAGCCTGCGCCCAGTCTGCTATAGACTGTAGCACCATTCAATAATTTTTGCAGATTGTTTACGAATTTCTTAAGACTACTTACCTGCGTTCATCAGTTAGAAATTCTTTTTTAAACTGCAAAACCTACCCCTTGTCTTTAAAAAAACATGTAACGAAATAAAACTAGCATATTTTTCTCATTGAACAAGATTGCGTTGGTAAAGAAATCTACTTCTTTAAACGTCGAAATTGGAGATACTTTAAGGACAGAATAACTACTTTTCCTTAGTACTATTAGAAGCATTCGAAACTCAATCTTCCGCCTAAATTCCAAGAAAAATGTTCTGCAATGATGATGTTACAAAAATTGTTCACCACCAAATAAAAGGTATTATTTTTTGCAATTGTAAAAATTGAAACATTAAGTTATTTTTTACCTCTTCTTAATCTCGATTGTGGTACAGCATTTGGATGAGCATGCTGCTGTGGCTGCATTAAGTAAAATGATGTTTGACTATTTCCGATATGAGTTGCCGAAGAATATATTCCACTAGATTGGACTGGGGTTTGCGGTGTATGTGGCCGGGATGGATTCGGTGTACTAGGGCTTCTTGGAGTAAACGGTTTAGCTGATGGATTAAGCACATGGGTCTTTTTAGTTATAGCTGTCTTTGGTGTAACTTTCTCTGCCGACATCAGTTCAGAATTACATTTACTTGTATTGGTATTGAAGGAATTATTCATGTTGCTGGAATTATTACCGTTGTTATTAGTCTGTAAAGCATTTCCTGAATCATTTATTCCAACTATAGGCGAAATATCTGGCGATGTTTGCTTTGCTCCAGATTGTGTGTGATTTAGATAAACGGATTTATCCTGAGATTGAGTACTATGTATGTAGGATTTTGAGTTATGGGAAACATTTTGACTCTCTGCGGGTTTGATATTCAGGTGATGTATCTGCGTAGATTGCATTACTTGTGTATGATTAGGGATAGATGTGGATGTATGTACAGATGTATGTTGAATGTTTTGCTGAGATTGAGGTGGTGATAAAGATGGCTGTAACTGATGAGGTGTGGTGCTTGCACTTTTATTAATATGAAGTGTTATCTGATGTTGCGAAGGTTGATTGACTCCAGCTAAATGAAAATCTTGCTGAAATTTTCTTAAATCTTGAATTTGTTCTTCTCGACCTCTCATTTGTCTCTGCGGCATAGGTGTCTGTATACTATTTGCCACTTGTTGCCCCAAGTGATTTGCGTGTAAAGGGGGTGAGCAATTACTTTCCTGGATATTAACAGAACTTGTACAATTTTGGTTATGTGGCAGATGAACAGCCTTGGGCGCAGACATCTAAAAAAAAAAGAAGTTAACGTTACAATTAAAAAAAATAATGATAAACAATATAAAAATTATGTTTAAAATTATAAAAGTTGTTGTTAAAAATTGGTCCGATGTCTTAACTATTTGAATTCGTCAATTCATGTTTACTTAAAAATCTACACCTCATATTTCAAAATTTTTGAGATACAGTGGACACCTCACATTAACCTTTAAACGATTGGAACAAGAACTAGAACATTTTTCTTATCTTATATAAAATATTCCTAGGGAATTAAATTTATTGTTGTATGTCCTATAAGTTTGTGTTTTTCGAGGAGCATTATCGTAAATTTACTGAAATTGGAGGCACACTTTACATTACACGACAATACTCGACTAATCAGACAACATCTAGCACTTAGCCAAAAGACTAAGCACCTGAGAGTTCACGCGAACATCATGATGAATCGATTCGTCGTTGTTCTCAATAACTTGGTTTGAAGCTATTGGAATTCAAGAATATCTTAACAAAAACACACCTTTCAATTTTAATTATTATTTTCTTTATTTAAAACAATTCCGCACAGCCGATCAGATCCGCACTCTTCGCGTAGCAAAACAAGAATGAATAGAAATATCAAAACTACAAAGAAACTCAAATCGATCAGTTTACTTGGAAAAACAAAATTTTGTTGCCCGACTCAGGTCCAGGAAATCCTCGAACCAATTCCAAGTACTGTGTAGATCAAGGTTGCTTTTGCTTTTCACAGGAATTTCACAATTTTGTAGTTATTTGTTTTTGTCGGTTATGATGAAATTCCTGTGTATCCAACAGAAGCATTCGGCAACTTGTCGTATTTTACGTAATGTCTGCATAAAAAAGTATAAAATTTAACTTGAGCAACAATTGAATCTAGGCGACTTTAATTTGTGTTAAATTTTCAGTAAAAACGCAATGAAAATATGGTGGTTTAGAGTGAAATTTAATTCTGATTGCAACAACATATAATAAACAAAATTACCGCATTTGGACTGATAGCAACCCGAAGAATATCAAGGACTACCATTGCAACGGTTTGCTCTGGTTTCAAATTCGAATGTTACCGTAACCGGTATTGCCCATGTTAATGTACTATGTTCCTGCGATGCAATCACATGATCTCGGTAAGCTCGGATTGCAACAAGACGGCGCTACGCGCCATACAGTGAGTAAAATAATGAACTTGTTGAAAAATTATTTTGGTGAGCAGGTAGACCGTACATTTCGAATTAACATATGCGTTTTATTTACGACGAGTAACCCTTTATCTGATAATAACCAATTTAATGAAATTAATTGATTAAGGGATCCTACAGCCCAAAATGGATCAGCTTCTCCATCAACTACGTGCTATTGTCCTTTCATAAATGGAATGGACCTACAGGTTTTTGATAAGCTTTTTCTAGACAATTAGTATTTTTTGAGTGTTGTTAGTTAACGCGAAAGAGGTGGCACCTTTAAAAATGCTAGGTGTTTAGACCGGAAACCGAACCTAAACCTCCGGCTTGTGGGTCGACGCACTACTCTATGGCAATTTAATGACATTAGGTGTTTTGATTTTCATATCCAACTATAATCAACAGACCGAACCACTTTAAATTTTGTAGAAATTGATTGCCCTAAGATGGGCATGATAGAGATTTAACTTTGTCGAAAAAGTGAAATTGTGCTTTGTCGAGGACAATGAATGCTTTCTTGTTGTAGCCACGGTAAGAACCCGGATGTCGAGAGAGCAACGAAGTCGAGATAGGTCAAAGGGGTTTGAGGTAAAAAAACTACAAAAGCAGCTGTTCGACAGCTATACGATCAGAGAAGAAAGAATGAATACCGGCTTCTCAGAAGGAAACGGGGAGAGCATGAGGAGCGCGGTCGAAGAGATGAAAAAGTGCTGCAACAGGAATTAAGTTCGAAGGTTTACTGAAAAGTGAAACAGCTATCCGCTGGATATAGGGCTCCGACCGAAGCCTGCCGGGATCAAAATAAATAACTCACAATCGATGCTGAGAATCTAGAAAGATCATTTCTGCAAACTCTTAAACGGCGATGCCGACCCAAATTCCGCTATCAGGCAGAATATTCCACTCAATTTGGACCATGAGAGACAATAATTCTGTCCCCTTGATTTAGACGAGGTCAAAATAGCAATATCGGGACTAAAGTCGAACAAAGCTGTTGGAGCGGATGGACTGTCCGCAGAACTGTTTACAGCAGCTGAAGATGAAGTGGCTGAGCGCACGTACCAGTTCATCTGTAAGATGCGGTCCCAAAAAGTGCAGATCGACAAGCAACATCTATTCGTCGATTTTAAGGCCTCATATGACAGCATGCATAGAGACAAAGTATACAGTGCCATGTCAGTCGTGAAGTTAACACCTGTTTCGGCTTTTAAGAAAAAGTATAGATGCTACAAGTAGTAAAAAAAGCTATCATTTCGAGTGTGCGATCGCTAACCTGGTGCTAGAGCACCTGCGGTAGTGACTCCAGGGATCGTGTTTTCGAGTCCCGAGAGTGCAATATAAATTTGGAGGAGCATGGAGGAGCGTGGAGCAACGCACGAGGAACTGTTTAACAATGTCGAGTATGACACATCACTGTCGTCTCGCCGCAGCAATGCAGTTCCCGAACGAACTGGAGGAACTAGAGGAATATGGCCAAGCCTTAGCCAAAGAAATAAGTTCGAGTGTGATCAATCCTCCTGTATTTATGTGTTTATTTATATATCTATACATATCTTTTTACTATTTACTCATTTATTAATAATTTATTTATTTATTATTCATTTATTTTGTTATTTATATATTGTATCTATATATTCATGTTTATATTAATGCACTTATTTACGTAGTATTTATTGAATTTTATTTACTCATTGATACTTTGTAAGTGCTCAAAGACACACATCTTATTTTTTTTTTTTGTCTTTTCTCTCTTTTGTTACGAGGTTTTTGCCTGCACTTTTCCTCGTTATGTCCATTTGCCTTTAATGTTTTATGAACCTGTTTTTCAAAATCTTAAACTGTTTTCAAGTAGCAAGGTATTAACGCACCAAATCTCTTTATGTAAAATGTGCAGTACTTATACTGTAATAATCAATTTTATGTGCGAAATAAAGATACTAAAGATTCTCCTACGAATAGAAACCTAACGAACGAAGAGGTTGACGGGTACCACCACGAGGTCATTACAAGTATCATGGACAACATAATCCTGAAAATGTCACAAATCGATCATGGCGACATCTATCGGAACTCTGAAATCGACGCACTTCACGTGCAAAACAGTATACTCCTGTCAAGACTCAAACTCTTGTAGAGGCGGTTTACAGATCCACAGAGTACAGAGATTCGCTCTCTGAAGTCACAGATCACAACAGTTAATTCGACAAAATAATAATCTGGTTGTAAGCTTACATTTAGCGCAATAAGATTCGAGGTGTAAGATCTAACAACCCGAACATGTTCCCGCAAATAAATAAAAATTTCCGGAAGAGAGATCATATTGATCATGACATTTAGTCCGTTCGACTTGACAGAACAACAGACAACGCCAATCTACTTACATCAGTTAGCATCGATCCAGATGGGGTTGTGCTTGACAACGATTTCTTCGTTGTTTTCCAGAGAGTGTACACGGTCAACGAGACTCTTAGTTCGAACCACGAACTTAGGAACAGAGCCTTGCTAAACCATTTCTGCCTGCGGAACGAAAAATGTCAATGGCGATCCGAGAATCCTGGTTTCACCAGGTTCAGTTACAACCTTCTGGCAAAATATGTCGTCGCCGATGATTGAAACAAATCCATCTTTATATCGATAGATAAACTCCAGGGTATGTTTAACTCACTGAAGAATAAGAAATCAGTGGGAATAGGTTGGATACCAAATATTGTTCTGCGCCATCTACTCTCTGCGGCGGTGGATGCTTAGAATTGAATCTGAATTATTCCTAATGAATTAGTTTATTAATGTTTCTTAGTTGTTTGGGACTGAAGGTTCATGTAAACTTACTTCCGTAACTAATATTTTGATGTTGTTGAGATTTGCTTCACAAAAATTTGTGGGCAGTATGGCGGAAATTTGACTGCTTTATTATGAATTTTATTAAAACTATCTAAACATGTCCACATATTAATAATAATTGCGTGGCACTACAGCCCATAACGGACCAGGGCCTAGCTTCTACAACAACTACTCGTGTTGTGCATGCTACTGTTCTTCACGAGTAGAAGGGACCTACAGTTTTTTGCCGATTCCGAACGGCGAGATTTGAGAAGCTTTCCATAGACAATTAATACTCTTTGAGTGTTGTCGGCAACTCGAAAGAGGTGGTGCCGTGAAAAAAATGCTAGGTGTCCCGTCCGGGGATCGAACCCAGACTTTCTGCGCCGCAGTCGATGCACTTACCACTGCGCCACGGCGACCACATATTACAGTTACAAAATAATCTTGTCCTTTGTAATAGAAGTTTGTTTCTTCCTAATGAAATACAATTTTATTATTTCTTTGTTGCTATTATTTTGCACAATCCGAAATTAAATTTAAATTTAAATTTAGTGTCATTCCGGATAACGGGCTTTTAGTAAGTTCAGTATGCACTTTTTCCTTATCTTGTTTATGGGTTTTATTATTAATGGAATTAGGATGTTGTGCAGTAAATATGATGTATTTGCATAACGTTAGGAAAAAGTTATTAGGCAAATAGTGACAAAGTCGAACATGGTGCTATTATTTCGCACTGTGCTGTACTTGTGTTGCGAACATGAACAACGCCTTCCATATCAACTGAACATTTCCTCAGAAATTCCTTCCTTTCCACAAAGGAACCGTTCCATGTTGAGTCCGGCAAAGCAACTGTTTTGCGCAACTCTATTATTCATGCCGCGTGTAAGTTGGATTTCGATGGAATAGAAAGAAGTGTGGCGCCTGCCTGATTGACATGGAAAAGGCGTTCGACCCCGTATGGTTAGAAGGTCTCTTCCTTAAGCTGGTCACGCTTGGCATTAGTAAGCCATTGCTATTTATGATCTATGACAGAGTTACAGGAAATGAGACGGTTGGTTCGTCGATCTTGTTCACTATATTCACTATATATTCTATGCCTAATATAATAGCGTTTGCCGATAATCTAATCGCGTACAGATCAGGTCCGAATGTAAAAGTAATAACATTTTTGTTGCAACGCGACTTCAATACAATTCAACGATTTTGCGACGACTGGAAGTTGAAACTATCTACCAACTACTACCTTTTTTTTCATCGGTTTTATCCAAAAATTGGGACCAATACATAAAAGGAAAATAACTTAATTTCTGCTCCGCCGTGCTTTACAGTTTTTATATAATACTCCTGTTGAAACTCTTGGTTTTTTCACCTGCGAACAAATGTCCTGGTCCCAGGAGTACCAAACAAAACTATTTTGGATTCGTCCGCCTATAATATATTGCGCCATTTGGAAGGTTTTCAGTTTAGGTGTTCTTTCGCAAATTTGGTTCGTTTTAGTAGGTTAATTTTTGACAGTAGTGGTACTTTTCTGGGACTTTTAGCAAGTAAATTCTTCTTTACCAGTCTTCTTCTTATTGTTAATGTCGCCACGAGTAAATTTATCTCCTCTTTTAGTTCTCTAGCGTTAGTAAGCGGGATAAGTTTGAATAATCTTACTATTTGTCGTTCATCGGCGGGGGTTAGTTTCGGTTTTCTTCCTTTTGAAAGCATTTTTTTGGCATTTGCAATAATTATATTTGAACACCCAACAATTTCACTTATAAATCCGTAAGTTTTACCCTCAAAAAGCAATTTTTTTTGTTAAGAAACGATTCTCGTGAGTATACATACCACGACCCATTTTACTTTGATAACAACGCTGCACTTTTGAAATGCTAGCTTCTAGTAGATACGATAGATGTAGATATAGTAATATAATCTCGCCGTTCGGCGTTGGCAAGAAACTGTAGGTCCTTTCTACTCGTGAAGAACAGTAGTACGCACAGCACGAGTAGTTGTTGTAGAAGCTAGGCCCTGGTCCATTGTGGGCTGTAGTGCCACTCAATTATTATTATTATTATTCTGAGTCGCCTGCCTTAACATGAGAAAAAGTAATTAGCATAAAAAAGGAGGGTTAAGCGTTGGTTAATTTAATTGTATATGGATATTTGGATAGGTAAAGGTGTTATATAAGTTAGGTTAAAAAAAGAGAAAAAGAACAAGAAATCCAAGTTTTTGAAATTTGAAAATTTAAATTTTCTTGGAGAAAGAACAAATAGATGTAGAATATGGGTTGAACCACTATATTTAAATAATAAAAGAGGCCGAAAGGCATAAGTAAAAACCAAAACAAATTGAGCTGAGAGCACTTGTAAAGAGAAAGTAAGTTACAACGTTCAACTGCTAGCTTACGCCGGCATTGACGTGATTTGACAAACACGCGAGCAGCTAATGAGGTGTGTTTGTTGGCATTGCAGCGGAAGCGGCTAAAATGGGTTTGGCGATAATGAGAGCGTTAGCACTTTGGAGGGTGATGTGAAAACTTACATTTCACGAAAATTAAATATTTCGGACGATGAAATTTCGTGTTATAAATTAGTTAAATTAAACGCGGATTTAACTAAATATCGCTTTATTAACTTTAGAATTACTATGCCCGAAAGTGCATACGTGCGCGTGTTACGTTAGTACACTCACCTCAAAACACATAGATATATGTATGTGTAGGATACGAAGTCAGCATTAATGTACAATTGACTTCCGTTAATGCAGTAAACTTAAGGACATTTTTCAGAGAAGAAAACATTAAAGTTCATTTTGTGAAATCAAATAGCCATACTGACAATGCAGATGCGGATCGCTTGAACAGTACCCTTACAGAACGAATATGGGTTTTGAACTTAGAAAACAAGATACCGATTAGGGAGCAAATGACAAAGGCTGTCGAACTGTATAATTCTTCCTTTCATTCTTCTATTTAAGCTACACCACTCGAAGTAGAAAACAATTTCATTAATAGAGATACAGTAACCGACAAAATTAAAAAAAAACCAAAAGAAACGCAATAAAAACAGAGAAGAATACATCGAAATACGAAATACATCGATTTATTGAAAACTATGTTAGTGTTAGGCATAAAGAACAGCCAAAGTTTAGGAAATATTCCTTAAGTAATGTACATGAGCATAAAAAGCATTTAAAATGTACAGATGATGCTGTTTTGCTTAATCCTGCTAGCATTTGTTCCAAAGACATCTCAAGTTCTGAGAATTGATCAAGTTGATTTAAACGTAGGATTTGCCTAAAACAAATAACACTATTCAATCTGTTAATAAGATTACTCTTGAGGATATTATTTTGAAGAAAGAGGAAAACATCAAAGCCATTGACGAGTTAAAGTTTCATAAAACTATACATTACAGTTTCCTAAGTAGTATGTTTATCGTTTTTGCCATAATAAATGTATTACTAATATTTGGGGTAATGAAAAAAACAAAATAAGTTAACGTCCTAAACCAAAATATTGACAATACAAATAAAAATTTTGATGAAATTCCAAATATTGATGTATTAAAAGAAAAATATGGTTTGAAAGATTCTTAAGTAAGTTAAGCAATTACCAAAGTAAATACAAACTATTGAGATTCGGGAGTATCTCAAGCTAGCGGGGGAGGTGTTACGTTAGTACACTTATCTCAAAACACATAGATATAAAATACGATATCAGCATTAATGTGCAATTGACTTCCGTTAATGCAGCAACGAGTATCATGAACTTCACTGTTCCAATGCAGCAATGAGTGTCATGAACTCCATTTTACCGATACAATAACGAAATCAAGAAACTCATTGAGCTGACTCGGTAAATATGTAAGTAGAATTAAGTAGGTCATAGATATTAATGCAGGGAAGGTTAAGAATATTTTGATAAATAAAAATCAGTCTTAAGACCACACTCAAATTTATTTGATTAAATACATAACTCGCGCGTTAGATCCGACAAATTGGCCGTCGGGTATTAGAATAAATAAATTCAATAAAAAAACGGAGTTACTTTGCCCGTCGCAAAGATCAAAACATAATCATTGATCAGCTGCGAGTGCAATGCACCTCTGTTAAACATATTCTTTGTACTACCAGAATACTGGTGGAATGAGAGGGAAAATAAATGACGTTTATAGTTCGTTCTCTGAACACCAATATGATGTTGTTGTTTTAACAGAGACATGGTTTCACCCAGGCATCAGATCTGCAGAGATTTTTGATGCTTTATATGTTGTTTACCAGAATGATCGATGGGAATCGAGTGATGAGAGGGGTGAGGGAGTATTATCTGCTGTCTTATCTCGCCTTCTCAGCCGGCAAATAGCGTTGATGCATCGGACAATCGATGTAGAGCAGATCTGTGTGTCTATAGAATTTGTTTTTGGTGTCCGTTATCAAATGTTTATTTTTGTCCCCTATGTTCCTCCAAAAAGTGTTGTCAATGTGTATCAAAAACACGTTGATAACATTAGTAGTTTACTAATTTGGCAGCTTTTCAAGTAGCGTGCGTATTGGGAGATTTTAATATTGGTGAGGAATGTGGACGGTGATAAAAATGTATTTCCATTCAATGTTACAGAGGAATGGGAGCGTTTGGTAACGGGTGGCTTATCATCTTTGGGGCTGTTTCAAATAAACAATATTCGGAATAGCTTAAATAGAATTTTAGATTTAATATTTGTTAACAATGAAATTAAGTTTAAAATATCGTAAGCCTTAGATGAGATTGATTCTAATAAAATCAATCATAAAGCCCTGGTTCTGGAGTTTAAATTGTATACCTTTGGAAAAAACGGTAATACTAGTACCGGGTTAAGTTTTAATTTTAATAAAACCAACCAACCAATAATAACAACCAATTTAATTGGGATGATTTATTGGACTCCCCCAATTTGAATGGTAAATATGATCCATTTATGAGTAAAATTAATTCTGGGTTAGAATTATTTGTTCCTAAAACGCGTCATATAAATCGGTTTAGAATTCCATGGGCAAATAAGAATTTGGTAAATTTGAGAAATAGTAAAAGAAAAGCAACTTTATTTCCAACAAAACGAGTTTTAATCGTGAAAGATTTTTGAAACTAAGGAAGGAATATGAGTTCTTGAATAGATATTTATATAACCAATATTTCTTGTCCGTAGAATTTTCCGTAAAGAGCGATAGTCCATCATTTTGGAATTACGTTAATTCTAAAAGAAATTCCTTAGGTTTGCCTAAGGCAATGGAATTTGGAAACGTGATTTCAACTGATTTGAATGAAACTTGTGGCATATTTGCTGACTTTTTCAGTCAGTTTATAATGGGTCCCAAGTCCAGACACCGTTGAACCATTACTCTAATATATCGGAGGTTCTAGACATAGATATTGGAATTAACTGACAATGATATAATTAATGCCTTGCAAAATATTAAACTTAATAACTGCCCAGGATGGGATCCCGGCAGTTATTTTAAAAAAGTGTTGGAGTTCTTTTTATAAACCTCTAAACATTTTTTTTAGTCAGTCGGTGTTATATGGTGAATTCCTGGATGAATGGAAGTATTTGTTTTTAACGCTCATTTATAAAAGTTTGAAGCAAAAAGTAGAAAATTATCGGCCTATTTTAAAGCTTTCATCCATACCAACATTTTTGAAAAGCATCGTAAAAGAAAAGTTATATAATTTTATAAAAGAAATTATTTCGAATAGGCAGCATGGCTTCATGTAGAGAAAATCATGCCCTACTAACTTATCTTTATTTTCAAATTATATATTCACAAATTAAGAAAATCGATTACAAGTTGATGTACTTTACACGGATTTCTCGAAAGCCTTTGATACAGTATATTTCACTTTACTTTTAAACAAGCTTAAGTCTCTGGGAATTCATTCAGCAATGCTGAAATGGTTCTCCAATTACTTAACAGGAGAAAGCAATTGGTAAAAATCGATAATTTTAAATCATGCTTAATAAATGTAACATCGGGTATGCCACAAGGTAGCCATTTGGGCCCGTTATTATTTATTTTGTTCATTAACGATGTTCATGATATATTTAATTACTGTGAAATTCTAATTCGCCGATGACTTTAAATTATTTCTATCAGTTAATAGTATAAACAATTGCATTAAGTTTTAGTGTAAACATAATGCTTTAGATCTTAATATTTCTAAATGTAAAATTTTCGCGGCATGTAGAACAACATCTCCAATAGTAAATGATTATTTTATTGATAGCCATAGACTTAAGCGCCTTGAGGAAATAAAAGATCTCGGAGTAATTTTTGACCCTAAGTTGGATTTTTCATTACATTATAATTACACGATTGCCAAGTTTAATGCAATGTTAGGATTTCTTAAAAAAAATAGTAAAGATTTTCGGGACATATTTAGTCTAAAATCTATCTATTGTTCATTAGTTAGACCATACTTGGAATACTCATCCATCATTTGGGCTTCGCCATATGAGAAACAAGATATGCTTTCCGTAAATTATATTCCTATGAAGAACTTCCTAGCTATGGCGAAAGATGCAAAACAATCGGCTTGCAAACCTTAAGTTTCAGGCGTAATGCAACCTCAGCCATGTTTATTCGCTCGTTATTAATTGTGATACAAATTCACCAGAATTACTTTTTCTCATGAATATATGCATATGCTCCCCAAAGATCTCTTCGGGTGAGAAACTTACTGTTTAATAAAAGACATAGAACTAATTATGGTTGCAATGAACCCATTACCAGGTGTATTCAAAGTTTTAATGAACTTTGCAACGAAATTGATATTAGTTTGTCACGATCAGAGTTTATGATGATTGTGTATTCATTGTCTGTTGACTAATATTGTTTATTTGAGGTAATGTTTGAGATGAAAATTTGGTAGATGATTCTAGGTTGCGCAGAAAACATCTGCTGTGTAAAGCTATACTGAGAGGTAACACTGAGAGAACGTAGTGCTTTCGTGTTACTCTGTGATGGAAAAAAAAACTTCAGACGATGTAAAAATGTTCTATATAACTATTATTATTATTACATTTTAATAATTTGTAAATAAATTGCAGAATTAATAAATACGTAGCTAACATAAGCTGCCAGGGCCCACTGTTAGGTACTTAAAAAACATTATTTTACAAAAGTGCATTAATAAATGAGAAATACGTATGTTTTGTGAGTAATTACGATTTACAAGATAAAGAGTGCAAACAATTTTAAATGCATGGTTTATATTAGTGATATTAACATAACAGCAAGTGTGGGTGCTTGCTTAGGATGCGTCAGTAAAAAACAAGGTTCCAGCCTTTTTGGTTTTTTATTTGTCCGCGAATCTGAGATATAAGCGCTAGTAGATACGGTCGTTAGTTCTGTTGCAAAGAATGGATTTTAAAGGGTGCCCCAACAAAAACGCAAGATTTAAATTTTAAATAAAACGCAGATATGTAAAAAAAATCGTGAATTCTTTATCATACCGTAAAGTAGACAGGATGAAGTTATGTGCGGAATAACAAATCGGCCAGATGGCCGCCGCGGCTTTGCTGGCTCGTACGCGATCTTTTAATTAAATTTTCAATGACTTTTTTTTCATAAATGCTGCGGTATTTCATAAATGCATCGTCTAATTTCCTCCTTTAAGGCTTGAGTCGTCGTCGGCTTATTCGCATAAACCATCGACTTTAAAAGAACCCCAAGGAAAAAAGTCCAATGGTGTTAAATCGCAAGATCCAGGTGGCCAATTTTGGTCTCCAAAACGCGAAATAAGACGACCTGGAAATGACCGATGCAGCAATTGGATAAGATGTAGCGCCGTCTTGTTGAAACCACATCCCCTCCACATTTTCAATTCTAGGCACGAAAAAATGGTTATCATTTCACTAGAGCGAACACCATTGACTGTTTGTGCTTGACCCAACTCATTTTCATAAAAAAAGGTCCAATGATTCCTCCAACCCAAAATCAACACAACACAGTGACACGTTGAAGAAATGCAACAGTTGTGCCTATTGACGAAGCCATCAAGATCGAAATGGCCCTCGACACTAAAGATGATTTTATCGGCAAAAGCATTTTCATGTTGTCCCAATTAACGAACTCCCTTTGCTGTGCATGGTCAGCTGGCTTCTGCTCCTGAGTCAATTGAACTTTGTATGCATGAAGATGCAAATCTATCGTCAAAATTCGCTGCATTTGGAAATGGGATTTGGGATTTGGAAACACCAATCTGCTGAGCTCGGTGAGGAATTGAGGTGGATGATTATATCAGCCCATAGGGCTTGGATGAAGAGCTGGGATAATAAATGGGATAGTACATTTTTCAAACCCGGAGTTTTTACGGATTTGACAGCTTTACGAAAAGATGCATTTAACTTACGATAAGAAATTAAATTTATGGAGATTTTTTGAAGTTGTACCATGCCTTTTGGTTTACCTTTCTGAGCTCATTGATATTTTTTTCCACCATGGGAGGGTCCTATAGTGTGGTTTGTTACTTGTTTGAGGTATAGCCGAATTGGCTGCAGTGTGAATGAGTACTGATTCTTTATTGATATTAGAAGATTGTGGTCTTTTGAGGAACTCGTTTCGTTTCGTAAAATTATCAAACAGTTTCCAACGTTTGTTCAGTTTCTCTGTGCCCTCCCTCCATGAATTGATGTCCCCTGTTAATAAAATGGGGACATTAATGCCGCTAATGCTTCAAGGTATTGAATTGAAAACTTTTGGGAGGTATATATGTTAACAAGAAATAATTGTAATTTTAACACTAAGATTTATTATTACAGCTATAGCTGCAATGTTGGAGTTTATATTTATGGGAATGTGAGAAATGGACTTATGAACATTAGAACACGCGCGCCGCATTAGGAGCTGTAGGTCAGCTGCAACCACATAATTAAATAGTATCGGAATATGGGACCCACAGGTCGGCAAGCAATTGCATTATGTGGAATAATAATAATAATAATAATACTTGAGTGGCACTACAGCCCACAAGGGACCAGGGCCTAGCTACTACTCATGTTGTGCGTGCTACTATTCTCTCACGAGTAAAAGGGACCTACAGTTTTTTGCCGACTCCAAACGGCGAAAATTGAGAAGCTTTTGATAGGCAAATGATTCTCTTTGAGTGTTGTCAGGAACTCGAAAGAGATGGTGCCGTCAAAAAATGCGAGGCGTCCCGTCTGGAAATCAAACCTAGACTCTCTGCGCGGCGGTCGGCGCACTTACTCATTACGCCACGGCGACCACTGTAATGTGCAACTATATCTCGGTAATATTACCGACGCACAGGTTGGCAGAAAATTGCAACATGTGCAGTTATCTTTTTTGTATCAGGTAGATTTAAGCCTTTTTTCTCGGTTTTTTTCACTCGAGGCGTGAAGACTTATATTATTATTAGGCGCCCTACTTACCCAGAAGAAAAACTTCATAGAAGGCGCTGAACAGGGAAAAAGAAATTAGAGGTCGCATGAAAGAAAGTGCCAAATTATAATAATTAAATCGGAATTACTGATAATTAATTATAAAAATGTACTTTGTGTTAATGTAAGTTGCGAAGAACTTTTGTTATTAGTCCGAATGCTATCTGATATTGTTCATTGAATTATTGAAAGTAAGTTATTAAACAATGGTTGGGTGATGTGGGAACAGGGTAGGCACTGATTGGTATCAACCTGGCGATGCCCAGCTGTTGTAACTGTTTCCCACAAATCAACTTATAGTTGGTAGCCACCGGGTACTGCTTGTTGTTGATCCGAACTCAACTTGCTAAACCTAAAAGTGCGACCTCCACCCAAGAGGTACAACAAAGGGCCTGGTCCTCCAGGTTGGGGTTATGCGTCGGGGTAACTGCCCGGCCACATTAAAAAAAATATATGTTACGAGACGACCGAATGCCTCGGATACGGATAGATACACTGTTAACGACCCTCGCAAAAGTACAAAGGACAATGATTTACGGATCTGCACGTGGAATGTGAGATCCCTAAACAGACCACGTACAGCCGATGAACTTGCGGAGGCCCTGGACTGCTATAAAGCAGACATTATCGCAATTCAGGAAATGCGGTGGGATGGGCCGGGTAAGAGAAGAGTGAGAAACTGCGACATATACCACGGCGACTGCTACAGGGGGAGAGGGAAGCGCTTATTTGGATGCGGTTTTATTGTTCGAGGCAGACTTAGGCAAAAAGTCTTAAGCTTCCAACACATAAGTGAACGCTTCATAACAATCCCGCTACAGGGGGAGAGGGAAGCGCTTATTTGGATGCGGTTTTATTGTTCGAGGCAGACTTAGGCAAAAAGTCTTAAGCTTCCAACACATAAGTGAACGCTTCATAACAATCCGCATCAAGCCTAAATTCGGGAACATAAGTATCATATGCGCCCCCGCCCCAACAGAGGAAAAAGATGACAGCAGTAAAGAAGACTTCTCTCACCTCCTAGAAAGGACATACGATCGATGCCCCAGTTACGACACAAAGATTGTTCTAGGAGATTTCAACGCTCAGCTGGGAAGAGAAAAATTCTTTGCTAGAGTCGTCGGAAGACACAGCCTGCACGTCAACACTTCCGGAAACGGACTCAGGCTAGTTGACTTCGCCTCGGGGCGAAATCTCTCTGTGGCGAGCACGTGGTTCCCACACATCAACATTCATAAAGGGACCTGGCGATCCCCTAATCAATCAACCGTCAACCAGATTGATCACGTTGCGATTGACGTCAGACACTCCTCCAGTATTCTCGATGTAAGAACCTTCCGAGGCGCAAACATCGACTCGGATCATTTCCTTGTTGTAGCCAAGGTAAGAACCCGGATATCGAGAGAGCAACGGAGTCGAGACAGGCCAAAACGGTTTGACGTCGGAAAGCTACAATCGCAGCCGCTCGCTAGAGCCTTTACCGATCGATTCTCCCTGAAACTGTCTCAAAGTTCGACGCTGCCTGCACTAACAATAGAAGAATAATGGAAACGTTGTCAAGAAGCCATCAAAGAGGCCGCCACTGATATGCTGGGTTTCACGCCACCACCTAAGAGGAACGCATGGTTTGACAACGAGTGCAGGCAGGCACATGCAGCCAAACAATAAGCATACAAGGCAACGCTGCATCGAACGACGACAATTGGAAGCAGCTGGCAAGAGATCGTGCTAGCTGGAGAGGCATGTTGGTTGAGACCCAGGTCCACCCCGGACTGTAACGCCATCCGCATAAGAAGAAGAAGAAGATTCAAAAAGATAGTATTGTCAAATGAAGAAATTAAGAAATTGAAATATCATAAAAATTTTATATACGGTTCGAACATAAGTTTAAACACTGTTTAAACTGTTAAAAAAAAACAAAAAGTCACAGTCAAAATTGTAAATAATACGAAACAGACGCTTCTGATTCAAAGCGAGGAGGAGTAATGTATATAAGCAGCACAACAGGAAATGCTGCCTCGAACTTAGTGAATGAACTTAGCATTGCACACCAAAGTGCAAAACAGCCAAACCGCTTGCCTGGCGATCGACTTGAGATACGTTCGTTGACATCAGCTATCTTATTGTAATCGACTTGAGGTACGTTCGTTGACATCAGGTATTTTATTGCAATAATTATTTTATTGGCAAGTCAACGTATTGTAAGCGTAGGTCATAAGTTAAGACTCGACACCAAATAGTTGTGTGTTTTATTACGTTTTTCGAATTTACGAATTGAACTCGCGGTTTGGGTTCATTATGAAGTATTGTACCAAAACGGGAGGCCTATCACTATGATATTACTGACATTTTCAAAAGCTGAAGAAATGAACGCGAACTTCTTGCCATTGTTTGGTACCTAAAGCGCTTCGCCATTATCTTAAAGGAGTTAAGGACTTCCGTATAGTACGGATATAAAGGCAATATATTAACAATTTTACAGAATTACAAACAACCGATACAGTACATAGTGAATTTCTTTGACAAGCGTCATTAAGGCTATCGTATCCGATAAACCAATTTAAGAATTAATTCATTCTAACGAAGTCAAATTATTTCAGCAAACAAAAAAAAGTTATGTTCCCGAAGCATTTATGTACGTCATAATATACATTTTAATTTAGTTGAAAACTTAATTAAATGTATGAAAGATATAGTAAATGCGAGCGTAACAAATGCCATTTGTTGCGCCCTACCAACATTAGTACACTTTAAAACATTTTATTTTTAGAGTTTACTGGCACGAAAATTTTACACACCGAAATGATGGTTATTGACTTAAGACATAAAAATGTCCAGTTAGAGGTTGCAACAACACAACATAATCGCGCCCAAAGAGCTCTGCAGGAAAAGTTCCATGAAATTATAGAGGAACATTACTTCCCTGAGATAAGTCAATCGTAACCAATTGGAAAATCTGTCTAGGAAACGAAAATCAAAGAAAGCCACCTAAGCCAATGACTGGTTAAACCCCAATCTCCAAGTATTAAGGGGAAATATTTCACAACGATTCTTGGCTTGCATAGATAATTTTTCGAAATTTGTAAAAGTAAAACCTATAGTTTACCGATCATTTATCGCGACTAATTGTTGAAAATACTAGGCCGTTACAGAAACACAATAATAATAGTCAAAGTAAGGGACAAATTGAAAGGTTCCATTAAACTGTATTGGAGATATCCAGGTACATAAGGGCGCAACGGTGGAAGCTTCTGATCTAATTCTATTAGAAATATATAGGCATAGTTTTTAGTTTTAGTTTAAAAGGCATTTTTTTTATTGTTTATCTAATAGTATTTTAAAACTAGGTATAAAACGCTTAACGTAGGTACGACAGAATTGAAATCTTATAACTACCCGTACTTACTGGCTCTATGCGGGCGCTCTAAGCTAAACTATTAATATATTTGTTTTTGCCTTTCGGCGTCATTGCTAGTTATTTTTTTTAAATTAATAAAAACTATTATTTATTTTTGAAAACTAAGAAAACGTTTTTTTTTTAAACTTAGCTATCTATGCAATTTTCTACAAAAATATCTTAATCTACCTTAATATATCCTATTCTAACTTAAAAATACTTACGACAAACTTTTTTTTCTTTTTTTTACTAACTTAACCTAACTTATACTAAATGTGAGTTGGCCATGGGGGACCAACCCTCACCTACCAGGCTGACGACAGCTGGGGTTCCTGGTGTGGCTCTAACCACCAGTAGAACCCCCGGTCCTTATCCGTGTCCATCCTATCACGAATGGAGATGGATGTCCTGAATCGGAGAGCATCCCGACTAACTCTTGCGACGTTGGCGTCGTACAACAGTCGCCTGTCCAATGTCCTTCTCACCGCGTGATAGATAAGTGGACATGCCTCCGCATCCTTGATCAGTCCAATGCGGTCAAGATACAAGAACGCTTCCGGTGGAATAAAACCCCTTCGGCGAGCGTTCTCATGGTACTCGTCATTTGGGTAGTAGGCCCCAAATATGAGATCATTCTCAGAGGTCATGGCTCGTGCAACATGCCTCCAAATCAGCTTAATAATAAAAGTATCAACCCTATTCACGTTTGCTTCGTTATAAAAGACCTCATTAGGATAGAACTTCTTGTAGTCAGATTCCGGGGTTCTGTACTTCTTGAGACATGCGCGAAGACATTGTCTCTCGGAGACCCTCATCTTTTCCATTTGGGAAGGACTCACATTGAACCACACAGGACAACCATACACCATGATTGGCCGGATGAGGGCCGTGTAACAGATTCACTTCACTTTGGCGTCAAGTTGGCTGCTGTAAGACAACCCCCTTGCCATAGCGAAGCCTTTCTTGGCTTTCGTCAGAGCTGTATCTATATGGATACCTCCATTCAGATACTGATCCAATATAATGTCAAGATATCGCACTACACCCTTTAGGGCTAGTGGTCCAATATGCCAAACTTGCGCCAATTTTTTTTTCGTATCTCTTGAGGCATAGTAGTAGTATTCATTCCGCAATAAATGCAAGATAGAGCCGATTAATTAATTTGCAAAGAATATTATCATACAAAATGCGCGAAAATAGAAAAAAGAGAAATCGGGTTCTATGAGAATAATAACAAAGGCTTCATATGTCCGGCCGGTATCTCACGAATAAATGCTTCAATGTTGTCTTCCAATGCGTCAATTGAAGCGGGCTTGTCTGTAAGACATGTATTTTAGCATAGCCCCACAAAAACTAGTCTAAAGGCGTTAAATCGTGCGATCTAGGCGGCCAATTGACCGGTCCCGAACGTGAAATACAATGTTCACCGAACTCGCCTCTCAATAAGTCAATTGTTGCGCGTGCTGTGTGGCATGTGCCACCGTCTTGTTGAAAGCACATGTTATGCAAGTCAAGCTCTTGCTTTTTGGGCAAAAAAAAGTTGAATATCATAAACAATAATGACTTACGACTTGAAAATAACTGACCATAATTTTACTATAATTCAACTAAACTGTAAGATTACCGAACAAATAGAACTGAAGTCAGTGAATTCCAAAAACTTGATTTTAATGACTTAAAAACTCATTTGAATTTTAAATTTAGGAAATACAGTCCTTATAGAAGAAAAAAAATCATAAAAGCAATTTGCGTTTATACCCCATTTTTTCCTCCTTTTCTACTTTTCTCCTTAGTATAACTTTTACACTTTTTCGGCACACTTCATACACCGTCAACACAATTCCAACACATACAGAACCACCTCTGGCCAAAACAATAGCGATTTAATTTTTGGAGAATGAAACAAAGCTTTCATTACCTACATATTACCTGAATAAAATGCATATCAAGAATACAAACAACATTAAAGAACTAAGAGACGACATCTCAAGGCAAACAACCTTATGGTGGTCAACATTTCCATCCCAGTAAGCTATATTTGTAATTTCAGATGTGAAAAACAAGAAGCAAGAATAGAGAAAACTGCAAAACAATAACTGCAAAACAATAACTGCAAGAATAAAACTACAAAAAATTAACTAGCCATCAAATACCTTAAACGATGCCATCCCGAAATAAACATGGGGAGGTGTTAGCACACACGTGCCGCAATAGGAGCTGTAAGTCAGCTGCACCTACATAATTAAATATCATAAAATTTTTTTATCAAGTAGAGTTAAGGTTTTTTGGAAAAATAAAATTACTTTATGAAACAACACTCGAAGAGTGAAGACGTGTATTATTTACTTGAATAAGAAGACAAACGCCTTGTTTGGCAACAGAAACTAAATCATGGTTATGAAAATATGGGGAAAATTGCTTGGGGGGGAAGATGAATGGGATGTGTTATCTTGATGTAAAATGCCTGGATATGTTTATTTTAGAACATTATGGCTCCGCGGCACAGTATCAGGAGCGTCGAGTCTGGTCGACTCCGCCCTCGTGTCGCTTATGAAGTTGTCATTATTAAAGAGTATGTTATCGATGATGGTTGCGAGTGGGGATAGGAGTGGAAGGGATGTGTCTGGATGGGAAGATATAATAGAAGAGGTTGAAGGTGAAGTATTAGCCAAAGGTGAAGTAGTAGGCTGGGGAATATTGAGTGTTGTTTTCCTGGATTAGAAATGTTGATATATTTATCTGTTGAGATTTAGATCGACTGGTTAAATTAATTACGGTTTTGGAGGGAAGGTGACTATTGAAGATAAGCTCTTTCTTGTTATTTTAGGTTGGTTTGCATAATAATAATAATTGCAGTTTTTAAGAAAATCGTTCATATTCTGTTGCACTTCTCGACCAAGGATTTATGTATGTATGAAATATTGCTGTTGAGTTGATTTTGTTGTGTGATGCCGAATTACGGGCCTGTAAGAGGATAGACTTTGTTTCCCGCACAGGTCGGCTCGGATGGCATGTTTTTAATTTAGATTAAGATTAGTTTGTTGAAGATAAGGAATTTGATAATTGGCTTTTTTTGTAAATCACAGTGTTGCGTCATTTTTATTATTTAATCTTCCACAGTCAATTTGAACAAGTTATAAAAAAAAGAATACAAAATGGGTATTGGATCATACCAGCAATGCAAGCTTTTGGTTTTTATACTATTATACGAAAATTGTTTTATTATACAAAATCAACAAAGATCTCTAAAAATAATTGTTATACATTCATACTAGAATTTGAATTTTGCGCCAAATACCAGAAGAAGATATTTTTGCTTGTACTAGTGCTATAAGAAAACCATTCTGTATAAAAGGTACAAAAAGAAAAAATAAATTCATCTCTTTTCTGGATTACATGTAATAACACGTACAGTTATGTTCATAAAAATAACAGTAGTTATACGACTTCGATAATTAGCAACATATTTTTAAGAAGATCCTTTTTCCAAATGTATATCCGCTTTTATTTTATTTTCCGATAACAAAGATACCATACCAGAAATAAAACATAAGGCCATACTTTCTCCTTTCTTCACCCATTCATTGAAATCTGTTCATTGAAACATGTTCATAAAAATAGCAGTTTTTTGTTAGTTTTACCATAAAGTGTCTCAGAAATTGTTGTTTAGAGTCGATCAAAACTTTGTACCGAAGATATGCGGAATTTGATCAAAAAATTGCGTTCGGAGGAAAAACATATGCTTCAATCCAGGAAATCATTGGATGTTCAGCGAAAATGGTCAGCAAAGCCCTAAACTGGAAAGCTAGGCCCGAAACACGCTATGCAAAATGAGTGACTGCTAAGCGAACTGATCCAAAAAATATCAACATGGCAAAGGAGAACCCTTCAATAAACTCCAGACAGATAAGGGATGAACTCCAATTTCCGGTGAGTGCCTAATGACAAAGGATTTTTCTATCACAAGATTGATTGCAGATCCTGTATAGGAGTTGGATGTGAGTAGAGAGATAAGTAATACATCTTCCTTGCCAGGTACGTCACCGTTTACCATGTTAGTTATACAAATATGCGTTGATTAATTAAATTGACAATTCAATTAATGAGTACGACAATCAATAATTAACTATTGAAAGCAAAAAGAAAATAACGCATATTTGCCATAATCACATGATCACAGAAAAAATCCATACGTAGTTGTTTGCTGAAATTTTAATCTGTCGTGTCTGTATAAATTTAATAAATTTAAAACTCCTCAAAGTCATCGTCATTTTGATAATAATCAATTTTCCTTATTCGGTCTAAAGCTTATTTCGGACATTAATCATTAGCTGTCTCTTTCCCTCGTAACGCTCCCAATTTGTTGGTGAACTTCGCTAAACTAATTCAGTAAATTGGTGTTGCAAATTTCGTCGGCAGGCTTTCGCTTGAATTTTTTCGCTTCGGTGGGTTGAACTTTCGCCAAAAGAGCATTTTTTATCATCAATCTTCGAATTGATTAACACTTTCGCAAAGTTGGACTCAATACGCAAAGTTGGAATTTTGCGCAAACATTTTAAGCAAACGATGTCTGGAAGCTCTTGAAGGCACTCAAACTGAAATCACATCAAAGACATCGATCAAACCAAAACCTCAAAATTTATAAAATTTGCGTTGACTGCTGATATTATAAAAACGTATCGGCAGGTTTTCATACATCCTTCACATCGAAGATATCGACGAATTCTATGGAGAAATAGCGAAGTAGATCCTCTTCAAACATTTTAGTTAACCACTGTGGCATAGGGTGTTTTCGTAAAGGTCAGACTAACAAAGGACTGCGTTATCCATGTTCATTAATGCAGATTTTCAGTCGGACTAACCTAGGCGCACTGCAGTACCTAGTTCATAAACGTCAATCTGTCTTCGGAGTCGCGCAGATTGTGCAGTAATTATTTTTTGACTGCAGAAAAGGCGCGTTTTTTGTAGACAGTTTTAAAGTGCAAAAATGTAAGTATACATTGTGTATTTCTTATTTATTATAAATTTGTAATGTCATTGATTATTTTAAAGGGAAAACGAAGGTAACGTTTAGACAAAAAGCCTTATAAAGCTATAAATACAAAATAGAATAGCCATGGAAATAGAATTTAACGCCGGCAAAAAGAAAAAACTTAAATTATGGAAACAAGTACTCTGCAAAATGAAGATTGCAGACCCAAAATTGAATTGAATTTTCTAGAAGTGTGGAAGAAGTTTGATAATTTGACAACAACGTATAAAAGGATAAAAAAAGGAATAAGGAGTCAGGAAGAGAAGAAACAACGTGGGAATTTTTCGAGGTATTTGATGAAGCCTTTAAGTTTAAGTTGTTTTAAAGACTGTTATTTATTAAACATACAATGAAATTAATAAAAATATAAAGTTATTTATGTACAAAATAGCATGGCGATTTCATTTCTTTTTTGCTTTGCTTCATCGCTTGTACTTCTGATGGTTTCACAGTTCTCTATCCGATTCTTTGTCATGCCGACAAATCTTCTAATATTTCTTATCCTTTTTTTTATTCGCGAAAAATTTCTTTCGACTAGTGTATTACTCTTTTTTTCGTTTAGAAGTTCAAAAATGAGATTCCGCACAATTTGTTTCGTTGCCATTTTGACGTTTATGAACAGTCAGTGAATGATGATTGTACTAAAGCAGGCCTGCAGACAATCTGCAATGTTTGTGTGTTCATAAACGCATGAGGAAAGATATGCGGTTGCACTAGCGCAGATTTCTGACGTTTACGAAAACACCCATACGGTATGACGTCAGCTCCATTTCTTACGATCAGAAGAATATCTCTTGGGAGCACACGTTTTGAGCAATAACTTTTATGATATGATATTTTCACCGGAGCGGATGATGTAGGCACATTAGAAAAACTAAAGCAGGAGATAATTTTATTAATTGGTACTGGAGGATGAGCTTTCGAAATGGCACAGTAATTGCTTTTCACTTCTATCTGGCGATAACAAAAGGGATTTAAAAATGACTGCTTTTACTAGCACCTTGGGAAATACTTTGGATTGTTCTAAGGTTAATTTTTTTTTCGTATAATCCAGTTCATATTTATTCAGCATTTACAAAAAGAACAATTCTTTCAACTACGTCTTCATTATTCGACCCAATGAGGTTGTCCTGTATTCGTTAAAGCTTCCCTTACAGTTACTACTTCAACAACTATGGATAGACGGAATTCATTTGAATGCTGACATCCCACAAAACGTTGAAAAGGAGTGGTAGCAATTTTTAATTTTTCACGATTTTCAATCACTTCAGTATATTTCCATCCGCAGATATGTTCTGTACTCAAAAGATAGGTCTATTCAAACTCATGGATTTTGTGATGCGTCTATAAAGGAGTATGGATGTTGCATTTATATATACTAGGTAGCGCACACCTATTAACCAAGCTTTGGAAGAAAATTCGAATACTTTTTGCAAGTTCAAAATTTTGAAACAATTTTTTGGACAGATTCAACAGTTGTAATCCATTGCGTCTCATCACAATGATTACAATTGAGTACTTTCGTAGGAAATACAAGAAGAGACATGTTCCCACGAATGGTAATCCAGCGGATATGTATCACGCGGTTGTACAATCCATGAACTACTTCAGTCAATTTGGTTCACAGGACAATACTTTCTGTTGTGGGGAGAGGAGAGTTGGCCAGAAAGCAACAGGACCACACTTTCAAGCAAATTGTTGCCCATGGAAAAAGGGAAAACTGTACTTAGTTGTCAACAAAAATCTAAAAATAACATAGTTAAATTTATCAATAAACAATGTTCGTTCTCAGGACTTCTACGTTCTACTGCTTATATTCTTCGGTTTACTGCACGTCTAAGGAACTTAAATTTAGTACTTTCACCTCATCTTCCTCAACGTCCTCAAGAACTTGTGTTTGCACTACTCAAAATAGTGTGGATCATTCAACATATTGAATTTAAAGACGAGTTTGAGAAAATACCCAGAGGACGACCACTTAAAAATACGCTGAAACACTTAATTTTATTTATAGACGAAGATGGACTCCCCCAACCTTGGACTGAATATTCTCAAGGTTAGGGGACGACTCTCAAATGTAAAAATTCCAGAATGCCGAAAGCATCCTATGCTCTTGCCAAAGACCTCACAATTTTCGAAAACATGTGCTACATAGGTACGTCTCAAAAACTACCACGCTGGACTCAGGGCTTTAGTAACTCTTCTTCGGCATCGAATTTGGATCGTTAATACACGAAAAATGGCACGGAAGGTTGTAAGTAGTTGCATTCATTGTGTGCGATACGCGATGCGATATTGGTGATTTACCAGAGCCGCGAGTTAGCAGAGGCAAGGTGTATATTTAGAGGCAGTGTCTGATTTATATTCAGATGCATTTATTGCATCCTTGAAACGAATGATTAGTCGCAGAGAACTTCCAAAGGTTATCTTCTGTGACAACGCTACCCATTTCGTAAGAGCTGAAGCAAAACTTCAGCACTTGTACAAAAGTTTGTTTCACAAGCCTACAGTAGACTCCATTTTGAATTTTTGTAACTTTGAACAAACTAAGTTTGATTTTATTCCCCCTTGAGCTCCTGTGGCCCACCGCAGTCAAGGTAGCAAAAGGTCAGCTACATCGTACCTTAAACAACGCCAAATTATCATTCGAAAAACTTGTTACCACACTAAGTAAAGTTAAAGCTGAGATGAATTCAGGACCTCTTTCATCGTTTTCAAATGACCTGAACAATTTTGAGGCTCTAACCCCTGGACATCTTCTCATTGGATCACCAATTAAGTCGATTCCGGAATCTGTATATGACGCCTCCAACACCGATATGCTGCAATACTGGCGGAGAATTCAAAATATATAATCGCATTTCACGCATTGAACGCAGTCATTTTTGATCAAACAATGGGTAAATATAAGGATTTTTTTTTACAAAAACGATAAGTACGTTAACATCTTTTTTTGTTTAAATTCAAACGAAAGATTTGTATTAACAAGTCGCATTAGTTAGTAGGAATCTGATAATAGGATTTTTTTTTGGAAAACAAAGTGTTGTGTTATTTTTTATTATATAATCTTCCAAAGCCAACTTGAACAAGTTATAAAAAAATAATAAAAATGGGTATATATAAAAATTTTACAGCAAAAGAAAGAAAAGCAATTGTATAACTCTGTGACAGCACTCTTAAATTATAATAGATTAAATACAAAAAGAAATTGTACTAGATTTTTAGGTTAGTATTAGAGTTAGAGTTAGTCACGTAACCTTTCTGGAGAATAAAGTTTGGTGTTAAAATTAATTGAAAATTGATGTGGTATATTTGTGAATTCTATGGAACATTTGAAAAATCAACGAAAACATCTTCAAAGTTATAGCATTCAAGAATCAGAACAGAATGAATCCAATTCCTAGGCATGGTCGTCACAGAATAACTTCAGAGCGGCAGAATCTCTGTTCCAAAAATCACAGCTATTCTGGAAAATAGCTGCACCATCAAACCAAACTACTCGCCGCAGAAGCCGATAAAAATGCGAGTTGAGCGCAAGGTTTCGAAAATACAGCACAGTGCAAAATTAAAGCGGGGGGCAGGGTTTGTGGTCACAGGGCAAAGTTGCTGATCGCTCTGAACATGGTGGCATTCCAACAACAATCTCTGTCGATGCGCAAACCAAGTTGACATGCAGCCTCCTAGCGGCGCCCCCTGGATAGCTATTATAACATCCGTTTTGAAGTAAACCAATGCGTGCAGCGACTCGAAAAACAAACTGTTACGAGAGAGCAAGCAGCCCCGGATCTACGGAAGGACTTACAACGACGACACGGCGCGAAAAAGGACAACAATTTGCGAGTGAGCTCCTGGAAGGAAATACGCTGGATAGGACATGAGATAGTGAAGAAGGAGGAGTGCGACATTTGGATGCGGAAAACGGCTAAGGTCGAAGGTCATCGACTTTAAACCAATAAGTGATCGCCTGGCTGTGATCCGCATCCAGGGCAGATTCTACAACATCAGCCTTATATGTGCACACGCCCCTACCGACGAGGCTGAAGACTCTGCAAAAGAGGACTCTTACGGCGTCTACCTACGGAGCCTGTTCGGAGTACGATGTAAAAATCGTACTTGAAGACTTCAATGCCAAAATCTTTGGAAAACATCTTTGGCGAAGTGGTCGGAAAGCACAGCCTCCACGATACGACAACAGACAACGGCTTCCGACTCACTGACTTTGCGACAGGCCGTAATATGGTCGTTAGTAGCACGAGATTCCCTCACAAAAACATCCACACAGCAACCTGGCGATCTCAGGACGGTCGATCCACCAACGAAATCGACCATGTGCTCATTGACGGAAGACAAATATCATGTCAAATATCCTGGATGTAAGAACATTCAGGGGGGCAAACATCGACTCTGACCATTTTCTCGTGGCAGCAAGATTCAGAGCTCGACTGTCCAATGTCAGAAAGCTGCACCAGCCAACAACGAGAAGATTTGACATTGGACACCTGAGTGCACCGGAGATTGCCAGAGCCTACGAAGAGCGACTAAGTGAGAGACTCTCCGGTATGCCTACATCAAACACGAACGCCAACGATATGTGGTTGCATTGCCGCTCGGTCATCAAAGAGGTAGCGGAAGCTACCTTAGGCTACCTACCACCCCCGACAAGAAATCCATGGTATGATGGCGAATGTGAGCAGAAGAAACGTGCAACAGACCAGGCATATCAAAAAGCGCTGCAACGGAAAACAAGAGAAGCGCAAGATTAGTACCGGGATAGAAGACGGGAGGAGAAAAAGCTTCTACGCCTGAAGAAAAGGGCTCTCGCTATCTCCCAGCTCAAGGATATCGAAGAGTCTAGGGACAAATATAAAATACGAAACGTTTATAAAAAAGCCAAAAGCTTGGCTTCAGGCTTTAGGAAAGGCACCCAGGCTCTTCGAAATTGCGAGGGTAATCTAGTTACCGACCCGCAGGGAATAGTGGATGTGTTAAAGCAGCACTTTCAACAGCTGCTTAACGGGCCTGACCAGGAGATAGTGGTAGGGAATCAGGAAATCCCAATTCCAGTCGATGAAATAAATAGTCCTCCCACCTAGCTTTAAGGAAGTCGGCACAGCTATTAAAAGGCTGAAGAACAACAAAGCCGCAGGCTTAGATGGCTTCAAGGCTGGCGGCAATGTACTGGTAGGGAGAATGCACCAGATCATCTGCCGAATGTGTGAAAACGAAAGCATGCCCGACGACTGGAATATCAGCTCCATATGCCCCATCCACAAAAAGGCAATCCAACCTCGTGCAACAACTACAGAGGTATATCCCTGCTTAACGTCGCCTAAAAGATCCTATCCAGCGTACTGTGTGAACGTCTAAAGCCGTTCTGCACCGCACTACTCGGCACGTACCAGTGCGGACCAAATCTTCACACTGAGGCAAATCCTGGAGAAGACCAGCGAGTATCAAATCGATACGCACCATTTGTTTATTGATTTCAAAGCCGCATACGACAGCATTCATCGCAACGAACTTTTCGAGGCGATGGCCGAATTCGGAATCCCGGGAAAATTTATCCGGTTGTGTAGCACCACGCCAACAAATACGCGATGCACGATTTTGGCAAGGAGATGCGTTGTCGTGTGACTTCTTCAATTTGGTACTGGAGAAGATAAAGCGGCGGGCCAAGGTAAACACGGAAGGCGTTATCTTCTACAAAACAGTCTAGCTATTGGGATATGCGGACGACATCGATATTGTCGCGTGTTCCCAACGTGCCGTAGCGGAGGATTTCCCGGCAATTGAAGAAGAGGCGAAGCGAGCTAGTCTTAAGATCAACGAGGGAAAAACAAAGTATATGCTATCGACAAAGAAGCGTTCCGTCACACACCACCTAGAAAAAAATGTAACAATCGACAACTATAATTTTGAGGTAGTAAAGGAGTTTGTCTACCTCGGGGCAAACGTTAATTCCACAAATGCATCACAGTGGAGATCCGACGTAGAACCACCCTTGCCGACCGATGCTACTTCGGTTTGTCGAAACAACTGGGGTCAAAACTCTACAAGACCCTTATACTGCCAGTCCTGCGTTATGGAGGTGAAAGCTGGACGATAACCAAATCTGCAGAGCTGATTCTTGGTGCCTTCGAAAGAAAAATTCTACGTCGGATATATGGTCCCGTCTGCGAGGGAGGTGGATGGAGGAGAAGACATAACCGCGAACTCTACGAGCTGTAAGGCAAAAATCCGTCGACTACACTGACTCGGCTACATCGAACTCATGGACAGCAACGCTCCAGCGAAGAGGGTCTTCGAATCTGAGCCTCCTGGTTCGAGAAGAAGAGGACGACCGAACCTCCGGTATAGAGATCAAGTCATCGCGGACGTAAGACAGCTTGGCCTTGATGACTGGAAGCAGCATGCCCAAGACCGTCAGCGATGGAAGGCAGCAATTGCTCAGGCTCTGACCCTTCATGGGCCTGATAAATAAGTAAGCAAAATAATAGCAGCATTTTCGACTTTTTCAGTATAATTACATCCTTATTCCATCAGTAATTTTAGGCTCTCTAAATTCTAAATAAAATAATTTCTTTGGCCAGTTTGCCTGCATGTTTGGGGCCATTGCCTTCCTGTAGAATCTATGCGGCATATTTCACACGCATGATTTCTCTCATTATGCTCACATAAACTCCGGCGTGCATCATTTGTTTTATCCAAAAAATGGGACCAGAACCATAATAGGAAAAGCATTCCCATCTGTCTGTGCATTCCGGTTGAAATTCTTGGTTTTTTCGTTTGCGAACAAATGTCCTCGTTACGAAGTACCAAATAAAACTATTTTGGATTCCATAATATATTGCGCCATTTAAAAGGTTCCCAGTTCAGGTTTTCTTCGCAAATTAGGTTCGTTTTAGTAGTTTGATTTTTGACAGTAATGGTACATTTCCGGGACTTCGGAAGGCAAATTTCTCTATACAAATCTTCTTATATTAGCCGCATGCCTGATCATAGGGAAACGTTATTAGCAAAATAATCGATGATGGCGCAATTTTTTTTTGCACAGTGCTGTATGATTATACTAGGAAAAGGAAATCACGAGTCAATAATTGAAATATATAAGGCGTAGCAAGAGTAGTAGTGGTCATCGAAGTACCGCAGCCACTTGTATTTGAGCAAATAAAAATATATACTATTCTATTGCAACAAACTTAACGAGGCAAAATATTTGCATTTTTCGTACCATCATCACACTATTTGATAGCCAATTTTGATCATTTTACTTTCTGAACGAAATGTGATTCTGGATGACAACGATTGTTAGGATCAGTGCGATATGAATCTTTCTCTCAAAACTGAATACAGAGTTGCAGCATGGGATCACAGAATACAACAGAAATCGTCTTAGAAAGTGCAGTATACATTGCCGGGCTGAAAAGGATTAGGCAGAAGTCAGCAAATATGAAAATTCATCAATCTTCTCTGCCAAATTCTTCAAAACTTAATTTGTCCAATAATTTGTGATCAACCGCAACAAAACAAACTTAAAAAATTAAGGACAAGGAAGAAAAGAAAAGGAGTTGTCCTCCTTTACGAAACACACCTATATATAAATTGTTTGCCTCAACCCAGTTTGATCACTGCATACACCTTGCTCCAATTCCTTATTTTTGTACAGAAATTTAATTGTAGACTAACCAATTTAATACTTAAAACAAGAAAAAAGTAATTTTTTTCTTTCTGCACTGCAAAAAGTTATTTTTTTCTTTTTGCAGCAAACAGAGTTAGTCATAGTATGTTATGTGACTTAATACTGTGTTAGTATACGTACTGCCGCCTCTATGCTTGTTAGACCACTGGGTCGTATCATCCAATTTTCTGTACTCGCCCCATCAGTTAGAGAACAAATCCCTAAAGAACAGCAAAGCTCTATGAAAAAGCCAACTGGAGCGGCCTAAACCATTTTTTTAGGCATTTAAGTTGTTTCCTTGATAGTGACGTGGATGCCGCTGCTGATACGATTACAAACACTATTTTATTGGGTATGAAATCCTTCATTTCTCACAGAGTGAAGAGTAGCAAACCCCAAACAAACGCCTGGTATGATTCGAGCGACAAAGAGGATATCAGGTTGAGAGAAATAAGCTCCGGACTTTCAAAGCCAATCCTTCTGAGGAAAACCGGAAGAAATTCAAACGGGCCCGAAATGACTGCAATGCATTACTTAGGATCCTCCTACATATGTACGAGAATTTAACACATCTTATGTGTCCGATCAAAGGTGCTGAAGATCTAAGCATGCACAAATCCGCTGTTCCCTGTTCGTCTCTTTCATCTGTCCTACTTTTTAGCGCTCTTCCCGAGTGAGTTGAAAACAGTATTTGTCCAGCCTGTTCCTTAAAAGGGCGAACCATCATTACCCACCTCCTATCGACCCATAGTCAAGTCTGAAATTCACCACATTTTCACATTCGTACCTTGGCTCTCGACCCTCCTCTTTGGCCATAGCTTGGATCGGCAGCGTATCATTAAATTTAGATCTTGACGGCATAATTGATTGGAGTAAGAAGAATAGAGTGGAATTTAATACTTCAAAAACCCAATGCTGTCCAATGTCACTCAAGCGTTCCCAAAATAACCAGCCATTATCTATGATTGGCTCTACCTCAAAACTTAGTTGGAACGATCACATATTCAAGATCACCAAAAATGCAGCGAAATGTCTAGGTTTCTTAAAGCGATGCAAGAAATAATTCACCCCTTTTGATCTGGCAACATTCGCCCAAAACTTGAGTATAACGCTCCTGTCTGGTCTGGAGCTCCAAGGACCTCCCTACAGCGAGCGATAAAACTTATAAGTAATACTAATGCTGCGAAGTCAATCGACTTGAACATCGACGAAATGTTGTGTCTTTATCACTATTTTATGGCTATTGTAACGAAAAATGCTTTAATGCAATTGCATTGCTCCTCTTCAAGAATTTACCCGCAATAATCCACCACCCGTTCACGCTTAATCCCACCTTCGGACTTACAGTTAAGTTAAGAGACTCGTTCTTCAGCCGCACAACACGAATATTGAATGCTCTTACAAGCTCAACTGTTCCCCCTCATTACAATCTACTGTGCACCGGTACCTCCTTTCTCTCTTTTCCTCTATACCTTCGGCCCGTGCTTTGACTAAATTCGGGTCACTTAAGAGTCATAATTAAGCTCTTTAGCGCGCGCTAATTATAAAGAAATCTTGTTCTTTAATTGAATTTACAATTTTAATTAATTTAATTGAATAAAACAGCAGAGACGTTACAAGAAATCACTCACATAGACTTAACCTCATATCACACAAAAATATGGAACCTAGAAGTATGACCACAAAACGAAGTAAGAAAATTTAAGAAGTTTAATGGTAATGATGAAAAATAAGTGATTGCTTACTTTTTGGGTTTTTTGTAAAAGATAATAAATAATGTAAGAGATATCTAAGCCATATTCCTCAAGTAAGGAAATAAGCCTGTTCGTATTCTTTGCGTTGTTTGTAATAGATAATTAATAATATAGGAGATATACTCGTATATGCTATATTTCTGTTTTTTTTATTCCATATATAGGCATATGCTTTTCAACTATTGCAGTCGAGTGTATACATCTTTGGGTCTCTGAGTACTTAAATGAGATTGCAACAATACTAAAGTATATTATGAAGTTTTTTTTAAACATTATATATAAAAGAAGATAGTAATAACGAAGGACATACCTGTTGCGGACTAAATATGTTGCTCTGAGCAGAATATGATCTTATTGATCTCGGTGGAGTGTTCTTAATAGCAGCATTCGGCACTTCCCCATTGAGTTTAGTTTGCTGCATATTGCTTTGATGCCTGTATGTAGAACTAAAAAAATAATAAATACATATTATGTTTGTATGTACAAGAAATAAATGTTTTTATTATATAATTATCATAAATATAATGACGCTTCTTAGGTGAATTCTCTTATGTTCATGACTCATATCTAGAGTTCGACCGAACATTCGGCTTCGGCTCCGGCCACCTTCAGCAAAAAATATCACCCTTAGCAAAACATTCGGCCAAATGAGGCTTCATTGAAATATTTTTATAATATATATATATATATATACAGTTGTGTCCAAAAAAAAGCAGTAGTTATACGACTTAGGTAATTAGCAACATATTTCTAAGAAGATCCTTTTTACACATGTATATCCGTTTTTATTTTATTTTCTGGTAACTAAGATACCATACCTGAAATAAAAAATAAAGGCTTACTTTCTCCTTTTTTTCACTCATTCATTGAAATCTGTTGATTGAAACCTGTTCATAAAAATAGCAGTGGTTTTGGTTTTACCATAGTTTCTCAGAAATTGTCGTTTAGAGTTTAAAAAATATTTGTGTATTCTTGTTTGGTAAGTGAATGTTTCTGTATATATTGTTTTTTATTAACATACTTTAAAGTTAGAAATATGGGTCGATCAAAACATTGTACCGAAGATATAGGGAATTTGATCAAAAAAGTGCGTTCGGAGGGAAAAACATATGCTTCAATCCAGGAAATCATAGGATGTTCAGCGAAAATGGTCAGCAATGCGCTAAAGTGGAAAGCTAGGCCCGAAACACACGGTCCAAAAAGAGTGACCGCTAAGCGAACTGACCGAAAAATTATCAACATGGCAAGGGAGACGTCGATCGCAACGTGATCAATCTGGTTGACGGTTGATTGATCCGGGGACCGCCAGGTTCCTTTATGGATGTTGCGATGTGGGAACCGCGCACTGCTCACAGAGAGGTTCCGCCCGCGGCGAAGTCCAGCAGCCTGAGTCCGTCCCAATGACGCCAGCAAAGATGTCCTCTTTCCCCAGCTGCGCATTGAAATCTCCTAGAATGATCTTGGTGTCATGCTGGGGCATCGGTCGTATGTTCTTTCTAGGAGATCATAGAACTAATCCTTGCTGTTGTCATCCTTCTCTTCTGTCGGGGCGTGAGCGCATATCAGGCTGATGTTTTCAAATTTAGCCTTGATGCGGATTGTCATGAGGGGTTCGCTTACGGGATCGTAGCTTATGACTTTTTTGCCTAAGTCTGCCTTGAACAACAAATCCGCATCTGAATAGGCGCGGCCTTCTCTCCCTGTAGCAGTCGCTGTAGTATATGTCGCTGTTCTTCATCTTCTTTCTGCCAGGCCCATCCCACCGCACTTCCTGAATGGCGGTGATATCTGCTTTGTAGCAGTCAAGGGCCTCCGCAATTGTTCGGCTGCACGTGGTCTGTTAAGGGACCTCACATTCCACGTGCAGAACCGAAAATCGTTGTCCTTTGTACGTTTGCGTCCATATCCGTTTCTGAAATAGGTTTTTTTTTTGTGTGGTGAGGGAGTTAGCCTCACGCACAACCTACAGACTGGTAGGCCAGTCGCTGCATAAATTGGTCCACCACACAACGGATGCTGTGATGGCTATCCAGGGGGCGCCACGGGGAGACTGTATGTCAACTTGACCTATGCAAGGACGAGGATAGCCTAGGCAGCTCGCCATGTTGAGCGCGATCAAGAACATTTCCTCGTGTGCATAGGCCCATGCCCCTATATATATATCCTATCAAGGGTATAATGGACGGTGCTGAGTACGTTAAGATTTTAGAAGATGTTATGCTGCCATATGCCGAGGAGGAAATGCCACTAGTTTGGGTATATCAACAAGATAATGACCCAAAACATATGTACAGCAAAATCTTGGTTTGATGAAAAAATAATAACCGTTATCGAGTGGCCAGCACAATCCCCTAACCTGAACCCCATTGAGAACTTGTGGGGCCATGTCAAAAATTCTGTCCGTGAGGCCAAAGCAAAAAACGCCAAGAAATTGTGGGAGGTAGTACGAGACTCATGTAAATAATAATAACTTCACATTGTTTTATTTTACTTTTGTATACGTTTTTTGAAAAAAACAATAAAACAATTTGAATTAATAAAAAATTATTTGTCTTTTTTGAGGAGTACTGCTATTTTTATGAACACAACTGTATATATGTATATATTTATATTCTTATTAAATTTTTATATTCCTTAGTATTTTCTTAGACCATCATATTCGTCTTTGGTTTCGGCCGAAGGTGATCAAAAAGTTGAAGTTCGGCCTCGGCTTCGGCCGAATAGGTGGCCTTCGGTCGGACTTTACTCATATCTATAAATTTAAAGGCAATGCAACACCAACGCAAGATCTTTTAATATAACGGGATATTTATCTTTACCACAAAACAGATCAACTAGGCGTAAATAAGTTTCCATTAAGTTGATCTATTAATACTTGTTTATTGTGTCATTCAAGGGATTTGTTTAAATAGTAGTATTATTTATTTATTAGTAATATTATTTACAATAATAACCAAAATAATAAAGTACCTGTGAATATATTAGGGTAAATTTAAACTTTCTTTTGTCAAACATTTTAGAATACATGTAACAAATATATTTGAAATCAATAGCATATAAACAAAACATTGAAATAGAATACATCAGTTCTTTTTTTAACTATGGTATTGTATTTAACAAAACAAAGCACAGCTTGTACTGAATAACGGAACCATATCTTAGTGGGCAAATTTAATCCATTATGGGTAAAATGTAACTACATGTATTCAGAATAGAAATTTTAACTGGTAGCCTAATAATCTCCGCGCAATATTTGGTTGACATGCTAATTTCGAACCGATATCAGACGGATTTGACAAATTATCAGAATTCAAGGAATTATTCCGTTGATTAATAATAAATTCTAGATGCCGCGCCAAAAAACGATTTAGTACTACAACTTAAAATAAAAATGTTTTTTAATGTTAACAAAACTTAATGAATTGACATGTGTTAAAAAATGTTGAACACCCTGTATATATACATATACTTATGTCATATTTTATACCTTTCATTTTATTTTACTATTTCAGGATTTTAATTTTTTTTAATTATATCAAAAAATTCGACATCTTTGTACTGTTCGAAACTCTTCTAATTCATGAGTTTCGAACAGTACAGTAGTAAGAAATTTGAAAACCTATTAGAGAATATAGTACCAGCCTCTTTAAAACACTCTATGGCGAAGCAAACAAAAATTTCAAGAGCATTTGCCATAAAAAAAGATACAATTTGAGCAACAACGTATTGCTATTATAAACAACTCCACGTCCTCAGCGGAATTCTGGAAAGGTGTAAAATTTATAAATGACCAAACGAACAATATCGCCTCGTCGCTGAAGGTATCGCAACTATTGGAACACTTTATTAATCTGCTTAACTCTCCACATATCTATCTTCATTAGAAGAAATCAAAGAAGTCATTAACGAAGCAAAGACCAGAAAAGCCCCCGGAGATGACAGAATTCCACATGAGTTCTATAAAAACTGCACATTCGAATTTATGTCTGCACTTTTAAAAGAATTTAATAGAATCTTTGACTCAGCAAATATTCCAAAAGTTTTAAAAATGTAATTATCTATCCACTGCATAAAAAGGGCGACTATAACGACCCTTCAAACTACATAGGAATATCTTTCCTGAACACCTTTGCCAAGTTGTTTGCCGCCCTTATATACAACAGACTTACCTGCTGGGTTGAAAATAAAAAAGTTTTTTTTTAATGCGCGAGGCTCTAAGTTACAAGCTGTACAATATTGGCTTATCGACGAAAATAAAAAACATATTAAGAGCAATGTATGAAAATAATGTGGCGTATATATGGGACGGGGAGTCAACATCTGGAGAGTTTACCACAATGATGGGTGTGAAGCAAGGATGTATCATGAGTGCGTTACTCTTTATATTATGTCCTTAACGACATATCGGATGCTGTTAAAGGTGAAATCGAACTCGGCAGCATAACAAATCCGGCTCTTAAGTATGCGGATGACATCGTTTTCCTTTCCAACACTGTGGATGGGTTACAACTTATGATGTATAGGCTCAGTGTTTATTGCAAATACTGTAACTTGAGCGTGAACCTGAATAAATCGGAAGTAATGATGTTCAGAAGCGGTGGTGGCAGATATTTTCGAAGCGAAAGGTGGACGTTTCAAGGAGAAGCAGTGAAAGTTGTTCGCGAGTACAAATACTTAGGCATTCTGGCGTCATCTAACCTTAATATGAAAAATCATTTAGAAGCGAAATTGTCTGAAGCCAAACGAGCAATCCCGTCAGTATGGGGTCGCTGCATCAACAACAGGTATCTTACGTCTAGCTCGCAGCAGAAACTCTTTCACTCAACTGCAGCTTCAGTTCTTTTACATGAGGCACAGGTGTGGGGATACAGTCCCTTTGATGAAGTTGAAAAGTTTCTTCGCTATTTCTTAAAACGAATATTCCGTTTACCAAGTGCCACGCCTAATAAAATGCTGCATTTATAGACCGGTGCTTCACCTATGTTCTTGGAAACATTGAGACTACATTTTGCTTATATAGTAAAAGTTATTGATATAAATGACGATAGGCTGCCAAAAGAAGTACTCAAGAGTGTAATAGGAAATAGAACATGTTTCATTCAAGAATGGGAACGCATGCATCAGACTGTGGAGAAAGCTAAAGGATAACGACCGATGGACATTCTGAACATCTAAGAGCACATCTTAACGTTTTATTTGAAAAAGTAGGTCGAAATATACATGATAAATTTATAATGGATGCACAGAAGAAATTTCATATTCCTTAAGTTTTTTCCCTCAAACATTCGCTGACTATGAAAATATCCTTTTACTGAAGTAAATTTTATTTCTGTTTTACTTAAGATATCAAATGACTAGAACTTTTTTACTGTAGTACAAGTATAATTTGAAATATACTGATCTTTCTATTACGAGTCAATTTGTGCTATTTATATGGCCATGGCTGTATATATAGTAGACGGCCATAGGCCAAACCAAAACAGACTTAGATTATGTAATTAATGTAATGAATTTTCTAAATCGAAATGAAATTTATATATACCACTCCTACTACTTATATTACTATTTTGTACAAGTTGCCACCTATACATATATTTAATTACGTACTTTGGTTTCCCCCCCTTTCTTTTTTTCTTTTGTAAGTAGGTTAAGTAAACCTAGAATTCAAGGCTAATAAATTTATAACGAAGTTCAATTTTCGGTCATCTTATTTTGTATTCTTGGGACACATTTTTATCAGGCATGCATGTACAGATTAGTCAAACGTCACCCGTTTATGAACGCTAGGAAAATAAAAGAGGACCAAAATTTACAACAATACGGCGAAGGCTGGTAAAGAAGCCAGAAGTGCCAGAAAACTACTGGCAGTACTACTACTGTCAAAAATCAATCTACTAAAACGAACAAAATTCGCGAAAACACCTGAACTGGGAACCGTCCAAATGGCGCAATATATTATAGACGGAAGAATCCAAAATAGTTTTTTTTGTACTTTTGGGACGAGGACAATTTTTCGCAGGCAAAAAAATAAAGAATTTTAACCGGATTTTACAGACTGTAAAGCACGGCGGAGCAAAAATTAACGTATAGGAATGCTTTTCCTGTTATGGTACTGGCCCCATATTTTGGATAAAACAAATTATGCAAGCCTCAGTCTCCAGACCTGAATCGCATTGAAAATCTTTGAGCAGATGTAAAGAAAGCTGTATATGAAGCAAAACCCGAAAGTACAAAATAGTTATGGGATGTTGTGCAGGTGGTGTGGAAGGATATCCCTGTTCAGCGAAGTCAGGCCTTAATCGAATCCTACTAAGTAAATAACAAAAATAAAAACAAAACACTTCACTATTACATTGACTTTTACTTCATATTTAAGAATTTTTGCACTTGGTGCTATTATTTTGCACAATCCGAAATATAGTGTAATTCCAGATAACGGGCCTTTTCTAAGTTCAGAATGCACTTTTTCCTTATCTTGTTTATAGATTTTATTGCTGATGGAATAAGGATATTGTGCAGGAAAGAGCACCTGCTAGGGATTGGTAAGTTCGATTTAAAAACTATTGTTAGGACTAAGGAATCTAGTTTAAATACTTCCTAGATTTAGAAGAATATAAAAATATGACTAATTTAATCCAAAATGATTTGGAGAGAAAAAGTGTACTTCTCAGAAGGTATGACAAGATGGCTTTAAACTTGTGTAATAGTAAGCTTAGCTCCGTACAACACATACTTTATTTGCCTAACTTTCTTCGGATATGAATCATTTTACAAAAAGAAAAGAATGCAGTTGATGCAGCTCCACCAGGTAGGCAACCGCTCCACAGACCCAGGGCTAGGTTGGAACAAGTTCATAAACTGACTGGTTGGGGACGTTGATATAGCGGTCTTGTGTGTGGTTTGCCTCGTGATGCCTTTAGTGGAACATGCGGGTTAAAGAAGATTATCATGATAAAGGCAACTGATCGTTATTCAGTAAGGGAGACGTGGCAAATTTTCAATGATGCCCTGTATATTTTATCAACACCCACCATGCTTGGATCGAAACCCGGTGGGCAAGTAAGTAATTACGGATTTCACCCATAGAGGGTTTTAGTTGAATTTTTAGGTTTACTGACATAATCAAAATGTCAAGCATATTTTGTTATTTGATAGTTGGTACTTCAACTGTCAATCGGTAACAAAATGTACAATATGTGATATTGCAGAAAAGCTTATTGTTTCGCTTAAAATAACGTTGGTATGTACGAAAACTCGAAAATCGTTTAACACAACACATTAACATCTGCGATTTGTTAAAGAAATGTAATGAAAATTATAAATGTTTAAAAAGATTAATAACTGATGAAAAATGTGTTGCTTACAACAATTTCAATGGAAAAAGATCGTGGAGCAATCCAGGCGAACCAGCTCAAACAACATCAAAAGATGATATGCATCGAAAGAAAGTCATGTTATCAATCTGGTAGGATTACAAAGGAATTGTCTACTTTGGACTTTTATAACCCCACCGAACGATAAATTCAGACGTCTACATTGAACAACTAACGAAATTGAACAACAAATTTGAAGAGAACTGGCCCGAATTGACAAATCGAAAAGATGTCGTATTCCATCATGACAATGCAAGACCACACACACCTTTGATCACTCGGCAAAAATTATTTGAGCTTGTTTGATGTGTTTTGTCACATCCACCATATAGTCCTGAACCTTGTCCTGCACTAACATCTTTTTTTTACTTTATTATTTCGATCATTGCAAAATCCCTTGAATGATAAAAATTCCAATAAATATGATGGTGTCAAATCGTACATATGGGCAATATATTACAGAAAAAAGTTATTATTATGTGTAAAAAATCCGCAATTACCTACCATATAGAAATTGTGTTTTAGGGAAAAAAAATTTCTGTCGCAATCCAACTCTCAACCCAACCAAAATTTGCATAAAAACGAATCATGTTTTAAATAAAGACTGCATTCGGACATATCTCCGTCATGATTAAAATTACGAGGGGCGTTAAATATATTCCGGTATCGATAAGAAGGAAAATGCGAATTAAATTTAAATTGTTTTTTTTTTTTCAATATAGTCTCCCCTAACATCAATGCATTTGTTACACCTTGAGATAAGCTTTTTTAAACCCTAAAAAAATAAATTTCCTCTTTCTCTTCAAAATACCCATTTATTGCCGACTTGAGTTCTTCACCATCCGAAAATCTTTTCCACTAAGACATTTTTTCAAATTCGGATACAGGAAATAATCACTAGGGGCAAGGTCTGAACTATAGTGTGGGTGTTGGATTTTTTCGAAACCACAATCTCGCGCAGCAGCCTTGGAAACTCGCGCCGTGGGAACAGGAGCGTTGCAATCCACCCGCTGCGAGTTTACCCCGTTGTTTCTTTTTAATTTCCTCAAGCAAATTATGCAAAGTGGAAACGTAGAATGTGGCGTTGATGGTTCCACTCTTTTTTTTTTGTACTCAATAAGCAAGATTCCCTTTGAGTCCCAAAAAACGGTGGCTATAAGCTTCCCGGCAGACGGAGTGACTTTGAACTTCTTCCGGGGGTCTGTTCTTTTTTATGCCACTGCATGGACTCTTGTTTGCTTTCAGAGTCATAGTGGAGGACCCATGTTTCTTCCCCAGTAACAATTCGATCCATAACACCGTCCGCGTTCTCAGTACACATCTCCAAAAACTCTCTACAGCATGCGATTCTCACTTTTTTCTGAGGTGCTGTGAGCATTCGTGGCACCCACCTTGCACTGACCTTTGAAAGATGGTCATGCGCCGGAGCGGGGGTCGTCTTCAATGCTCTCTTTGCCTCTCCTGAACTCACATAACCACTTTTCACCGTTGATAATGAAGGTGCGGAACTCTGGTAAACAGCCACCATGTCTTCATGAATAGTTTTTTGACTTATTCCTTGCTTAGTGAGAAATTTAATTATAGCGCGATGCTAAATTTTCACCATCATCGTCTCAGTTGCCAATATGATTCTGTTCAACTAGAGATAAAACGCGAATTAATAATCACATTTATATGAAATTTTACATGAATGCACTAAAATAATAGTATTACTTGATAAATAAGTCAATTTATATATACAACCACCCCGATACCGAGAATATATTGAACTCCCCTCATAACACTACGCGGTCGCCGTGACATAGGGGGTAAGTGCGTCGACCCACACGTAGAAGGTCTAGGTTCGATTCCCGGACGGGACACCTCCAATTTTTTTTTTCACGACATTACCTCTTTCGAGGTGCTTACAACACTCAAAGAGTATGAATTGTCTATGAAAAGCTTCTCGTTCGGAGACGGCAAAAAGCTGTAGGTCCTTTCTACTCGTGAGAGAAAAGTAGCACGCACAACACAACTAGTTGTTGCAGAAGCTAGGGCCTACTCCCTTGTGGGCTGTAGTGCCACTCACTTATTATTATATCGCGCCCTTACCGCCAAATTATCGTAAGCGACAAAAGAAAGATTTTGCAGGAGAGGCTTTTTTTTGTTTTTTGTCTAAGCTACGGATCATTGAGGTTTAATTTTTGGCATTTCCTTACGTTTTCGTAAATCAAATTATGTGATAGTAACTCAAATACTGCAGGTGTCCAATTGGCGCCTGTTTTTGTTGTTTTTGGCGCTTACGATATTTTGGCGGTCACTGTTTTCCAGGCCAATATCAAATTATGGCGCTTACGATAAAATGAAAATATTAAGAAACTATACTTCAATGAAAGTTTACTATCATATAATTATTACCCATTGCTAGTGAAAATAAAGCTTAGTACATAAGAAAACATTATAAATATTCTTCTTAGTGATTACAATAAACAATAAGGTTTTTAAAATAACAAAATATATTTGCAGCAAAATATTGAATTATACAACATCTTTCGTCATCTTTCGACATCATTGTCTGTTTCATTTAATGAATTTCTAATGCCACTAACAAAAGTCTATGATTGGTATTCATCATGATATCTTTGAGGAATTATATTTTTGTTGCAAATCCCACTTAAATCGAGGTACTAGGACTTTGATTATAACCTTTTTGCTTTGTGTCGTAGATAGCCATCCGAGAATTCATGTTTTAGAAAAATTAAAGGATTAGTTTTTCAAAGGAAGCAATTCTTAATGTTTTAAAATTAATATTGCCTTTGTTGGGAAAAACTGAATAAGAGATCTTTTTCCAATCTTGAAAATTGTTATAATCTAAAACAATGCACTTATAAGGCGATGGATTGCATCTTGCATTATAAATTAAAGTAGGCCATTCAGAAGGAGCACAGACAGTCTTATTTCGAATAAATAATTCAATTGTGCTGTGAATTGAATCTACTGGCATCATTGTGTGGCCAGGTAATCAAAAAGTGATTTGAATTTTGTATGTGCATATGTACAGATTCATACATTTTTTTAAGAAGATTGCAATGTTATCAATTGCACTCTCTCCTACGCTCTCCTAAATAATTGTAACTCTCTCGCAGTGAAATTGATTTTGCTGAAAGTTGACGAAGTGGATTCAGAGAAACAGTCAAATTACTTGACTGAAAACTCGAATTAGTTAAAAGAAGCAGTCACATTGCATGCATGTCGCTTACGATATTTTGCTGTTAGGAAAAAATTGAAATGGCACTTACGATAAATTTAATTTTCTCTGTAATTTATAACGGGAGTGCTTTTTAAAAACACAATGATACAGAAAGACGCGCAAACGAATTAACTTTTGAACTGCATCTTTAACTCAATTTCACTTAAAATGTCGCTTACGATAATTTGGCGGTTAGGGCGCGATATATTAATAAAATCCTGATATTATAGCACTACAGGAAACACACATTGAAAAATAAAAGTAATTACAACATATGCATGCCGAGCCGACTGAGCTTGTAAAAAAGTCCTTCCAACCAAACGATAGATAGATAGACAGATACTTTTCTTTCGCTCAAAAAGTAATATATTACAATATAGTATCACACATATATATATATACATATATTTAGAAGGATTTTTTTTTTTTTGTTTTTCTGGTAAAGAGTTTTATCTTCCGTTTGTTGCAGTAGTTAAAGATTTTACTCATCGCATTGTTTAATTTCCTCCCAATGTCCAGAGTTTCATGAGATGTGTATACAGCCGTGTCATCAGCACACATAGGAACTTCACAATTTGGAAGCGACGGGAAATCAAGTATATATATTATGCAACACAGGCCCAAGAACTGTCCCTTGAGGAACACACATAACAAAACGAATAACATTTGAGACAATACTTTTTACTTGCACCATAAAAGATCGATTAGAAAAAAAACTACGAATAATTCTACATATACTTGGCGAAAAACTAAAGCACATCATTTTATATAGAAGACCATCGTGCAAAAAAGTGTCAAAGGCTTTCTCAATATAAAGCAAAATCATTCCCGTTGATTTACCAACTGAACGAAATGTTTTTATATGATTACAAATTCTTAGTCCTTGATGCGAAGTACTATGGGATTCTCAAAAACCAAATTGCTCGTTTGGGATTTTGCTGTGAGATATGCTTTCTTAATTGTTCTTTTAGTACCTTTTCTTATATAGCGCTTAAAGATCTAAGTAAACTTATTGCCCTATAGCTTTCTATTTTTTCATGTGGTTTACCTGCTTTTGGAATAGCGAAAACCTTGTCAGTTTTCCATGCAGCAGGGTAGTATTCTTATTTGAAACAGGCATTTATAATAAAAGTTATATAACTTACAGCAGCTTTAGGCAAGTGTTTTAGGTAAATTGTTTTAATTAAGTCTGTACCATATGACTTTTTCGGTTTTAGATCTTTTATAAAGAATTCGATGTCTTCATCAGTCACATAGCTATTTAAATATAATTGATTAGAACTATTGTTTACTAAATTTTGGATGGTATAATTGACTAGTGCTTTTATATGAGGGTCGCCTAGGTTAGTTGAAATTATGTGATTCTTTTCGAAATTTGAAGCAAGAGCATTAGCTTTATCAACATTAGTGCAATGGGTAATATTAGTATTAATAAGAAAGGGTAGATTTTTGTTTTTCCTTCGTATTACTTTTGCGATATTCCAAAAAGGTTTAGAATTCTTTTCAAGAGAACTTAGTTTTTCATTCCACTTAACATTTCTATGCTCATTTATTTTGTGCGATATCAAATTATATAAATAAGTTGCTTAAAGTTTGAAATGAGGCTGACGATATCTTTTCCAAAATCTCCTGTATGCATTTCTGTTTTTATTAGTTCTACAATGAAATGTGGGAGTTTAGATGAGGAAGACTTGACGTGAACAGGAACTTTGGGGATATTGTGTGCTGTAGCAATCAAAATTTGATTAGAAAAGTTGGAAATAATAGTGTCAACATCCTCTTTACATCTAATGTCAGATAAGTTTCTTGGAATATATTGCAGATTTCTTTTCAGCTTTGAACGGAAGCATTAAGCCTAAAGAATTTATGAAGATCGCTCTTGAAACCTATTTCTATTTTACGAGTTATTCGTCCACCAGAAAAATACACACAATAGATTTTGATTGTACTGTTATTCTTTAATGTAATGTCAATTCCATTAATTATTAAGGCGATATAAACATTATTAGAGTTTAAAAAACTTAACAATTCTGAGACTTTGTTGCGAACATATCTCGCATTCCAAGTTAAAATGTTCATTGGTTTGTCTATCATATTACTTAACATTATTGTATAAGAACTTAGTAGCTAAATGCGTGATTACATTGAATTGTTCAATTTTAGTTTTAAATACTGATAACTTAGTGAGCATTTCCATAGCTAGGAGATTTAACTCGTCCACAGTAAAAAGTGTATTGTTGCTGACAGCTGGAATGTTGCCGGTCGTGTTGCCTGGAAGGTTGTTGGGTATGTTGCCGGGAATGTTTCTCGGAGAAATGCAATGTGTGTTGCTGGGCGTGGCAATGGAAAAGCAATCGAATTTCGAACTATGCGATCCGTGTATTACGTATTTTGCATGCTATAGAACCACGTAAATATATTCTCATCGATATTGTAAAACTATTTATGAATGAATGAATGAATGAATGAATAGGTGTACAAAATCGATGAGGATGATCAATACATCTACTTAGAACCGCTTGGATTTCGTTTTTCAAATATTATTTCAACTATCGAGTGGATGTGTTTAATTGCTCCTAAGCGTTCGCTGGGCCATTTTTCAACTCAAGTCAAGTTCACTGCAGTGTATCTTGATTTTCTTTTTACAGACTGATATATTAAGCAGTTGATTAATTCATCATTACCTTGTCTAAAAATAATTTTTAATCCATCGATTAATGGAAAGAAATATCATTTGGGCTTCACAACGCCAAAACTCAGTACCACGTTCCATGCCAAGACTGACGTAAGCCGTTCTCGGCAAGCCCTGCTTAAAATAAATGTTGTAGTCCTTCAGCAATTACACGATTAAAAACAAATATATCCTCGAATTGCGGCAACTTTTTTAATGTTTGGCAGCAATAAAATTAACATTTTTTACAGCATACCCTCGCATGAATGAATAGATTGAATTAGCGTTGAATCCGATGTTTTGGAATTGAATCAAAAACATTAATTCATTCATATGTGAATGAAATGGTTTGAAAAGATAAATATTCATCGACGAGAAAAAAGTGAATCCAACAAAAATAAAAGAAGTATTCATTGTCAACAATGCGTCAATTCAGAAAAGATTTTGTTTCAGAAGAAAAGAAAAGGAACGAAATGAAAGTTAATTGAATTGATCACTAAATAAACAATCTATAATAAAAACGCTTGATGACTTTGATAGTCATCATAATATCAGTACTTTAACTATCGTGCATAATGTGTTGAAAGCAATTTACAAACATTTAGAATAAAATATAAATATAAACACACGAGTGTCATATACTAGAAAACCCAATAGTTTTACAATATTACTTACCCTTGCATTGTTGTGTAACTTTGATTTAAAGATATTTGCATTGTTTGATAGCTAGACAGTTTTGTGCCTGAATTATTTTGCAAAGCATTTGAACATGTATTACTTCCAGAAGATCTTACAATTTTCGAATTACTCTGCAAGGTTTTTCTCTTAGGGATTTGAACTGCCTTTTCTTGAATATTGTTACAATTCCTTTGAGAAAAAACTATATGTTGCTGATTAGAATTAATTGATGAAACACAATTTGCATTCATATTTCTATGCTGTGTTGCACTTATTGTGACTGGTTTATTACTTGTGACGCTGTCCTCTCTATTAATTTCCAATGGCCGCTCCACGGCCGCAAACAATGCTTCCTCATCTCCATTTTCCAAATCTAATCGTTCACGACATACTGGATTTTTTTCAATTTCTTGAGCCAATTTTTCTGCTTTAGCTTCAGCCTCTTTAAATTCATCAGTTTCCTTTTTTTCTATCTGAACAGTATAGTCTGATAATGAATCGTCAAATGTAGATTGCACACCAAAAGTCTTTTCATTTTTCGTGAACATTTCATTTGCGTCCCAGCCATTTGCGTCAATATCTAATTCAAAATCAACCTCTCCGTTTATTCCAGACGGATCCCAGGGTTCTAGTTCTTTCTCTTCAACTCGTGAAACTAGTAAAAAAAATGGTGGAAAAAATAAGTAAATAGATACATGTAAAATATATAATATATATATACATATAGAGAAAAATTGGCTATCGAACTTGATTTTTTTTACTTGTACATACTAGTACAGTATGACAGTTTAAGTCTTTGTCTATGTTTAAATTATGAGAATGGGAGTTTTTTCTTATTGTTAGTTCTGGGGATCTTGAATATATATTTTTATTTCAATAAGGAAAGGTCACATTTTCAATATTTGTCGCATTAAACCATCAATCTGCGAGATCCTCATGTCGAAATGGTTCATGTTTTCAGCACCGATAAGTCTATGTTTTGCTGTTTTTTCTTTTTTCTAACATGTGTTAAAACCTTACACTCATGTGTTAAAACCTTACACTCTATTTTTTTAAAATATCTTGCTAATTACAAATATATTTCCGTGAAACTGATAATATGGAACAGTGAATCAGGAAGAGCGCGAAAGCAACTTACAGCACAGTGCAAAATAATAGCACCATGATCGATTTTTTCACTATTATGAAAATTATTTTTTTCTATGGTCAGACAGGAGCTTCATATTTATTGCACAACATTTTCATTACATCAGTCACAAAACCCATAAACAAAATAAGAAATAAATGCATCTTGTCAAAAAAGGTCCTGTTACCGGAAATGCCCCGAATTTAATTGTGCAAAATAATAACACCACGTCATCCTGAAGAAGGTATTCGAAGTGTACACCAGTGTTTCGAAATTTTTTGGCTTTAAACTATATCTACAAATATCATAGTTACAAAAAGATAATATTTCAAAAGTGCAGCGTTGTTAACAAAGCCAATTCAGAAAAGATTTTGTGGTGGTGTGCATTGTATACCCCCAGAAACCTGCCGAAACGGAAATGAAAGACGAGTTACATTTACCCGTGGCGGCATCAACAATAAGAGGAAGACTGGTAAAATAAAATTTACATGCCAGAAGTCCAAGAAAAGTTCCACTACTGTCAAAAATCAATCTACTAAAACGAACCAAATTTTCGAGAGAAATCCTGAACTGGGAAATTTCTAAATGGCGCAAAATATTATGGAAGGACGAATGGAAAATAGTTTTATTTGGTACTCCTGAAACCAGGACATTTGTTCTCAGGCGAAAAAAACCAAGAGTTTCAACCGGAGTGTATTATCAAGACTGTAAAGACGGCGGAGCAAAAATTAAATTAATTGCCTATTATGATGACCACAGGAGTTGACGTCAGCATAATGAGAGAAACCATGCCTCCATACGCATGAATTTTTCCAAAGCAATGTAGTTCAAGTTATGGAGTGGCCGCCTCAGTCTCCGGACCTGAATCCCATTGAAAAGCCTTAGATGGATATAAAGAAAGTTGTATATGAAGCAAAACCCAAATATACAGAACTAGCTGTTCTGAATGTTGTGCAGGTTGCGTGGAAGAATATCCCTGTTCAGCGATGTCAGGCCTTAATCGACTCCATGCCACGACATTGTGACGCTTAAAAATAAAGGTTATACGACCAAGTACTAAACCCAATATTATTTGGCACAATCCGAAATTCGGTGTCATTCCGGATAACGGACCCTACTACAGACCACAAGAGACCAGGGCCTGGCTTCTGAACCACTCGACTTCTCGTGTTTTGCGTGCAAGTAGAGGGGACCTACAGTTTTTTGCTGACATCGAATGGCAAAATTTAAGAAGCTTTTTCATACACAAATAGTATTCTTTGAGTGGTGTGAGCAACCCGAAAGACGTAAAGTGGAGGAATCGAAGAAGTACGCGACGCACACTGCTCCGAAAATATAAATATTCATAGACGAGAAAGAAGCAAATACAAAAAAGATGAAAGAATTATTAATTGTCAACAATGCGCCAATTCAGAAAAGATTCTGTTTTAGAAGAAAAGGAAAGGAAGGTAATGAATCGAGTGTTGTTGAACAAAATATCTCAACACCAAACAAGGAGGATACCAGGATGACGAATAAGTAAAATGAGTACACAACATTGACTACAGGGAGCAATAAAAAAAGAGGAAGATATTAAACTTAAATACTTCAACTAAAAAAACCAGTAAAGCAAAAATTTAAAGGAAGGCAACGGGAATCCACTTCTCTTAATAAATTAAATCAATCCTACCCCTAATAAAAATCAATATTGCAAACCCAAATTATACAATAATCCTCCACATATATATGCCATCATCCTTCGCGTGCAATTCAAGCTCGCAAAAAAAAAAAACAAACAAAAAAAGTTCAGTGTTGCACTGATGCTTTCCTCCGGCCGCGTCTTTCCATTAGACACATGGGTCCCAACTGGGGCGATGACTGAGATTGCCTAACATCTGACATAGAATTTTGTTCGTATGTTAAAAGAAAGCATTACTCCTATATTGATTTGTTGTGGAAAAGCTAAACGCAGTAAGATTACTTCAAAAATCTGCCTGCTACAGCAACTGCCTCGTCGGAGTTGGTTTTCAGATGCTTTTGTTTGATGTTAAAGGGAATTATCAAGTTGGTGTGAACAAAATTCGAGAGTATGCAGTAAATCTCTTTGTTGTGTACGTTTTTCTTCCTCTAACAGAGGATTGAAAACTTTTTTCTTTAAATAAAACGCAGACCATTTTAAATATTTCAAAAACAGTAATATCGACTTGATGCTCGGTTGAGAGACAAAGATGGATGTGAACCATGGGGAATACCTCAAGCACGGGGGAATACCTCAACCTTCCAACTGCAGATATAATAAAGGAAAAGGCATGCGAGATAAGAGCTAAAGAGTTTTTCAATAGGGACTTTACAAGTTTGAATTTGATTTGTGAAAACACACTTTCACTAACAATCACACACCAACTGTAACTGTCAATAGGTGAATGGTGCAGTACACGAACGCGCAAAGTTTGCGCATTATAAGCATTTTCTATAGAAATTCAGAGCCGGTACCGCAACTTTAAGAGCGTAACTCCAATTTTTGGTCGTAATTCTCGCCCTCAAAGACACGCAATAACATTTTAGTACACAAATTTGAGTCTACATACTCGTTGTGCGATGTTGCCGTGTCAGTGAGAAAACGGGTAGGTCGAAGTGTCGAAAATATCGCTGCCGTTCAGGCGTCCACATCAAACGATCGAAATCACTCAATTCAGTGGCCCACATTATGGTTTTAAGCTTTTTGGTTTACACCAATACGTTGATTTAAGACCTCAAGTCGATGAACCATATGAAGCGATGAACGTACTCCAATTATGTTACGGAGAAGATGCGCCAAAATGATGAATTTCATTTCAAAATCGGGCAAAAAATGCATTAATGGTCCGGTAAAAAAGCTGTTTGATGCGGTTTTGACCCGGCGTCATTATTAAGCCATATTTTTTCGTAGACGATAACGATCTTTACTTTCTGTGAATAATAAGTGTTATCGCGCCATGATTACAGATTATTTTTCATCCGAAACGGAAGATATGGACTTTAACGACATGGAGCCACAAGCCGCGCAGCGCACGATATATTGGATTAATTGAAAAGTAAGTACGGTAAGCGTGTTATCTCAAAAAAAGGTGCGCCGCTTTACTATTTTCTATGGGACTACGTTAAGTCGTTGGTTTATACCAACAAGCGGATGTTGGAAGAGTTCAGAGCTAACACTTAACGCGAAATAGCGGCCGTTTCGACCGAAATGTGTGGCCCAGTCGTTAAAAATTGGGTTCAACGAATCGACTGCTGCCAACGGGACAAGCCGAACTTTTGAAATATCAAAAGGGTTGCCGATTTATAAAAAGAAGTTTTCAAGTTTTCCTTAATAAAGAATATTGAATTTAAACAAAAAAATATTCGCTATTAAATAAATCTACTGTGCATCACTCAGTAAAATAAATGCTTGTTCATTATACACTCATCACAATATCAGTGAAGAAACCATAGTAACATAAAAATGAATATATATGTTTTGTATCCTACTTTTCAATTATTCTGAATTAAAACGTTGTAGAAGCAACATTGAAAGAGTTTGAAGTGTTTGTGTTTTACTTAAAATCTTATAAAATCTAATAAAGAACACTTTAGTTCGCTTACTAAACTAAGTGTTTGAAGTGAAAAAATGAAGGAAATGAATAAAATTGCCCGATTGGTATTAACTTTGCCGAGCAGCTACGATCCAGTTGTTACAGCAATACAGACAATTTCAGACGACACACTCACATTGCAATTCGTTAAAAATTGAATCTTGGATTATGAAATAAAATTGCCAAAACGAAGAGACTGATACAAGCGCAAAGGTTTTGACTGCGCAAACAATCGAACAACAAAGGGTCAAACTTCGGGGTCCAAAGAAAAATGGAAAACCTTTCAAACCAAAACCCAATAAAAACAATCACCAATCATACAAGAACTTAAAATGGAATAAAAATCACAAACACAGCAAACCAGAAAATATTAAATGTGATTTCTGTGGACGCAAAAATCATGAAAAGAAGAATTGTTTCTTTTACAAGCGTTATAGCTTGTAAAAGACTATATGGCCCAAACTGCTATATTCAAAACAAGCGAAAGCATCAGTTTCATGTCTTCTACGGATGATGAAAACAAAAATAATATTGGGAACATAGACACATTTGAATTCTTGCTTGACTCGGGCTCCACCGACCATTTAGTAAACAACAAAGATTTTTTCACATCGATTGAAGATTTGGAAATCCCCAGCAAAATTGCAATAGCAAAACGTGGCGAATACATAACGGCATCGAAACGAGGAACAGTCGATATTATTTCAAATCTTGGCGTAGCAATCACACTCGAAGAAGAACTCTACTCACCAAACATCCCACAAAACCCGGCAAAGTAATTACACTACTATCTATTTGTTAAGTAAGAAATCAGATGTCAATATATTCCTTAAAGACTTTGTCGCAAAGAGCGAAAATCATTTTAATTTAAAAATTGCATATCTATACTGTGACAATGGTAAAGAATATTTATCAAATGGAGCAAAAGCATATTTCTTTGAAAAAAGTATTCAATATCACCTAACGGTACCACACACTCCTCAACAAAATTCTAAAGCCGAACGTATGGATCGTACGCTAATCGAAATGGCTAGAAGTATGATATTTAAATAAAGAATTATGGGGAGAAGCAGTTTTAACTGCAACATATCTGTTGAATATAATTCCAACCAAAGCCATATCATTAAAGAAAACACCATTTAAACTTTGGCATAACAAACGGCCAGACATTAAACAATTAAAAATATTCGGTTGCACCGCTTATGTTTTGATAAAAAGTGGGAGAAGTAAATTTGATAAAAAATCACTCAAAGGCATTTTGGTTGGATATAATTACAATGGGTATAAAGTACTGGATGTTGAAAAACATAAATTCATTGTAGCTCGCGATGTAGTGTTCGATGAAGTAAATTTCAGAAATTCAAGGCCTTTTTCAACTGTGTATAAAAACACAGAAGGAGGTGACATATGTACGTGTCAGTGAACAAAATTTCACGAACTCAACAATGGCTAAAAACACTGATAAAATTAATATTAATAACATGGAAAAAAATGTTATAAATCCTGAATCGAGCCAAATGGAAAGGTCAGGTCAAAATGAAGACGAACAAAATCGCAGAAAAAGCAAAAGAATTGAAAACATGCCAAAAGCTTCATACAAAGAAATCATTGATGATGAATCGATAAAAAATTGTCATTCAACTTCAAACGAAAGATCTTTCTATAGTATCGAAGAAGAATGTTATTAAATATTTGCACATCCAATGGAAAATGATATTCATTAATGCTATAATGATATTAAGACAAATAGTAACCGAATTCAGTGGGAGAATGCAATAAGTGAAGAATTAAATTCACTGTATAAGAACTCCACCTGGGATATAGTTCCTATGCCAAATAACAAAAATATTGTTGACTGCAAATGGATATTTTCAATTAAACACGATTCCGGTGGTAACTTTACTAAACATAAAGCTAGATTGGTTGCAAAAGGTTTCAGTTAAAAATATTTATCAGATTATGATGAAACTTTTGCACCAGTCGCAAGAATTGCTACTTTCAGATTGTTGTTGGCATTCGCAATTCAAAATGATTTGTCAGTGCACCAAATGGATGTAAAAACAGCTTTCCTTTACGGAGATTTAAACGAAGAAATTTTTATGAAAATTCCTGAGGGAATAAATAAAAATAAAAATTACGTTTGTTAACTAAATAAAGCCTTATATGGTTTAAAACAATGCCGACAAATGTTTGTTTATTCTGGATAACAATCACATTAAACAAAATATATAAGTTGTACTTTACGTTGACAACGTCATTATTGTTACCTATGATATTGATAGAATGAACAAATTCAAGCAGTATCTAAACGAACAATTTGAAATGAAAGGTATGGGTAATGCTCAATTTTTCTTGGGAATAAAAATTGAACGTGATAACAATAAAATTAAATTAAGCCAAACTGTATATTTACAATCAGTGCTCAAAAGATTTGGAATGAATGAGTGCAACCTTATCAGTACTCCGTTGCCTGAAAATTTAAACTATGGCGAATTAAATTCAGATTTGCATTCACCCCTATTCCGGCAGTCGTTTAGTGACATGTCACTTTATGAGTGTGAGAAATCGGTATTCCCATAGTCATTTAAGAATTCATAAAATGCCAATAGTCATTTTGCTCCTGTCAGCTCCTGTGGAACGCATTTACCACTCGACATGTCTCATTTTTTGGTATTCCCGGAGTCACTAAACGACAGGAAAAGTGACAAAAACAGTCGATTTGAAATTAGTACACGACATAAAACTAAAAATGTCTAAAGAGTAAGTTTCTTTTGTTTTTGTCTTTTATTTGTGTTTCGTGATATATATTTGCTTATTATTTATGGTTTCCAAAGGTTAAAGGTATCAACAACTTCGCAAATCATTCGCTTGGTGGGACTCATGGAAGAGAACGTGACTCTTGCCAAAAATTTCAAAAGCGTTACTCAAAGTGAGGACATAAGAATTGGCTTAAAGGAGGTTGCGGCAATATTAAACAGTTTAGGACCACCTGTGCGTAATGAAAAAGAATGGCACAAGGTATGTGCAATTGGCTATACATATGTATATGTACATACGAACATTTAAATTATTTGTTTTGAAATACTTCATAGGTTTGGTTCGATTTTGTCAAAATTTAAAAAAAAAAATTGACGCACAACAAAAGGGTATCTGAGGCAACCGAAGGAGCACCCTTTAAACAAACATTTTAACGGAGCTGGACGAAACGGTGGCCAAACTTCTATCAGTGCATGAGACTGTGGACCCACCTGGAAGAGTTTTCGGCTTTAAAGAAACTCATCAACGTGGAGTCAACAATGCTTTATTAGACAATCCGTCTACATCTACATCTACAAACAGAGCTATGCTGTCCATGTTTTGAGATAAAACACTTAAAGATTATTTAAAAGTTATTTTATTGAAGAATTCAAAATATAAACAAAGTGTAAGCATATGACATTTTGCATTTGACAGGCGGCTTTTGTTGTGGAACATATTCCACAAGTCATTTTAGTTTCGGAATACCGATGAAAATATGAGATGACTTTCAAAATGACAATAGTCACTAAAATGAGATGACTCCCGGAATAGGGGTGATTATGATTCGCCATGTAGAAATTTGATTGGTTGTCCAATGTATGCAACGCTATGTACACGCCCTGACTTATGTGCTGCTTTGAACATATTAAGTCGTTTCCAAAATAAAAATAATAAAGAATTGTGGCAAAATCTCAAAAGAATGTTGAGATACGTAAAAGGGACATTGAATTTATGTTTGATTTATGAGAAGAATGATTCTCAACAAATACTGACCGGCTATGTGGATGCTGATTGGGGCGGAGATGAAGTTGATCACAAAAGTACAACAGGTTATTTATTTAAATTGTATAACAATACAATAAGTTGGAATTTAAAACGACAGCACTCCGTTGCCACATCATCCACTGAAGCTGAATACATGGCATTGTTTGAAGGTGTTAAGGAAGCATGCTGGATCAGATCAATTTTAACTAATATGAAGTTAATGTTGGAACCCACAGTAATTTATGAAGATAACAACGGTTGTATAGCAACTGCAAATAATCCGACTGACCATAAACGTACAAAACACATAGATATCAAATATCATTTTATAAGAGAAAAGATTCAACAAAAGATAATTACAGTAAAATATCTTCCAACAGGTGAACAACAAGCAGACATGTTGACAAAACCACTATCAGCTGTAAAGTTTGGACTTAACAGAGACAAAGTTGGGCTTGCACCAAAATGTATCATCAATGGTTTGATTAGGTTTTCTTGGGGTTTTCCTAATCCAAAGCAACAAATGTTGAACCATCAAATTCTCCATGAATAAACAAATAAATAATAATAATAATAAAAAAAACAAAAACAAAACTATACTATTATAATATGATTTTTTTTTTTTTTGAGTGGGAGTATTGAATTTAAACAAAAAAATATTCGCCATTAAATACATCTACTGTGCATCACTCAGTAAAATAAATACTTGTTCATTATACACTCATCACAATATCAGTGAAGAAATCATAGTAACATAAAAATGTATATATATGTTTTGTATCCTACTTTTCAATTATTCTGAATTAAAACGTTGTAGAACCAACATTGAAAGAGTTTGAAGTGTTTGTGTTTTACTTAAAATCTAATAAAGAACACTTGAGTTCGCTTACTAAAGTAAATTCTACAAACTTCTGCGCTTTTTTGTTTTTACTAACAAGGCCATAATTGCCTAACACATCTCCAGTTTTTATTAATTACAATTATTTAATTGCTTGTGCCAGAATTAATCAATTATTGGTTCTTCGAAGTCTGCTGCTGGTGCCTTTATTTGGATTTTGTTAATTCTAACATTCTTTGCTTTAAGTTGCACTTTAATTATTCAGTTTGACAGGTAAACCACTTTCTGACATAAAATTTGCGACCCAATATCATGCTCAATGTAGTCTTGTCACTTTGACACCGATGCTCCTACGTGTGCACATAACGGCTTGATGGCAGTATTTGTACCGATGCTCCTTGGCGTACGTGACTCGATGCTGTCTGGTAGAAACATGTTCCGCTGATACTTTATGTGTGAGCTGCTCTTCGGCTCTTGTTGTTGCCTGAGTTTTATTGCCATTGGTGAGGACCCGTTATATGGCGATCACGCGAGTTATAGTATTGATCGGTGTGTGGCGGTGTTCACTGACCTTGGCTGCTGGTGTTGGCTAGGAAGCATTGTGGGAAATTCCTGAAGTGGTACGTTCGTCTGCATGGGCTGAGGTGGTAGTTGTTGTTGTTGCTGTTGGAGCTGTGCTCGTAACTCCTCCCCCCTAAGAGAAGAGCTGGGTTCAGGATGCTTGAGGCTGATTGCAACCAAGCTACTTATGTTTATTATTATTTCCCAGCACTAGGGTATCTAGTTGCTTCTTCTGTGAAAATTGGAAATCATTAAGTTTTTGTAAGTTCAAGGTATTTAAAGAAAAAATCGAGGATATCGATTTGTGGGTTGCAGGAAAGACGTAGATTTCGTCGAGGAAGGCTTTAGTGTTGTGTCCATATGTTAGTCCATTTATGCTCACTTCGCAGTTTTCGTATTGTAGTAAGATTGAGCAGCTTATAATTTGATGACTTGTGTCGCATGTTGATGTGATGATTACAATACTGCAATGTTGTCTTCAGGTTGCGTTATTGATGATGCGGTGCCAATGTCTCTTGTAGTACAGCTTGCCGGGTGATTTTCCATTATCTTGCCGATGCATGTTGATAGTTCAATGCTTTCTCGATGTAATGACTCTTGACATAGAAAGGTACTCTAGGACACTTTGAATCGCAGTATTGTATTTCTGTCTTATTTTTATTTATTACCATATATTGTTTTACAATTATTTCTTTTGTTTTATTAATTGGTAAGGGAATGATATGGAATAAGAAAAAGTTTTCTTGGGATAAGATCGGGATAGGGGCATTGAAAATTATGTTGGAATTATTGTAGTAAGCGTGTAGTTCTATCATTTCATATACCTGTTCATTTGATCTAACATGGGTAGAGGTATTAAGGATACCGTGAATTAACTCTATTTCGTTTGAGGTAAGAATTAATTTAGGAACGATGTTTAGTTTTGCTAATACAACAGCTTCAGTAATGTCGCGTATGTGGTCCGTCAATAAGTCAATGTTATAATTAAATTGGTTCAAATATCGAATATGAAGGAGTGTGTCTGTATTTGAACGTATCAAATTTGTTGTCCTATTATTAAAATATTGAAGTAGTTCTGTAAAAAGTTTTGTTTTCTGTTAATTTATGTAGTTATGTTATGGAATCTTTCAATTATTTCCGTGTTCAGTCTAGATTTTGTTGATATTTCTTTCAAAAGTTATTCGTCTTTTTGGTTTAAGATGTAGTTATACGACTTAGATAATTAACATATTTCCAAGAAAATTCTTTTTCCAAATGTATATCCGGTTTTATTGTATTTTCCGGTAACTAAGATACCATACCAGAAATAAAAAATACAAAATAAAGGCATAATTTCTCCTTTTTTCACCCATTCATTGAAATCTGTTGATTGAAGCCTGTTCATAAAAATGGCAGTGGTTTTTGGTTTTACCATAGTGTCTCAGAAATTGTTGTTTAGAGTTAAAAAAATATTTGTGTATTCTAGTTTGGTAAATGAATGTTTTTGTATATATTGTCTTTTATTAACATACTTTAAAGTTGGAAATATGGGTCGATCAAAACATTGTACCGAAGATTTAGGGAATTTGATCAAAAAATTGCGTTCGGAGGGAAAAACATATGCTTCAATCCAGGAAATCATAAGATGTTCAGTGAAAATGGTCAGCAATGCGCTAAACTGGAAAGCTAGCCCCGAAACACGCGGTCCAAAAAGAGTGACGGCTAAGCGAACTGACCGAAAAATTATCAACATGGCAAAGGAGAACTCTTCAATAAGCTCCAGACAGATAAGGGACGAACTCCAACTTAGAAGACGTCTTCTAGAGGCTAAACTACCAGCTCGAAGCCCGCGAAAAGTACCGCTTTTGACAAAAAAGCAAGCAGATTGGCATTCGCAAAGTTTCACAAAGATTGGCCTTAGGAGAAATGGAGGAATATTCTGTGGAGCCATGAAAGCAAAATAGTCTTTCTGATCGTCGGGAATATGTAAGACCAAAGAATGAAGAAAATAATCCCCGTTATACAGTTAAAACTGTTAAAAACGGAGGAGCAAATCTTATGATTTGGGCCTGTTTCTCATATAATAGGGTTGGGCCTATATATCCTATCAAGGGTATAATGGACGGTGCTAAGTTCGTAAAAATTTTAGAAGAGGTTATGCTGCCATATGCCGAGGAGGAAATGCCACTAGTTTCTGTATATCAACAAGATAATGACCCAAAACATACGTCAAAACGGGCAAAATCAATCCCCTGACCTAAACCCCATTGAGAACGTGTGGGGCGATGTTAAAAATTCTGTCCATGAGGCCAAACCCAAAAACGCCAAGGAATTGTGGGATGTAGTGCGAGACTCATGGGAAGCTATACCAGTTGAGAGATGTCGGAGTCTGATGGACTTAATGAAACGAAGATGCAGCAGATGATAAAAAACAACGGCTTTGCTACAAAGTACTAATGGTAAGCTGTAAATAATTATGATTTCATATTGTTTCATTGATTTTGTTGTCTATGCTTAGCATAATTCTAAACACTGATATTTTTATTAACAACTGCGAAATATTACTACGACCAAAAAAAATAGTTAAAAGTTATGAACAAGGTTTATTTTGTGATATACCTGTTAAGACTGAAATACTTTGCTTTTGTATACATTTTTTGAAAAAATAATAAAACAATTTGAATTAATAGAAAATTATTTGTCTTTTTTAAGGAGCACTGCTATTTTTATGAACACAACTGTATGTTTGGCAGCAGGAATTCGATTTTATTTTTATGATTTTTAAGCTTATGGGACGTAGTTTCTAGTGAAGGATGCAAGTGTTCTATATGTCCTAGGTGTTCGAAAGTTTTCCCAAGATTAATTAAGTTAGTCAAGTAGTCATTTAGACTGATTATGTGTATTAAGTTGTAATATGTTTTAATTGTTTTGGCCTTTCCAAGTTGGAGTGGATGGATGCCTTCGAGGTTGTTGAGGTCGCGAATTTCTAATTTTTGGGCGTTTGATTGTATTAACCTTTTAAGAAAAAGAAATAATATTTATAGCTCAGCTAATTTACGTTTCTTTTTAATTCGGGATTTATGGAATTTCCTATTATCTAAAGTTAAAAATGTTACCTTGTTATTCTCTCTTACTTTACGTTTGCTAAATCTTAGTGAAAGTTTGTTCCGTTTACATTCTTTCCTATATATTAGTTCATTTGGATTTCTATCTTCACCTTCGTTTCTGTCAATGTTGAGCTTGTCAATTTGTTTATTAACTGATTCTTCTAACTGATCTTTAATTTTTGGGAAAAGTTCTTTTTGAAAATTAGTTAGTTTCGTTATGTAATCGTGTACATCGTCATACTTTATTGTCTTGTTAAATTTGTATGTCCTTCCGTAGAAGAGTACGAAGGGTATAAATTTTGTTGCAGAGTGAATAGAATTATTATAAGTTGAAATGGTTTCGAATAAGATTTCTTCATGTTCTATTTCAGACTTGTTTTCTTTAAGAGTTGTTAATATTATGCGGTAAATTTCAGTGAGGGTGGAGTGAAGACGTTCAACAGGACTATTACTGCTTGTCTGTTGGAATGAAGTAATGTGAAGTTCGATTTCGTAGCGTTTACAAAAGTCTTTAAGAGATTCGGATCCTTGATCTGCAATTATTTTAGATGGAATGCCGTGAAGGCTGACGTACGTGCATCGAATAAAACGAAAAGTTTTATTGTTAGAAAAGTATTGGGAATAAACTGATTGTATACTTCTGAATGTTTCATCATTTGTATAGATTGCGTTGAGTTTATTGGGTGCAAAGTATATCTTAAAGATATTTATTATAGTATTTTCTGTAAAGATAGGATTTCTAATAGTTTTCCTTTGTTTATTTTTAAAAACCGTCATTGTAGAACCTTTATTTGATTAAAAAAAAACGACCGAAAGGTATGACCTGAAATATTTGGTTGCCCAAACAATTGCCAATAATTCCTTTTCTATGGTGGAATAATTTATTTCCGTAGAAGTTAATGTCCTACTGGCAAAACAAATTGGCTTATCGCTATCAATTGGTCCTTGCGATAGTATTGCACCAATCGCGAAATTGCTTGCGTCAATAGTTAGGCATCTGAAGAGGCAATATGTCCCAAGAATACTATTTCCTTTTGTAAAAAATCACACTTCTCTAGTTGTACTTTCCGATTATATTCTCTTAACCTTTCGAAAATCTTTTTGAGGTTTTCAATATGTTCTTGGAGAGATGTTGAGAAAATGATAATATCATCTAAGTAAGGCAGGTGACTGAAAATTTGAATCATCTAGTTCTGGGAGAAAGTTTCCTCTTCTTGGTTGATAGTCATCGAGTTGAGGTACGTATGAAGGTGGTTCTTGCACATTGTGGACTTCTTCAATATGGTACCTAGGTTGAGCGTTTAAGCGCCTCGTTTGACTAGTTTGGTTTGTTGGTTTATATAAAGTTGGTTGCCTTATATGTGTTGATCCAGAACTAATATCCTTTGGTATAGGTGGGGAGGTTGAGGGTTATTTCGCTGTGGGTAACCATTATATGTTGGATTATATGGAATACTTTGAACAGGAGTTGTATTATTCCTAAAGGAAGGTGGGTAATTGGGGTTGTTCCGATTATTAAAATTAGGGAATGCAGGGTTATTAAGTTTGTTTCGACTATTTATATTGGAAAATATAGGATTGTAAGAGGTAGTGGGCCTTGTCTGATTTCTAAAATTTGGTGAGTTGGCTACTTGTCTGCCATTCGGCATATTCCTGAAGACATCGGCCTTCATATAGAACATGTTCTGCTCTTGGATGCAGATAGATAGCACGATTGCTGGAACCTAAAGGTTCCCTTAGGCCAGAAAGAAAGGCATGTAAGCACATTCGTGAGAACAGTTCTTTCTTTGCGCTTACAACGCTTATGTTTGCTTCGTGGATTAATACATTATTATTAAGCGAAGCTTGTATTTCTACAACTTGACTGTAAAATTCCTCTACCGTTTTACCACTTTGTTTTACCATGTGCAGATCTTTGATTAGGGATGTTTCATTCCTTTTATCGGAATAATGTAGAATTAGGTTCTGCCTAATAGAACCTCGTTTTCGGTTCCTTCAATTTTATTCCTGATCACTCGCAGGATTATTTGCCCGTATGGAGTTCCGTCTATACCTCTTACAAACATGAGTATTTCCTCTACGTTATGTATGAACTCATGTAGTAGTCTAGGATTGCCATCGAAAAGAGGAAAGTCCTTAATAACATCAGGGATCCTAAGTGATTCGAATATATACCTTACATTAACTCGTTGAACCTGTTCTTGAGGTTCCTGATTGCTTCCGTGCGCTTTAGCCGTGGGGTCAACGTTATTTGCCATGTTAGTTGAAGATAGTTCCGTGATCGATCCTAAGCTTCTAAATAATGGTCCTAGTTTAGGATAAGGGATGAGGATATATGACTACAGTTACAATAGAAATATTTACAATATTAATTTTGTTTCTTTTTAAAAAATTCGATTTATCGTTCTTCGCTAATTATTAACCGTAATTAGTAATACAAATATTGAGTTAACAGATATATTTACAATAATAGTTTGTCTCTTTTTTTTTCAATTTAATGAAGACACATATGTATATTGATACATATATTTGTCTTATAAATTTAAAGATTCACGTACCATATGAGTAGAAAGTACCCTTTCATATTGTCTGATGTAACTGTGGTGCTTTTTCCTGATGGGTTGTTGTTCTGTCCCGTGGTTTATTATAAATCACTTTTATTTTCACAGTATGGTAAAACCACCGTAGCTTAGTTACGGTTAACCTCCGTATTTTAATCACTCGTGATCAAGTTATTTTAATATTACGGTTAGCCTCCGTATTTTAATCACTCGCGATCAACGTTATTTTTAAATTATGGTAAACCTCCGTATTTAAGTCGCTTTCACGTAACGATCATATGTTCTTTTTACCGGTCGCGAAGAGTTGACACTCTTTTACTACTTTCGCACTGTACGGCGATCCGCCGTATTACTTGAGTAGTTTAACCGGGCCTAAACGACTGCGCCAGTTATAGTATTGAGGAAGCGGTTGTAAAAAATATTGAACTGAACTTAATCTAACATTTTATTGATATCAACACCTCCGATTTGCAGAGGTGATCGGGCGAACGGAAATTCGGTAGACGCTGATTTATCAATTTTTGCCACGATCACCTGAGCATTACAATTTAATTGTGCACCTTGCACTTTTGTCATCGGCGTGTGTTCACTGACCTTGGCTACGAAGCATTGTGGGAAATTGCTGAAGTGGTACGTTCGTCTGCATGGGCTGAGGTGGTAGTTGTTGTTGTTGCTGTTGGAACTGTGCTCGTAACTCGCGTTCTTGTGTCATTCAGTGAATATATGAATCTGAGAGCTAAATCCTTAAACATATCTGACATTAAAACTATTTCAATTGGCATTAATATCGTACATATGCTTTTAATGTCTTTATATGGCATGGGCGACATAGTTGTCAAACTATTTAGAAAAAAACTTCTGAAAATTCGGTTTAAGTTCATCGATTTGAAGAAAATGTGCGAAAAATATAAACAGTACAGCACTTTTTATTTGGTATTACTCCATAAAGCTTCGAGATTAGAAAAAAAACATAAATCCTTCAAATCCAGGTATTCAAATTCGGTATGTAGATATCGCGACTGAGATTGCGTAAGAACAAATATATTGGGAAATATATTATCTGTTTTATCATACCAAATATAGCTTTAGGTGAAGATGCATACAGGAGATTTTGGGAAAGATATACATATATCAATCATCTTCAAATAGTTGTATTACTGATGAAGACATCGAGGAAAATAGAATTGCATCAAGACAAAATTCAAGCCATCTTCTTTACTAGAAAAGGAAAACCTGTTTGTCTAGTGGAATAAATGTTAGTTAAATAATGTTTCACAAGAATGATGCTATATTTTCATATTTTTTTAAACCAAATAAGTCTTTCTATCCAAATAAATCTTTCTATCTTAACTTCGTATATTCTACATATGTTCCGATATTCTTAGCACCCTCTGGTCATTTAAAATCTGCCTGTAGCTGTAGAGCCATTGTATTCCTTTGTGTATATTCAATATAACTTGAGAAGTGGTTTCCGGTTGCTTCCCTCTCTTTATTATAAAATATTTCCTTACTTTATTAACTTCACGTTTAATTTTTTTTCGTAGCCATGTTCCAAACCATTATATTTGTGTTATTTATATTTTCTTCATCTGTTAGTATTGGTGTAGTTTTGTTATTTTCTCTGGATTTTCGTTTGGGTTTCTTGCGGTGATCTGATTCATTTTTGGCATGCTTTACTATTCAGTATCGTTGTGTTTGTTACATATACTTCCTTCCGTCGACAAATTCTGTGCAATGTTGTTTTCATTTTCGCGTTCTGTTTTCGACAGATCGTTTGTAATGTACAAGTTGGTACCTTTCAATTTCCTTTCATGTTGGATGACGGAATCATAAGATTAAAATGCGATCTCTGCAAATTGGTTCTTGAACAGATTGAAAAGGTTTTGTGACTCAGAAACAAAGAACTTGCTTAAACAGGGGAATTACAGAAGTCTCTACGACAACAAGATATCAGTCATTCTGAAAATGAGGAACAGAGGGCCAAGATCAATCGATGCTGACTGTAAGGTTGCAAAAAAATATCTTCTCAAAAGAACGGTTAGAATGGACAATTTATCATTCCAACCCTACAATTCACTGGGTAAAGATGAAATCAGGCATATCCTACTGCTATTTTAATTTACTGCAGCAAATTGTAAATTGACCAACTATAATGCTAAGAAGTTATTAAGCGATGATCTACATATATACCAAAACAGTGGAGCAGGGCGAAACAATCAATTATTTCCAAGATAGGGAATAAAGAGCCAATCTTGCCAAAATCAGAGACCTGTTAGCCTAACGTCTTTTTTTTTTAACTACATTAAAGCTCTGAACTAGGCGTAAGGTTGAGGAGGCAGTTCAAGTTCTGAAGGACACCCTCACCAAATGCTTCGAACTGACTTGCCCAGTCAAAAACATCCTCTGTGTTCCGTGGTGGAATACGGAAATGCAGAGAACTCACAACGAAAACAGAAAACTTCTAAATAGGTCACTCAAGACCAATTTTAAGTAGTTTAAAATCGAAACCAAAAGATTTCTAAAAAAGACAATCAGACATCCTGACGGACACACAGAGCAAACCCGACGGTACATTTACTGAGTCAAAAGCCGAGAAACTCCAGTTTATGATTGGCATTCATTTCCCATGAAACCAGATTTCAATGAGCTGATGAGCTGAAAAGCATCACAAACCGGGGCTAGTATGTATCATCGCTTGTGCTAACAGATGACGCAATCGCGTCTTTTGATGGTATTAAATGGTCTGGTACCGATGACATATATGAAGCTCTGCTGCAAAATGGCATACCGCCATTACTATTGGTTCTCGTACATTCCAAGTTCTTGGCGCACAATTTGGGTAACCAAAATTTGGTAAGGGGGATTATTCTCCTACCAACAACTTCAGGTCCATAAGCCTTACTTCACTCCACTTTCCGATGAAGCTAAATACCTAGGTGTTATTCTCGATAAAAACTTCTTAGCACAAAACGTATGAAAATTTTCAAGGCGCTGTAAGTCTTTTGGCAGTATAAGGGAGTTTTCGGTGCAAAACCTGGGACTTATCATCAACCTAGGACTTATGGGACGCTAGGAAAATAAAAGAATAGTTATATTTACCCGTGGCGACATCAGCAACAAGAAGAAGGTTGGTAAAGGAGAATTTACCGGCCAGAAGTCTCAGAAAAGTTCCACTACTGCCAAAAATCAACCTATTAAAATGAACCAAATTTGCGAAAGAACACCTGAACTAGAAAGCTTCTAAATGGCGCAATATATTATGGACGGACGAATCCAAAATAGTTTTATTTGGCAATTGACTCCATGCAACGACGTTGTGGCGCTGTCCTTGAAAATAAAGGTTGTACGTTGCACCTGCGCTGGGAAAATAAAAGAGGAGTTCAATTTACCCGTGGCGACATCAGCAGCAAGAAGAAGGTTGGTAAAGGAGAGTTTACCTGCCAGAAGTCCCAGAAAAGTTCCACTTCTGTCAAAAATCACCTACTAAAATTAACCAAATTTACGAAAGAACACCTGCACTGGAAAACTTCTAAATGGCGCAATATATTATGGACGGACGAATCCAAAATAGTTTTATTTGGCAATTGACTCCATGCCACGACATTGTGGCGCTGTCCTTAAAAATAAAGGTTATATGACTTAGTACTAACAAAATAACAACAAAAAACGTCACTATTCCATTGACACTTAATTCATATTTATGATAATTCGCACTTGGTCCTATTACTTTGCACAATTAAAAATCGGTGTCATTCCGAATAATGGGCCTTTACTAAGTTCAGAATGTACTTTTTTCTTATCTTGTCTATGGGTGTTATTACTGATGGAATAAGGATGTGCAGTAAATATGACGTAGTAGGAAAAAGTTATTAGCAAAATAGTCACAAAGTCGAACACGATACATCTGGAACTGACTCTTCTGCAGCTGGGCGTGGCTGACTATGAAACAAAACAATACTGTGGATGTTCAAGGAGTGAATAGGTAGATTCAAGTACTTAACAACATCGAAATTGGAAACAGCGTCCAATGAATTTAAATTTTGTGTAAGTCCTAAAAGCTAATCAGTTTTAACTAGCCCAAAAGTATTTTTTGTTTGTGTTTTTTAAAACTATACTTTTATTTTAGTTGCACGTACATTGACTATTTATAGTTTATCATTAACTTAAAAGAAATATACAAAAAATTATATTTATACAAATATAAAATAATAACTTAAGAAAAAACAAAAATGAAATTTTTATATGTGAGGAATCAAAATAAAAGCAGTGCAAGTTATTCATCAAAAAACAACGTCAGAAACATGAATTCAATAATATAGTATAATAATAGGAGAAATATAAATATAAATGGATTCAATATATTATTGTGAAGCCTTCATATCTGTCTCATATCTGCGCTCCATTGAGTCCAATAAGGACTGGCACCTCTCCAGCGGTATTTTCTTACATGACTTTTCGACTAATGCATATAATTGGTTATTATTGTATGGTTTTGCCTCTTAAACTGCTGTTTTGACATGCGTCCATAGTTTTTCAATTGGATTGATGCCAGGAGATTGAGCTGACTAACTTATGTGATTGTGATTGTCCCTAGAACATTTTTCTATGGGCATTAAGCAGTTGCTGCTTTTTTTTAAAAGCGGGGCTTTTATTGGACTGCGAGCATGTAAATTATTCTCTATAAGTACCCTTTTTACAGTTAAATTATTAACTGGCAAATTATTTTTTTATCTCTGTAGCCGGAACATTGGAATATCGACAAGAACTCTAGAACTCTTTTTCGACATTAAGTTTCGGGCTTGTATTCATATTGTTTGACATTAGTAATCATTTTTGCGGAACAGCCAATGATTTCTTCAACTTCTTTGTAGTTTTACCATCGTCAGGAATCTTTCGAATAAGAGATAGCTATTCTTTAGTGCAGTGTCCTGTTTCCCGGTTTAGAAGTTTCATTTAAGCTTCTTTTAGCACGTTCAAAAAGATTCTCAGGATTAAATACTGGGCACTGTGCTGGTTATTCAAGAACTCTAAAATTGTTAGAAGCATACAACTTTAAACATCTGCCAACAACGTTTGGGATAATTGTTCTTTTTTAACTTCCGAATCAGAGGCAAGTTGCAAATGGATGCATCACATTTTTTAGGATTGCCAGATCCTCCAATTCAAATGGAACCAACACCATAGTAAGAGAAGCATTCCCGACACCATGTTTCACGGTTTTAACAATGTACCGCTGGTCAAATTGCATTCCAGGTGGCCTTCTCACATGCTTCTTAGATGTTTCCTGTTCAAATAAATTAATTTTTGTCTCATCGGACCACAATATATTTCAACATTTTTCAGGTGTAACCTGTGCTTTCGTCAATGTAATACGGTCCATGACTTTGGGGACACTTTTTGGGATGGAAATCTTAAAGTTTGTTTTCTATTAACCTTCTAATTTGACCCCGAGTTTCTTCTAGGCAGGGCCTTATAAGGAATTTCTTCCCATTCCTACAAAACAAGAAATGACTTTGGGTAATTAACAGTGATCTTATTACGGCTCTGAGCTGGTTTATTATATTCCTTAATTTTGGCGATCAATGCTTCTTCCGACTCATTTTTCATTATAAACACTAAGATTTTCAATTGTTAAATTAAATTAATCTTTTAATTTGTTATTACTAACAATGAAAAATAATACAAAAAGAATACGGAAGAAAAGTTGTCCGTGCTTGTCCGTGATGAAATTTAAAAATCATAACGAAACGCAGTACTTCTAAGTAATATTCAGAAGCTAAATCCATTTCTGCATGAGTTCAAAGACAGTGATTGCTCATTTTTGCTTCTTCGAGTAGGCGGATGTTTGACAAATGCACCGATGTATGGTGCAAAAACTCCGCTTTTAATCTATTTATTTATTTACTTATTATTATTGATAGAGCCATGGCTGCTAGGACATTAAGCTCATTAACGAAAAAAAGAAAAACTATACTATAAAATATGAGACTGATATTTTCTATTGTGGGTCTTTTTAAACAGTATAAATTGAAGTTTCTGTGATCGCCGTGGCGTAGGAGTAAGTGCGTCGACCGCCGCGCAAAAAGTTTGGGTTCGATTCCCGGACGGGGCACCTCGCATTTTTCATGGCACCACCTCTTTCGAGTTGCTGACAACACTCAAAGAGTATCAATTGTCTATGAAAAGTTTCTCAAATCTAGCCGTTCGGAATCGGCAAAAAACTGTAGGTCCCTTCTACTCGTGAGAGAACAGTAGGCCCTGGTCCGTTGTGGGCTCTCTTTAGGTCATAATATACCCTTCTAAGCAATCTGCTATTCTGGCAGCGAATAGTCACAGTCCAATGCAAAAAGGATTTATTTTTTCTTGTGTTTGTGATAAATGTTTATCAAGCAATGCCTCCAAATTCTGATCTTCGAATTGTTATTGAGCATCCAGTACGCTTTTTGTTTTTCTAGTATCACCTAGACTGTGGTCACAATAAATTTCCATCAAAATTATGAGACTTCGTCAGTTAATAAGTATTGTTGTTTAAACTTTAACTAAGTAATACATACTTACTTTTCACCCATTATTCGGAAAATGTATACACTGGAATCGTAGCTTGATTACGCTATCTTGTGTAAACATTTACAACCCGATGAACTTAATTTTATAATCTTGTTTTTAGTATACCTTTGTGCCCAATTGTGTTTACTGGCGTACTTGCGTAAGGGCATCTTTACAGGTTATGCGCAACTGCTACAAATTTATCGCACCACGGCTGCTTTATATAGGCCTAGTGTTCCTTGGTAAATGACCGCTTTCACGACAATTAAATAACGCAGGGTCCCCCTTTTTAATTTTTTAGGTCGTTTCGAAATACATATATTTGAGCAGTCCGTCTATAAATAAATAAATTAGGTAACAGTTTGAGTCCTGCACTCCGTTCGCGTTGCTGACAACACCCAAAGAATACCATTGTCTATGGAAAGCTGTATGAATTTGTACAAACTTCTCGATCGACGATTGGACGACAAGAGAACGTGAATTTGAGCAACTTTCCCGGACATATATTTATATCACTCCTACTTCAATATACCAGAACACATTTAATCTGTTCTATGAACACGTGGTAGTCGTTCACAGACCTCCAGCTAGTGCGTACGTGTTTCGGCTTCGCGAACAAACGTTGAGTGTGATCCAAGTGTGGATCTAAGTAGTGCAAAATAAATCCAGTGTGTAGCTTAGTGGCAGTGTACAAGGGCAGTGAGCGGTGGAACCCGGGTTCAATTCCCATGGTGGAAGAGTTTTTATTATTTTTATTATTTATATTTAAAGACACATAGTGTGAATAACAAAAACAAACAAGCAAAGAACAGTGGAAAGTGACGAGCCGGCCGGGCTCCAGAAATCGGGCACAAAATTACCGGTGGCGGCGACATCACGCCACAACACAAACAGTGAGAATAGCGAACGAGCGGAGAGAATCACAAACCAGGGAGAGATGGTGCGGAAGAGAAGGAGGAAGCGGCAGCAATAACAACAACAGCAAAAGATGGTGGAGATGACGAAGGCTCCATCATCTATGAGTCGGAAGATCATTGGCCTCCTCGGAGGCCGAGGACGAGAAGGAGGATAGGAAAGAACTATCGAAGAAGGAGAGGGAGAAGGAGGTGCTCGAAAAACATATTCGAGACCTCCAAGAGAAGCTGAATGCTAGACGGGCTGCAAAAAAGGCCGCAGAGCAACAACAACAGCAGCAGGAGCAGGAACAACAACAGCAGAAGGAGCAACAGCAGAAGCAGCAACAACAAAAGCAACAACTACAGCAGCTGCCAAAGAAGCAGCAACAGCAGCAGCCTAAAAAGCTGCTTCAGTTAAGGCTGGATGAAATGCCGTCCACATCAAAAGCGGCCCAGCGGTTGCAACAGCAGCAACAACAACAACGGCAGCAGCTGAAGCAGCAGATCCAACAGCAGCTGATGAAGCAGCGACAACAACCGCAGCAGCAAAAGCAGCAGCAGCAACAACCACAGCAGCAGAGGCAGCAACAACAGCCACAGCAGCAGAGACAGCAACAACAACATCAGCAGCAGCAACAGCAGACCGAGCAACGCACAGCCAAGAAGGAGAGATGCCCGCCCATCAACGTCTTCGGCCTGGAGACCAAGGATGTGGTGAAATTATGTAAGTTGGCCACTACTAATTTGCATGCTATTAAGTATAGATCGCCCTTAAGGCAATCGACAATCCTCAATAGAGGATCACAAGACTATCATTAGTAAGCTAACGGCGGCGGAGGCTGAGTATTTTTCCTTTACACCGTAAGGTGAAAAGTTGCAGACCATGCTCCTGAAGGGCGTGAATCCATTTGCTGATTTGAGGGAGATCCTCGATGAATTGCGCCAAGTTGAGTGCGACGGCGTCGAGTTCGTGGGGGTTAAGCCCTTTACTACTGCGGCAGCGAGGAGGGAGAGTAGAAATCTTCCTTTCTTCTTGGTGCAGGTCTCCCAAAACAGCAAATTAGAGAGTCTACAGAACCCCGCCGTCACCCCGCGCACTATCGGGGATGTCCAAAAGCCGAGGAACTCAGGAAATTAATTCAGGCTAAGAGGGCTGAAAAAATGGTACCAGCGAGGCCCGCTCCTCGTCTTCCAGCTACCACTGTTACGCAGGCTATCTCCTTCGCTCAAATGACATCAGGAAGAAAGCCGGCACAACAGACAGCGCCGATGGAGGCTCAGGTTCCTGTAACCAGTCAACCAACGGACAATGTGAGTCTTCAGACTGTCATGCTGGCAGTGACGGCAATGAAGGAACAGATGCTTGCTATGCAAGCACAGTTCCAGAGCCAGATAACTGATATGCAGAAGCAGTTTGAGAAACAGTTCCTCGAACAATCAGCGCGAGTAGACCTCATCTACTCGACGCTGTTTGTGCCTAACGCGTCGATATAATGGCTGCGCTGGTAACAGGACCCCTTAAGATCCTAGCAGTGAATGTTAATTCGCTGATTAGGATCGAGCGAAAGCTAACTCTGTTCCATTTGATGCAGACTCATAATCCTGACGTGCTGATGGCTAGTGAAACAAAGCTAAACCAGACGCGCAACCTCAGGTACAAAAACTACCATGCCATTAGGAGAGACCGACCCCAATCCACTCAAGTTGGCAACCGATAGACCGTCGTTTCCTAGAAGCGGGTCCTATCTGGATGTGATGCTCATCGACCGACGACTAACCCTACTGGACATGGAAAGAACCACAAGGAACTGCTTGACCACGGTGGAGTACGACAATGACCACTGAGGACTTGCCGCGGCAATCCAGTTCCCGAACGAGCTGGAGGAACTAGGCGAATGTGTCCTGACGTACCCTTATGGTTACAATAAGGCTTGCTGGCTACGTTTCACTAGGGTTTTATCCAGAGAACTACGTTCGACTGGAATCAATCCCCCCACAAACAGAAACCTGACGAACGAAGAGGTTGACAGGTACCTCAAACAAATGGACGAAGTAATACGACGAACAATGGACAAAACTATTCCGAAGGTAGCGCAAACGGATGACGGCGACGTCTATCGCAACGCTACCATCGATGCACTTCACGTGCAAAAAAGTGGACTGCTGACAAGACTTAAGCTCTTGTACAGATGGTTTACAGATCCACAGAACGCCGAGGTGCGGTCATTAAAGTCGCAGATCAAAAACCTCCAACAGTTAATCAAAATCCATTACAGCATTGCACTGGGGCAACAAAATCCGGGCTGTAAGATCTAACAACCCGGGTATGTTCCCGCAAGTAAATAAGATAATCCGGAGGAAAGGTCAGAACGACATTCAGGCTGTTAGAATGGAAAGGACGACAGAGAACGCAAACATATTGACATCTGTTGGTATCAATCCAAACGGGGCAGTGCTGGACGACAACTTCTTCGTAGTTGAGGATCCCAAGGAGAAGGTTGAAGCAATCGGTGCTGTTTTCCAGAAAGTGTACATGGTCAACGAGTTTCGTAGGCCAAACCACGATTTGGAGAACAGAGCCTTGCAAAACCATTTCTATCTCCAAGAGGAGATAAGTCAATGAAGATCTGAGAACCCAGGTTTTACCAGGTTCAGTGACGAACACATGGCAAATAATGCCGTCGCCGTAGATGGAAACATATTGATTTCCAAGGAAGATCTCCAGAGCTTCTTCAACTCGCTAAAGAAGAAGAAGTCAGTAGGGATAGATGGTATACCGAATATTGTGCTGCGCCATCTACCCTCTGAAGCGGTAGATATCTACGCAACACTGTTTAACAATGCGTTGAGTAATGCCTATTACCCGGCGCATTGGAAAACTGCTGTTGTGCAACCGATCCCAAACGGGACAAGGACACGGACACGGGCGCCTGTCTGGTTGACTTGGAGAAGGCCTTCGACACTGTATGGTTAGAAGGACTTTTCCTCAAGTTGGTCAGATACGGCATTAGTAAACCACTGCTATATATGAGCTATGGCATGATCACAGGTAGAAAGTTCGTTGTGAAGAACGGCAACGTAACTTCTACCACGGTTTTTAAAATAAAAAATGGTCTGCAACAGGGGGCAGTTGGTACGCCGATTTTGTTCGCGATATTCACTAGCGATCTTATACGTTCTATGCCGCACTTAATAGCGTACGCCGATGCATTGCGAACAGATCCGAAGTAATTAATATCCTCTTGCAACGAGACTTCGAGAAAATCCAGCGATTTTGCGACAACTGGAAGTTGCAAGTCAATTTCCGGAAGTGTGAAATCATCCTCTTCAGGACACCGCTGTCCAAGACCTCAGGGGATACAAAGAGAAACTGGCGTAAGTTTCGCATAGTACACTCGCAGGGACGGCCGATGGCTGTGAAAAGTGTAGTCAGGTATCTTGGCAATTGGTTGGATCAGTATCTATATTTCAACAGACATATAGATGCTGCCCTGACGAAAGCCAGAAAGGTCTTTGCGGTGGCAAGTGGGTTGTTTTACAGCAGCCAACTTGATACCAGAGTGGTCATCTGCTACATGGCCCTCATCCGGCCAGTTATGGCGTACGGTTGTCCAGTGTGGTTCAACGTGAATTCTTCCCAGATGGAGAAGATGAGGGTGTTCGAGAGGCAGTGTCTACGGGCCTGCCTCCGGTTGTATCGAACACCTGAATCCCAGTACAAGAAATTCTATCAAAACGAGGTCTTGTATAACGAGGCAAAGGTGATTAGGATAGATAATTTCATTATTAAGCTGATTCGAAGGCATGTGGCACGGGCTATGACTTCGACTAACAGTCTGATCCTGATCTTCGGGGCCTACCAGCCCAATGAAATGTACCTCGAGAGTGTGCGTCTTAACGGCTTCATCCCTCCTGAAGCGTTCCTCTATTTAGATATGAAAGACCTAATCCAGGATACGGAAGGATGTCCTATTATATTCCATGTCGTACGTCGAACAGTGGACCAGCGACTCAACTACGAACACACTGTCGCACGCAACCGCGAGGATCTGCTTCGGTTCAGCAGAGCGATCTCTGCTCGAGACAAGAGAGAAATTGCCAAAGAACGGCAATTTTACTGGTGGTTACACCGTATTCGGCCTGTGTTTGCCGCCGTTGGCTTATCAATGATAGTAAGGGGACAGTTGGGCATGGTAGTGGTCAGCTTACATAGTTTTGAAGGGTAGTGGTAGGTTAGTTTTAAAGAGATGAAAACACGAATAAAGACAAAACTAAAAAGAAGTTGCATCACGGCGTAAAGTCACTATATGCCAAGCATATACATAACGCATACGCCCTAGTACAAGCGTCCGTATTGTGTTACGGATATAGTTTGAGGCAGAATTAGATTTACTCTTAGGTTAGGTTAAGTTATTTAAAGGTACACTAAGTCAGTTTTAGGAAAAAAAACAATTAGATCATATAGCCAAGTTAATTAATTAATTAAGCTATTTTTAAATAATTTTGTCTAGCACGTAAGAAAAGATACTGAATTCAAATAAACAATAATTGCAAAACAAAAAAAATGAACACGTGGTCATCCTATGGGCTTTCTTCCATAAAAAAAGAGCACAATTGACTGGAAAAACACATTTCCTAACCAATTTCGTATCACCTTTTTCTTTTCTTTTAGAGAAAATATTTCGAATTTCATACTGGACTAAGAACGGTTAGTATCTTCAGCTTTAATTGTGTTCGATACTATTCATATATAAACATACACATAAATATTACCTATTTTTTCAGATATTGCATTGTCAGTTTGGAATGCTCCCCCAGTAGCGTAATTCGGGTCGAATTCCTTTGCTACAATACTAACGACGTTATCCGCTGTAAAAATCATACAGTTCGGCACAGTCTTTCCTTCATCGAATATGTTCATATTACTTTTAATACAAAACGGCAGCTCCAAAGCAACCTAATAAGTATAGTGTATTATTAAAAACAATTAATTTTTTATTCTTACGTACGTCAAAATTTGGAGAAAATGTTCGGAAAATTCCTTCATACACATTCCCAGATCGTAAGTGTACTTGAACAATATTTCCCACGAGAGCAGTTGCGGCATGCATGAAATAGGTATTGTTATAAACTCCTTGCGCCTGAACATACTTTACTTTAGTATGTCGACTATCAGTAGGAAATCTAAAATATATATGAATCGTTTAATGTATTTATTTATTTACAAGTAGTAGTCTATAAATGTATAAACTCTATCAAAAAAGGCATTTGAGCAATTTATGTCATGTAAAGCCGTCGATATCACCATCTTTACATACATTTATATTAATATAGGTACACTTTAATTTGTGATATGATGTAGCAGTTTTAATGTTAGTAATAATATCCTTATTTAGTGATTTTAAGACTTGAGCTAGTTTCTTACTTGCATCCATTTCGACACAAATTAGATTGAACGCCGGGCAATAAATCAAGCATACATTCCGAGAAAAGTGGTTAGATGTGAGCAGTTTCTAATATAAATCAAAAGTATAGGCGCCTCTGCTGCTTTGTCATCGAAAGCAAATGCAGGGAGTTCAATGATATAGTTCGTACCCCAACGGTCCGAAAAATATTGCTACAAGTTCAACTAATAGGAAGGATAGATCGCAAGGTTCCCTTGATGAGGAACAAAAATATTAAACGTGGAAAAAGTGCGCCGTAAGTTTCAAAAAACATTCTGAAGAGATGTTTCGAAACATTTTCTGGAATTTATTTGGTTTAGACAGCGGTCGAAACTTCTTCCACTTCCAGTTCACAAGAAAAACCATAAAACATGGGGGCGGTAACGTCATGGCTGTTTTACTTGGTTTGGTGTTGGACCCATTTTCCAAATAAATGACATCATAACTAGAAGCAGGTGGCAGAAACTAATTAATTCTATGCCAAGGAAAGTAAGTGCTATGCAGAAGAATAAGGGCGCTCGTTCTGGTTATTAATTTACTGCAATATAAAACGCAATATACAACAGACATTTTTTTAAATTAAATTTTTACTTTTACTTTTACTATATTACATGCAAAATCGAAAGGAATATTAAAAGAAACACTTTAAAAATGATTCCCTATTACTTCGAAAACATTTTTATATAAATATATGTATATATGTACTGTATATAATGTATAGAAAATAAGAGACAATTTTTTTATGGAACGAAATAACTTTGCTCTGTAATGTATTACCCATTTTGAGCAATGACATTTTGCCATCTTTCAGGCAGCATCATAATTTCATGTTCATAAAACTTCTGGTTTTAATCAGCATAAAACTGATTTGACATCATCATCATTATTGAAATTTTTACTATTCAAGCAGTATTGCAAGGTCAGAACTATATAGTGGATGTGGCAAAACATCCCAACCAAGTTAAATTTTGTGCCGAGTGTATTGTTTAATTTTGTTAGTTGTTTCATATTATAATGGAATGAAAATAAAAAATACTTTAAAACTTTATTTTCACTGGCAACTTTATTTTCACACTTCTTATTTATCTGACTGTTCACAAACGAATGAATGTTCTCTCCCATTCCTATCCGGTAGGAGAAAAGCGTTTGAATCCAGAGCATACTGCGATTCATATTTGAAATGTGAACAGTTGAATTTCAGGGCCTACTACAATACAGACATCTGAATTGATCGTTCGGTTTGGTGGTAAAAGTTCATAGTAGACAATTCCTTTGTAATCCCACTAAACAGATAACATAACATTCTTTTAATACTTATCAGCTTTTGGTGTTGTTTGAGCTGGTTCACCTGACTTGCCCCACGATCTTTTCCGATTGACATTGTTGTAAAAAACTCGTTTTCATCACCAGTTATCAATCGTTGTAAGAATGGATCATTTTCAAAAAGTTTCTTTAATAAATCGCAGATGATAATGCGTTGTGTTAAATGATTTTCTTTCAGTTTATAAGGAACCACAGTGAGCATACGAATCAATTATTGCTTCGATTTGGTTGTCATAATTTTAGCTGGACGATCAGAGCGTTTTTTCAACTTTGAGTGAAAAAAATCACCAGAACGGAATTTGGCAAACCAATTCCGACACTGCCGTTCTCTTAAAGCATAAATATAAACAGCACATAGCTTTTAATGAGCTTGCGATGCGTTTTTTTTCCGCACCAGGACAATATTAATTTTCCATTTTTTAAACGAACGCCAAACAGAAACTAAACATTCGATAAATTTTTTTTTTTACTGATTGACAACTATCAAATGTGAAACTGTATTTGACATTTCAATTACGTCAGCACACCTTAAAATTCAACTAAAGCCAGATATGAGTGAAATTAATTAAATTACTAAGTTGTCCACAAAATGTATATTATACATATATGCTCATAAAAATAGCAGTAGTTATACGACTTAGATAATTAGCAACATATTTCGAAGATCCTTTTTCCAAATGTATATCCGGTTTTATTGTATTTTCCGGTAACTAAGATAATAATAATAATAATAATAATAATTGAGTGGCACTCCAGCCCATAACGGACCAAGGCCTAGCTTCTACAGCAACTACTCGTGTTGTGCATGCTATTGTTCTTCACGAGTAGAAGGGACCTTCAGTTTTTTGCCGATTCCGAACGGCGAGATTTGAGAAGCTTTCCATAGACAATTAATACTCTTTGAGTGTTGTCAGCAACTCGAAAGAGGTGGTGCCGTGCTAGGTGTCCCGTCCGGGAATCGAACCCAGACTTTCTGCGCCGCGGTCGATGCACTTACCACTGCGCCACGGCGACCGCGGTAACTAAGATACCATACCAGAAATAAAAAATAAAGGCCTAATTTCTCCTTTTTTCACTCATTCTGTTGAATGAAGCCTGTTCATAAAAATCGCAGTGTTTTATGTTTTTTTTTTCTAAAGTGTCTCAGAAATTGTTGTTTAGAGTTTAAAAAATATTCGTGTATTCTTGTTTGGTAAGAGAATGTTTTTGTATATGTTTTCTTTTATTGACATACTTTAAAGTTAGAAATATGGGTCGATCAAAACATTATACCGAAGATATAGGGAATTTGATCAAAAAATTGCGTTCGGAGGGAAAAACATATGCTTCAATCCAGGAAATCATAGGATGTTCAGCGAAAATGATCAGCAATACGCTAAACTGGAAAGCTAGGCCCGAAACACGCGGTCCAAAAAGAGTGACGGCTTAGCGAACTGACCGAAAAATTATCAACATGGCAAAGGAGAACCCTTCAATAAGCTCCAGACAGATAAGGGATGAACTCCAACTTAGAAGACGTCTTCTAGAGCCTAACCTACCAGCGCGAAGCCCGCGAAAAGTATCGCTTTTCACAAAAAAGCAAGCAGATTGGCATTCGCAAAGTTTCACAAAAATTGGCCCAAGGAAAAATGGAGGAATATTCTGTGGAGCCATGAAAGCAAAATAGTCTTCGTGAACGTCGGGAATATGTAAGACCAAAGAATGAAGAAAATAATCCCCGTTATACAGTTAAAACTGTTAAAAACGGAGGAGCAAAACTAATGATTTGGGTCTGTTTCTCATATAATAGGGTTAGGCCTATATATCCTATCAAGGGTATAATGGACGGTGCTGAGTTCGTTAAAATTTTAGAAGAGGTTATGCTGCCATATGCCGAGGAGGAAATGCCACTAGTTTCTGTATATCAACAAGATAATGACCCAAAACATACGTCAAAACGGGCAAAATCAATCCCCTGACCTAAACCCCATTGAGAACGTGTGGGAGATGTTAAAAATTCTGTCCATGAGGCCAAACCCAAAAACAACAAGGAATTGTGGGATGTAGTGCGAGACTCGTGGGAAGCTATACCAGTTGAGAGATGTCGGAGTCTGATGGACTCAATGAAACGAAGATGCAGCGCAATGATAAAAAAACAAAGGCTTTGCTACAAAGTACTAATGGTAAGCTGTAAATTATTATGATTTCATATTGTTTCATTGATTTTGTTGTCTAGGCTTAGCATAATTCCAAACACTGCTATTTTTATGAACAACCAAAAAAAAATAGTTAAGTTATGACCAACGTTTATTTTGTGATATACCTGTTAAGACTAATATGAATAAATAGAAAATTATTTGTCTTTTTTGAGTAGCACTGCTATTTTTATGAACACAACTGTAGGTATATTAAACCTTGGAATACCAAGCGCGTGGGGAGAAAACATGAAAAAAAAAAAAAAAACAAAACGCGTCTCGAGGACTATCAACACTGGTTGATTTTTTTTGTGTGAAAATAAAGCGAACCATTTTAAAAATGAAAGAGATGGATGTGTACGTGATCGTCACTGACAAAAAAGCTGGAGAAAATCCAAATCAATGTTGGAAAGGATAGTGAATGCAGAACGACCAGACGTAGAGGAGAGACTTCGAAAGATTCAAGAAATCTGAAAAGAGTTCCAAGCTAGTTATGGAAAAATTCAAGAGTTTGTCACACTATATACGCCGTACAGGCAAACTGATACCTTCCAGACAGTAAAATAAATTAACGAAAAAACAAAGAATGACTTGGAAATGGTATGTACCGAAAGTACAAGAACCATTTCCAAGAATAAATAAAATAAAATTATCAATAAATTATTATTATTATTATAATTTATTAACATTTAATTAAAATTACAATGTTAATATATAATATATGAGAACACATGTTGGGAGATCTTAGGTAATAACAATAATATTATATATACATTTTGGGTTTCCTACACCAGTTCCATTAACAGAGATGCAGGCTTATTATATTTAAAGGGGCGGATTAGAGAAATTTCCATTTGTCTTGCGCCCTAGATGAAGAGATAGCACATTGTAGACTTTCGGGCGATTAATTTAACAAGCACGACGATATGTCTTTATCAATACTTGACTGCGTAAAAATTAGTTCGCAAATCAGTTTTATCCTCTCCTCTATGGATGGTAAACCAGTTTCCACTAAAATGCTCTTTATTAGGCTCGTTGGAAATGCATTTATGCTCCTCCGAGCGGCTTGATGATAAGGTGCCTTTATAATGTTCATTAAAAATTGCGGGCTGTTGTCGTAGAGATATGTATAAGCCATATGTAATTTTACTTAATGGATTGCGCGTTTACTTCATGAAATGCGCCTTACATTTCTTACCTGCTTAATAATTAATAATTTCGGTTCTCGCAGCAAGATTCTTTTTTAATCCTAAATAGTGGCATTTCCAATTGTACTTAATATTTTTTTTTTTTTTTTGATTCCGCTGATATCATGAAAAGCTATAATGAATAGGACTACTTATAATGGCGAGCCCTGTGGGATGCTATTCAACAGTGGGAAAGAGGATGAAAATCAGTGATTAGACTTAACACTTATTCTCCTGTTGGTGAAATTTTTAATTTAAGGTAATGTGTCCCACGATTTTAATTTATTTATATGCCCTTCGAATAGGTCAAATACCTATTCGAAGTCTAGAGCTATGATAGTGACATGATTACGAACAGATAGGGCATTTGATACACAAAAGTCGAGATGTAATACTACGTCGGTTTTATAACTTATAAGGTTTTTTGATAGCATAAGCCAAAGTAGTATTTTCGTAATTATCCTTTCAAGCACATTAAAAATAAAGGGGATCAATAATATTGAACGGAAGCCATCTACCTTGTTAATTTGTTTATTTGGCTAGTATTGTAGCCGTTTTCCAATTATGGGGGATACCACCAAGATTTTAGTGTACAATGATAAGATTCTAGGTATTACAGATGTTGGTATATTTTTAATAATTGGATATGATATTTTATCCTTTCTAGGGTTTGCCCTTTAGTTTAGGAATGGTGCCATTGGAGATCGTGGATATAATAGGAAAATGGTCTCTATTATAGAGATCGTCCAATAATTTTCAGGAGATTTTTATGCACAATTCTGGTGAGAGAAGTGTGTAGAGAGTGTGAGTGTGAGATATAAATCTTCCTTTGATAGCAACCCTAGGGCTGGTAATACATGAACCACAAGTCAAACTCCAAGAATTAAAAACCCTTTTAAATGACGATGGGTGTAGTTACTTGTTCGAGGATGTTAGATAGATCGATTGGATTAAATGCTTGATCAGGGAGGATATAGAGGCACAGTACGGCGAGTTTAGGAGGAAGTTGAAGTTCAATTGCTAAAGTTGAGATATTGGAACTAATACTAATTTGTTTATGTGGAATGTTGGGTTTAACGAGAATAGGTGTTTTAAGACAGTATTATAAGAAAAGTTAAAAAAGTTGGCACATTTGGTATAAAATCTAAAGAACAGAGTGCTTCTTGAACGGAAATAACACCTGGGCTAAGCTGGTGGGTGGTAGGTTTGTGGGCTATGAAGGGTTGTAAACTCCACCTACACTCACCAATTATGACCACGACAGATTGGTGGTTAGTGTATTATTTTTATTGCGATGCTCATCATTTGCGTCAGATATTTAATATATTTTTGAATTAAGCAAACTCTTTAGTAAGTTCAACGGTCGTAAGAATTTTAATTGTGTTATTGACTTGTGAGTTTGAAGATGTTTAGGTGGAAAAGCGGGAGTTTTGTTGTACTGTTTGTGTATTTATTTTATCTTGTTCTGAATAGGAGCTTAAATTGGATGTAGAAGAATGGGGAAGCGGTTAGAGGAGTTGTGTTGGGAACGATGATTTACCTATACTGAGCAGAGGTTTGCTTGATTTTTAATTTAAAGAAATTTGTCTTCAATATTTTGGGATTTTGTCAGGATCAGGATGTTGCCATCCCTTGGCTGTAAAATAATAACATACTCAGTACTAATACCATCGATTACTTTTCTTAAGGCAAATATACTGACAGAAGAAAGAGGTTTTTTCTCGTAATTGGAGGTTCTGTGATTTGTAGGTATATATAAAAAATAAATGTGGAAATGAAAAAAAAAATGATTTGTTAGGCTCGGGGCCATTTTTACTTTAGTCGCACTTTGTGCTTCAAGCTTAAACACGTCGATATGGCAAGAAAAAAAAATCAAAGTAATGTGGTGTAAGCGAAATGAATAATTTAACGAAAGAGAAGTAGGCCACTAGTCACTTATTGGGAAAAGTCAACACGAAGTGAACGCTGTGAAAGCTAGACCGTGACTGACATACTCAATATAAAAATTGCTGCAATTACAAGGGCATCGAAGAAACATTCAAAAACTATTCCAAGAAAGTTCACGAATATCATCAGAAAATGTTATTAGAGCAGTGGACAAAACTACAAAAAAATAAAACGGACTGAACTACAAAAAAGGCTTTTGTCGAATACATCGCAACAGAGCACATATTGACCCTGAATCACAAGCTACTTGGGAGAAAAACAGGTGTTCGTACCAGTTAGTGAACTAGAAGCAGATGCAATAACAGCACGCTGAATGGTCAACTTCCTCATTCACCCTAGAATAGTATCGGACTTCAAATTGACGATACGGCTACCAATTCAGAAAACAAACAACTTTAAAAGAAAAGAGTTTAAGGACCTTACTTTAGCTGATCCAGAATACAATATCATACTGGGTACAGACAAATACGGAGAAATAATTTTGGAGGGAGTCCGAAAGACCCCAATGGGATTCTCACAAAACTCTCTTTTAGGTTAGCTAATAACATTGGGCACATCTGCCACGGTGTCAAAATTACACGGATGGTACAAACGTCTATCGAAAAGCATCAACAAAAATTGTGGGAAATGGAAGAATCTCAACACCGCAACCATTTGACGAAGGAAGAACAAGAATGTGAAAAGTTATACAATGTAACGCATTACAGGGATAAAGATGGGCGACACATTGTTAATATACCATTCAACAAAGGGTTAATGCAGGGGCACGACCAGGTGAATCTAAAAACAAGACAATATCCAGACTTCGCCAACTGGAACATAAACTCAGCACAGACAAAAGGCTAAAGGATGAATACACCAAGTTTATGAAAGAGTTCTTAGACCTTGGACACATGGACAAAGTATCTTCCGCCAACAATACAAGGCATAACGTGTATTACATGCCGCACCATGCAGTTCACAAACCAGACAGCACGACGACCAAGCTATGCGTTGTGTTTGTTGCTTCGCTTAAATCTAAATCGGGTGTGAGCTTAAACGAACTCATGCTAGTGGATGCCAAGCTTAACGATGTTTTAACAACTATCTTAATACGATGGCAATGTTATAAATACGTATTTACAGCTGAAATAGAAAAGATGAAAGAGATTAAAGAGCTACCACTCTGACGTATGGAACTTCATCTGCACCATACCTAGCAATAAAAACACTTTACTATATAGCCACCGATGAGCAAGACAAGTATTCGACGACGAGAGATTAGTAGTCACTCGAGAGATAAGTAGGAGTGATTAGTAGTCAAGAGAGATTAGTAGTCATTCGAGTGATTACTAGTCACTCGAGTGATAAGTAGTCATTCGAGTGATTAGTAGTTACTCGAGAGAGTAGTAGTCATTCAAACGATTGATTGAGAATCGAGATGTTCTCGAAATGTTGTAATAATCGATTATCACTCGAGATAACATTCGAATGCGCCCATCACTAATGTTGACACAGTGTTATTCCATTCTTAATGCTTCGCATCGAGCTTTGGAAGATGAAGTTTGTTTGTGGTCTAGGTATCGCTATTGCAGGCGATTTCAATGTACACAATTCTACTTGGCTTCGACATTCAGGCCAGACAACACCCGAAGGAAGGTAGGTTGCTGAAGTAAATAATTTGACTCAGCTTGTGAATGAGCCAACACGAATACCTGACATTGCAGATCAATGTGCTAACACCTTGGACCTGTTTCTCACCTCTCATCCTGAGAAATACTCATTCGAAATACGGTCGCCTCTAGCCTCGTCGGACCATTGTGTCGTATCAGCTAATTTCTCGTATTCACCCCACACAGATAGAGAACGAATTCCTAAAAGAACTGTATTGCTCTACGAGAAAGCCGATTGGAGCGGACTTAATAACTTCTTTAGGAATTTTAACTGGTCACTATGCTTCCTCGATAGTGACGTGGATGCCGCTGCTGATGTGATCACAAATATTACTTTGCTGGGTATGAAGTCCTTCATTCCACACAGAGTGAAGAGCATCAAGCCCAAGGCAAATGCATGGTATGACTTGAGCTGCAAAGAGGCTATCAGGTTAAGAGAGATGAGTTTCCGGATTTATAAAGCCAACCCTTCTGAGGAAAACTGGAAGTAGATTAAACGGGCCCGTAATGACTGCAATTCACTATTAAGACGTGTGAAATTTTCCTACGACCTTAAGTTGAGGCAAAAAGTGCTACAATGTCCCAAGGGTAGCAAAAACTTTTGGTCTTTTGTGAAAAATATAAGAAACACAGCCTCGTCTTCAATTCCGCCGCTTATTCACAATGACATTCCAGCTGTCAACTCTTTGGACAAAGCAAATCTGCTTGCTGCTCACTTCGCAGCTAGCTGGACGCTTCCAGATTGTGTTTTGTCTCCACCTGTACTTGAGAGCGTAAATTTTTCCATGGGACAGATTCACTTTTGCACTCTACAGTTGCAAGAGTCCTCAAAGATCGAAACGTGCACAAATCCGCTGGCCCGGATGGTATACCCCCTGTTCTTTTGAAGAGGTGTTCTTCAACGCTGGCAAAACCACTACGTAAGGTTTTCCTACTCTTTAGGACTCTTTCTGAGTAAGTGGAAAACAGCATTTGTCCAGCCCGTCCCTAAAAAAGGGGAATCTTCATCACCCACCTCCTACCGACCCATAGCACTTACGTCCCTTCTTTCCAAGGTCATGGAAACGCTGATAAATCGTCAGCTTGTGAAATATCTTGAATCCCGGAAGCTTCTTAATGACCGGCAGTACGGCTTCCGCAGCAACAGGTCCACTGGTGATCTGATGGCATATCTCACCGAAAAGTGGAACCAATTTTTGCACAATGTTGGAGAAAGCAAGATCGTTGCGCTTGATATTCCAAAAGCATTTGACAGAGTCTGGCATCAGGCTCTCTTGTCGAAAATGCGTGCTTATGGAATCAATAAGTCTCTTCTTCAATGGATTAGAAGTTACCTTTCGAACCGTTCAATACAAGTCGTGCTGGATGGGTTCAAGCCTGATATCCACCATATTAATGCTGGTGTTCCACAGGGCTCCGTTCTGTCTCCGACACTCTTTCTCATTTTCATAAATGATCTCTTGTCTGCTACTTCTAATCCTATTCACTCCTTCGCTGATGACAGTACCCTCAGCTTCTCATATTCGTTCCTTGGCTCACGTCCCTGTACTTCGGCCGTAGACTTGGAACGGCAGCGTATGTTAAGCACATTAAATTCCGATCTTGACAGCATAATCGCTTGGGGTACAAGAAATAGAGTGGAATTTAGTGCTTCCAAAACTTAGTGCTGTCAACTGTCACTCAAGCGTTCCCAAAATAACCAGCCGTTATCCATGGACGGCACCTGCGCTGTTGAAACCGAAAAACTTTCCATCCTCGGTATGTTTATCAACTCAACACTTAGTTGGAACGATCACATACATGAGGTCGCCAAAAATCCTGCGAAATGTCTAGGTTTCCTAAAACGATGCATAAAATACTTTACCCCCTCTGATCTGGCTACAATTTACAAGGCCTACATCCATCCTAAGCTCGAGTATAACGCTTCTATCTGGTCTAATGCTCCCAATACCTCCCTACACCTAATGGATAGAATCCAAAAGCGAGCGATAAGACTAATAGGATATAACAATATTGCGAAGTCGATTGACTCGTTAGAACACCGACGTAATGTCGCATCTGGGTCACTGTTTTATCGCTATTTCAATAAGAAATGCTCAAACGAATTAGCCAGCTGAATTCAAGAATTCACCCGCAATACTCGCCTCGCTAGGAATGCTCATCAGTTCACCCTTAAGCCCACCTTCGGACGTACAGTTAAGTATAGAGACTCGTTCTTTAGTCGCACCACACGAATATGGAATGCTCTTCCCAGCTCAATATTCCCCTCTCATTACAATCCACAGACATTTAAAACCAATGTGCACCGGTACCTCCTCTCCCTATCTTCCTCTATACCTTCGGCCCGTGCTGTGACTTAACCCCTTTTGCGCGCGGCAACTATAAAAAAAATATAAAAAAAAATTCTCGCTGCTGCGTCTGAGGAGTCTTACATCTGTAGCCCAGACACTGCGACTGCGGCGCACAGTGGTGCCATTGTATGAGGAACGCGAAATTAAATTTGTAACTTTAGAATCCGTTGACCGATCTTAATAAATCGTAGTATGAATAGTATCAGTATCGTACGACCCTTATGCTGTCCAAAATGGTTGATATAGCATGATGGATAAGGAAGTAATCTTAAGTCAAAAAATTTTAAAAAATGCAAAAAAAACACAAATATTAAATAACAATTTACGACAACAAATATAGGCTCAAAACAAAATTCTAATTGATCTAATAACATGCTTCCATTGTAAAAAAAAATGTTAAGTCGGGATGATTTTGTGTAATAATGCTAACGCTTCACCACTTAGTGGGAGTGAAACCTTTTTTTGCCTCGGTACTGAAATATGTTATCCAGGGATCAGATGATACCAACTTTTGATGAATAACGTCTTCATTCGTCGCCGAACAAAAAAATGTTTTGGTATTATTAATTCGGTGTTGCCACAATCCTTATTTCGACTTTCGTGGACCTTCTCCGACAATGAACCGACGGGCAACGCTTCTGATGATATCAATCATGACGATCAGTTATTGCTCGATATTATCTCCAAGATGACATCATCTACTTCTATTTCTGTAATTTCTCCTGTAATTTCTCCTGTTTTTGAAAGGTTCTCGAGAAATCTTCAAGAAGTGTTACCATCATTAGTTGCGTTAGGTGCATGCTTTATAAGATCTACTTTTAGTTCCATTTTTCCAATGAACTTCTGATGAATCTGGCTTTTCCTCTCTTGATGTTCTCCATGCTTTAATCTCTAAATTATAAGCTGCGTATATTGCGTATTCCATAAAATTAATGCGGACACGTAGAGGGAAAACGACTTATTTCAGAGCTTCTTCATTGCAGTAGTGTTAAGTCATTCATCTCTGCTGATCTCGCACCACAAATAAAACGTGGGCTTGCAGAAGATGAGCTTGTTACTGCCTGCGCTAGTTTACCATCAATCGTGGTGAAATGCAAATTAGCTTTTAATTTAATTACACTAGTGTAAGTTGCAATTCTTATTTCAGATAAATTCCGAATTTCGTTTTGAACTCTTTATTTCTCTTCACGTATATGATTCATAGTTGATTTTTTTAGTTGTGATTTTACCGGCCTACAGTATCGTGTTGAAGAAGGTCGAGGTTTTTAACAAATTTAACAAACACTATTAATCCATCGAATCCATCAATTGCAGCGGCACCAACGATGTCATGACTAAACACGAATTGGATGGATTCAAATCTTCATTTGAAAATGTTTGCTTAAGTTAACTTTGCGCAGAGGCTTATTTTAAAAAAACATGTCACATCGAACTTTCTTGAAAAAAAAAACTCAAATTTTTTAAATTTCAAAGTCCCGACTTTGAGCTTGTTGTACACCAAAACGTGGTGGTGGTGGGCTATTAGCCACTGTTTCGTCTAAGGTCGATGTAACTGTTGCATCATCCAAGGATCGGTCACTTCAACATAAAACTAATTCGTTTGTTGTAAAACCTGTAACTGATGCATTGCCTCCGGGACAAGTACGACAAGTATGTTCAAAGTCATACCCTGTACTATTAAGGTGTGCACTGACGGACCCGAGTTTTGAACGACCTGGTCGAATAAACTGTATTTTAGGCGTATGCAGCCGTTTCACGTGAAAAGACACGAATCGGTAAACCATGTTCACCGTCAGCAATTAAAACTGTTTTCGGATGGATCGTTATTGACCCAGTGCTGGATTGGGACTTGTCGGGAAATGCAACTCGCACAAGTACATCCTTAGTCGCGACTACTTTAGAAACCATTTCTGACGAAAAACGCCGGTTTTTTGAGCTCGAAAGTCTTGAAAGCTCTTCTGAACTATGCCCTGAAGATCGTAGTGGTGGCGCGAGTGGTGTATTCACGATACCCATTCTCCTTGTGCCAGAGAACCGAAGTTTCCAGATTTGTTAGAAATCGCGATCCCTCGATTCCAATCCTTGAAAAGTAAATTGACTAAGAATGCGTCATTAGCCCAAGCGTCCCGAAAGGTACGCATTCACTAGTGTCATCGTAAAAATGTTGAGACATTCGGGTTAGGAAAACTGACTTCCAACGTCAAATGATCGTCCGACGCGAACACTCATCTGATTTCAGATTAATTACTTTAACATACGGGACTAAGTTTGCCCCCTTCGCGACGATTTGGGTCCTAAACAAGCTTGCAGAATTGGAACGAGGCCGATTTCCAATAAGTTCCACATAGTTATCTTCCAACACTTATGTGGATGATGTGTTAGTTGATGAGGATACCCTCGAAGAAGCTCAACAGGTTCAGAATATGTTGATTTCGATACTTAAATTCGCCGGCTGTGAACTAAGCAAGTGGGCTGCGAACGCTCACGAATTCCTGTCTACAAGTTTTCCAGACGGTATCACCCAGAAAGCGTGATTGCTGGCTATCGGGTATCGATTGGGACTAGTAATTTAGCCAAGTTATCCATGACAAATGTCGTAGATTTTGCCAGGATCTGGAAGTAATCAAAAGTATACAAATACCCTGGTGCCTTCAGATCGGTAAAGGGTAAATATGGTACCCCCACGGCACCAGGAAAATGAAGAATGAACCAGTATGGTGTTGATGAACAAAAGCCGTGTCGCTCCCGTAAAATGCATAAGTTTGGCTCGAATGGAGTTGCAAGGCGCCTTATTACTCGCTCAGTACGCAAATATAGCTCACTTATCTACCAAGATTTTCTGCTGGTCTGATTCTAAGGTTGCCCTGGTCTGATAACGAGCTCACCTTTCTAAATGGGTACCATTTGTGGCGAATCGAGTATCCGAAATCGACTGGTTGTTGCCAGATGTGGATTGGAACAATGTACCATCGTGGGATAACCCGTTGACTGCGCTACACTCGCCATTACTGCAGCAAAATTGGCGACTTCAAAGTTGTGGTGTCAAGTTTCATATTAATCTTGGGTGGGTGCATTCTGATTCGCTCAGTAATTCTCTTGTGTACACGCTGTGCACGTTTTGCAACACAACCATGCACGCAACAAATGGCTTCTTTGCCGAATACGGGGGTGTTCATGGAGCGTCCTTTTGTATTCGTCGACATTGGCCTTGAATCCACCCCTTTTGTTTTTTCTTAGCATATTTTGAGTAACTTCTTTCACCATTAAAACAACTAGAGGGATGTCGACTATCGTCGAAATGGACGCATTTTAAACTAGATTTATCCCCAATTTTTCCCTCTCAGAGGACATTTGACCGGCAAATGGTCCCCGGTGCATAGAGGCATCATGTTACAGTTGCCTAAAACATGGCCGAATATCAGGCATCTTGCGCAGAGAAAAACTTGTTTTTTCTTAACCTCTCCCTGGATATAGTTTGAAAATCTAGGAACTTAATACACTAAAATCTCTATCGCAATCTAGCGATAACTGCACCAAGAAGATAGGAAGAGCACGTCCCGATGTTGTTCTGGAGCGAACGGTGGAGAAACGCTCTAACGCGAGAAATTGAACATTGGGAATGTCTACTTGCTGTAACATCCGCAAGACGTCCTCCGGCTCAGCAAATACGCGCAATCCTTTAAGGAGAACGGTTTCCCTCTTTTCTCCCTTGGGAGTAAAAGAATAAATATTAGCAACAGCTGACGTCAACCTATCTTTAACAAGCTTAAAACCATCAACTGTTAAGCAATTGACGGCATGCTTGCGAAAACCTACGTTTTTAATATTAAATTAGTCACCTACGACCAACAACTTCTGCATATATTTCAGACACATCAATAGGCAGCAGTCCCACTATCTTCTGCATTTTGAGTTGTTGCTACTGGTGCCGTTGGCTTGTTTGTTGCTCCACCTGCTTAGCTTGTTGCTGCTTTTTGAATTGTTCTGTTATTATTGATTGGTCTGCTGCTGCTTGGCCGATTACTGCTGCTTGAATTGTTGAATTGTTGTTTTTCCTGCTGTTTATGCTGTTGTTGTATTTGTTCATCCATTTCGGCACTTTTCGTCATTTTTGCTTTTCAAATCCCTTTGTTCCATTTTTGCCTTCCAAGCCCTCCTTTTCTTTTAACTTCTGAACCAACTCCCTCAATTTCAAAGAACATTCCGAGTTATCGCTCGGAATTAGATCTTCATCCATGCTTTTTGTTTAATTATTATTTTTGTTTTTTTTTTTATTAATTATTATTTTCCTCATATGCGGTCTTAAAATCAACGAATATGCGGTGAATGTCGATTTGTACTTCTTGTGTCTTTTTCGGGATCTGCTGATAAATAAAAATCTTGTCTGTTGTAAACTTCCCTGGCCTGAAATCACACTTATAAGGACCAATCAGATTGTTGACAAACGGTTTCAGAAGTTCGAACAATGCGACAGAGAGAATCTTGTACGCGATGTTGAGGAGACTGATCCCTTGATAGTTGGCGCAGTCAAAGGGGTCTCGTTTCTTGTGGACCGAACAGACGACGCTGAGATTCCACTCATCAGGCATGCTTTCCTTTAACCATATCTTACAGATGAGCTGGTGCATGCACCCATCCAGGCCATCTCCAGTTACTTTAAACAGTTCTGCGAACACTCCATCCGCTCTAGCAGCTTTGTTCGACTTCAGTCTCGATACTGCTATCTTGACCTCGTCTAAGTCGGGGGACGAAAATCTTTTGTCTATCATCGTCCAAGTTGAGTGGAACATGTGGGATGTTGGACCGTCATCGCCGTTTCAGGGTCTGCAGAAATGATTTGTCCAGATTCTCAACATAGATTGCAACTTTAGTAGTTAGTTCAGAAACTTTATGAAAATAATTTATTAATACATATGACCAATTTTCAAGTTTACATACGTTTTAAATGGTGTGGCTTAAAGCCGTCTACCAGATTGACAAATGAAATATTATATGTTTGTACAAATTTTAGTCTCTCTAAAAGTTTCCTTGAATTATCTGTCTATCAACCAAGGTTGCCATTCAGTACCATAATTAGTTCGGACATATTAAATGCTCGCATGCAAAATGTAGTAAACGCAGTTCTTTTAAGATAGGACATCTAGCTATGAAGTGGTAAACATCTTCTCTCTCGTTCAAGTTCGATGTGGTATGTAATTCAAGTGCAATATTTCACCGATTCGCTTCGCGAAGTACCTTAGGAATTTATCTACTTCATCATATCGTCTGAGTCCCCAGACTTGAGCACCGTATAGCAAAATAGAAGCCGTAGCGCGAAAGAGCTTTACTTTCGTACGATGATTCACATATTTGTTGTGCATACAACGACCCCAAATTGAGGAAATAGCTCTCTTTGCCTCAACTAACATGCAATGAATATGCTTCTTCATACAAAGACTTGACTCTATTAGCACTCCAAGGTATTTATACCCGCGCACAATGGCAACTCAATAACCTTTGTAGGTCCATTTTTCGTTACGAGAGTATCTTCCTCCACTATTTCTAAAAACCAAAACATTGGATTTATTTAGGTTAACAGTGAGGTTCCATAGCATGCAGTAACGCTCTAACCTTTTCATCATGAGCTGCAGTCTAGTCACGGATTTCGACAGAAACACTATATCGTCAGCATACATTAGGCAGGGTACTTGTGCGTCGCCGATCCGAATTCCGCCACCGATTGCTTCAACAATGTCATTTATAAATAAAATAAACAGAAGAGTACTCAAGACACAACCCTGCTTAACTCCCATTGCTGTTTGAAGCTATTTGGAACATCTGCTGTCTCACATATTTGACTCGCTCATTAGGGCAGAAAAAATTCCTCTGTACAGTTTTTTAAAAATTCCACTGGTATCCGATCATCTCCAGGTGCCTTACCTGGCTTTGCTGTTTGTATCACCTTTCGAACTTCGTTTACTGTGAACGGGGTTTCCAAAAGCTGATCAATAAAAAAGGGCAACCAACATATTGAAAGGGTTGTGAAAATTGCGGGACATTTAAAAGATTTCTAAAAAAGTCACGAAAATCAGGAGATCCCAATACACTTGAAATATGATTCCTTCTTCCAGCCATATTTTTTGCAGCTTTCCAAAATTCTGCAGAAGATCTAGATGAATTTAGAACGGCCCAATGTTTTCTTCATACACTTTTCTTTTTTCGAAACAAAGCCGCTTGAAGTCCTTATTGGTTACTGCATACATTTTTTTAAAGAACCCAGAATTAAACTCTCTCACCAATTTTAGGAATGCGAACGATCTTACTCTCGCCTTGTTGCAGTCGGCATCAAACCAGGCTTGCTTAAAAGGTAGCATTGCATTTAATACTACTTGCAGGTACTGAAGCAACTATTATTCCAGTAAGATCATCTAAACAAAGTGGTATATGTTCCGCTTGACGTTTCCTGATATTGTTATTTAAATTCCTATGATATTCAGGAAGGAAATTATTTCGCCACTTAATTACTGGTAGTTAATCTAAAAGCCGGGTATTTGCCTCTCTCGGAGATTTCTCAATTGTGCAGGTAATTTCCAACGATATCAGCTATATCTAATATTTTAGAGCCTTTCGCATCACACAACTTATCTTTGGAGTTTCGAGTCGGATTGATAGATGCTGGGGCTGCTCCACTCGCGAAGTTATTTTGTGAATTTCCTATACAGCATCAATCCACTACTCCTTCCAAATGCATTTGTTTTTAAAGCAGGAATCCGTTTAATTTCAAACTCTTTAAATATATTTGTAAAACTATTTTCTTCTTCCTTCGTAATATGTGTTTCAATAAGTATAAATATTTGAAAACTTTTAATATAATTAAAAAAAATTAGCAAAAAGTAAATTATTTTTAAGACCTTCAACATTATATCCCAATATGTATGTAGGTATGCTTGTGTGACCACCCAAATTGCCCACAGCAAACGAATTGTCAACCGCGTGAAATGTCACTTTTGACATTTTACTCCTCGTCTTGTTTACGCTGTTATTAAATAGCTGACATTCGCTAGTGAAATTTTGAATGGATCCAAATAATTGTTCGTTGTCTCCAAAAATCGATCGTAGAATTTGTAAAGATTCTTGTGATCCACATTTTAGCCCGTCTTTTAAATTCCACGTAAAAACTTGATTTGCGACGTGAAGTTTATCGTCTCTGAGATACGTTTTTGTTTGCCACGTAAAAGTTTCATAACTTATATAGGTTATTTTTCTCTTGCCGCATGTTAAACGTCAGATCAAGACAGGTTATTCGTTTCCGAATAATTTACATATGTCATGTACAAATTCAACTTGTACTTAAATACAACAATCTACAATACAATATAAAAATAAAAGCTTATTTGTAGGTGGGTGGTACAGCGGAGATTGAGGAAAGGACAAATTGGTGTGAAAAACGATTATTTTGAGGATGTATGTATATATTGAGAGGGGATGTTATGATGGTGATGGTGGTGAGGTGGCTTACTTGAAAAGAAATCAAATTTATGGCACTGTTTATCAGACTTGATCGGATAATTTGATCTGCTTTTCTTGCATATTTATAAATAAGCAAATAAATACACACACACTTGACAGGAATTTACTAAAACGATTACGTTTTGCGAGTTTCGCTATGCACCTGCCTATGAATTAAAGTCAGACTTTATATTCAGTAACAAAAAAAGCAACAGAATTGAATACGATTCAGGTAAACGCTCAGCCGTAGTTATATCCGGCAGATGAAGGCATCTGAAATCATTAGCCACTTGCTCTCAACAAACCAGGAGATCATTTAGTTTTTTGAAGTTAGCTTTCGAAAATTGAAGCTGTATAACTTTTCAGAAATGGCAGTCAACATTTAAAATCATTACGATTGGTCAGCGAGAAAGATAGATGGTAACGATCAAAAAAAGAGAAGGTGAACAGTTTTCGAAACAACCCAATGATCGGTGTCTCAAATGTTTTTTGTAACTCGAATGTAACAACTGACAAGCTGTATTGGAACAGCAATTTCAAAGGGTATAAAAGAACGAGAAAATACTCATATAAAACTCAAATTTTTTACTTGTCGCTCACCAAGGGATAGTTTACATTGGTAATTAGGACTTTCACGGAGACGACCGCATTGACCGGATGGAATTTTTCGAAATTGAATGAGTCGGAAGGACCGCATTTATCTGAGGTTGTTAGGTAGAATCAACAACCAAGGTATAATCGAGCTTTAAGATCTGGGAGCATTTGAAGTTTGAATATAATTGAGTGTGTTGATGTGAGTTCGATCTGTTTACAAAGGGTAAAGGGTGTAAGATCAAAAGAAACGCTCTTAAAATTTGGAAATCTCAAAACCGAGTTCAGGTTAGGAAATAAGCCAGTTTTTTTTGTAAAATGTGCCGTATGCTTTGGATCGATATCGTGTTGGAATGTATAACGTATATGTATAACGACGCGAAAGCAACAACTTCATTCAAATTCAAATTCAACTACATTCAAATTTGTTTTTAATATAATATGTATATGTATTGATTATGGTTAATGGTTAATGGTCCTTCGTATTTTCAATTAATTTAATATTTCCAACTCCATTCGCAATCATACAACCCCAAAGCATAACGTTATCACCTTCATATTTTACAGTTAGTATTGTGTTGTTGGGTGGTCGCCGTGGCGTAGTGGGTAAGTGCGTCGACCCACACGCAGAAGGACTAGGTTGGATTCCTGGGCGTCGAATTGCTGAAAACATTCAAAGAGTATCAATTGTCTCTGAAAAGCTTCTCAAAATCTCGTCGCTTGGAATCGGAAAAAAACTGTAGGTTCCTTCTACTCGTGAGAAAACAGTAGCACGCACAACACGAGTTGTTATAGAAGCTAGGCCCTGGTCCCTTGTGGGCTGTAGTACCAGTCAATTATTATTATTATAATGTGGTGTTGTTGTGCATTTCCAACCTTTCTTCACACTTTATTTCCTCCATTCGGTCCAAATCTATTGATTTTGGTTTCGTTACTTAAAATTACGCTATTGTAGCCAGCACTTCTGAGAACGCGCAGTTTCAACAGCTATTTCTTCAATTTTTTTTGCGCAGACTTTTTTGGGTCTTGCTTCACTTTACGGATTATAATTGACTTCTCGCGCAAATTTAATATCGGAGGACGTCCAGATCGCTGTTGAGATTTGATTACATTTTAGAATGCTATAAATTGTAGAAAGTTAAAGGATATTTGTTTCAACTTTTTGCCTTCACTGTGCTTTGATTTCCTGCTCATTTTATATATGTTAACGAAAACCACAAGTATTTAGCTTATATTTTTTTAAAATTGACCTTTGCATGTTTACATACAATTTTTCTTTAAGACAATATAGGCATTAATAAGTTTGTGACTTTAAACTTATAAACATTTCATACAATATTTTTGGTCATTTAAAGAATTTAGGTCACTCGTTTGCATATGTGCATATTTCGTTGTAATTTATCACTTTTCTTGTGTTAATTCCTATAGAAAACAACATAACGGACGGTGCCCTTATGATTCTTGAAAACGGCTGTTTATGCTAATATAAATACATATGTGTGTAGGAATTGCTATTTTACAACATGATGTGGGGATCACGATTTGAATTTCAATAATACAGGAGTATTGTTTTGGAATAAAACAAATGTTTCATCCAATATATTGAATTTAAATTTAAATGGAAATATACACTGGCATTTTTTGTGTATTTTGTTGAATATAATTTAAGACTTCAATTCAAAGGCAGGTGCATAGCGAAACTCGCAAAACGTAATCGTTTTAGTAAATTCCTGTCAAGTGTGTGTGTATTTATTTGCTTATTTATAAATATGCAAGAAACAAGCAGATCAAATTATCCGATCAAGTCTGATAAACAGTGTCATAAATTTGATTTCTTTTCAAGTAAGCCACGTCACCACCATCACCATTATAACATCCCCTCTCAATATATACATACATACATCCTCAAAATAATCGTTTTTCACACCAATTTGCCCTTTCCTCAATCTCCGCTCTACCACCCACCTACAAATAAGCTTTTATTTTTATATTGTATTTTAGATTGTTGTATTTAAATAGAGAAGTAGATACAGAAGCATGGAGGCATATTAGATCCTCAGAGAATCCTGCTGAACTTGCTTCCACCACAATGAAACATAATAATAATAATAATAATTGAGTGGCACTACAGCCCATAACGGACCAGGGCCTAGCTTCTACAACAACTACTCGTGTTGTGCATGCTATTGTTCTTCACGAGTAGAAGGGACCTACAGTTTTTTGCCGATTCTGAACGGCGAGATTTGAGAAGCTTTCCATAGACAATTAATACTCGTTGAGTGTTGTCAGCAACTCGAAAGAGGTGGTGCCGTGAAAATATGCTAGGTCTCCGTCCGGGAATTGAACCCAGACTTTCTGCGCCGCAGTCGATGCACTCACAACTGCGCCACGGCGACCACATGAAACATAAACAGCTAATAAATCATCCCTTGTGAAGTGAAGGATATAAAGTGCTGCAACCACAGCTGAAAATGTATCATTATTTTTAAGATTGTATTGGGTGGGCAACTAAGTAATTGCGGATTTCACTCATAGGAGACTTAAGTTGATTTTTTGGTTATCTATCGTAATCGAAATGGTAAACACATTTCGTTATTTGATAGTTGGTACTTCAACAAGAATCAATAAAAAAATTGGTTGACCGGTTGTGTAGTTTTTGTTTGCGTTTGTTGAAACATAGAAAATAGAAATGAACATTTTCGTCATATTTTGCTTTGAAGCTTTAAAATTCAACATTGGGTTGCTAATTTTCGTTCTGATGACTTTTCACTCAAAAAAGAAAAACGTTTTGGTCGTCCAGTTAACGTTGATCACGACTAAATCAAAGCAATAATCGATTCGAATCATCACAGTACAACACGTGAGATTTCAAAGAAACTTCACGTATCTCAAACATGCTTTGAAAATCGTTTTAAACAACTTTGCTATGTACGAAAACTCGATATATAGATATACAGGTAATAGCAAATCATTTAACACAACGCATTAACATTTGCGATTTGATAAAAAAACGTTATGAAAATCTTCCATTTTTAAAACGATTGATAACTGGTAATGAAAAATGAGTTTTTTACAACAATGTCAATCGGAAAAGATCGTGGAGTAAGCCGGGTAAACCAGCTCAAACAACATCACAAGCTGATACGCATCAAAGGAAAGTTATTTTATCTGTGGATGTCAACCAAACGATCAATACAGATTTCTATATTGAACAACTTACAAAACTAAACAATGCAGTTAAAGAAAAGCGGCCCGAATTGAAAAATCGAAAAGGTGTTGTATTCCATCATGACAATGCAAGACCACACACATCTTTGGTCACTCGGCTTAGTTGGCATGTTTTGCCACATCTGATTACTGAAATCGAAAGTAAAGAAAGAAAAAGTCTTCGATATATTTTCCACATACGATAGAATTTGCAGGGTATTAAGATACTGCAGAAGATATGTGTATAATTCTAGAAGTACTTTCGGCTCTTAGGTTTAATATAAAAATATATGTGAATGTTGCGGAAAGTAGATTGACTGGTAGCGTTGTGGGGTTTTTGTGTGTTCAGTATGTGCTGACGGAGGGCATGGGCCTATGCACACGAGGCAATGTCCTTGATCGCGCTCAACATGGCGAGCTGCCAAGATTATCCTCGTCCGTGCATAGGTCAAGTTGACATACAGCCTCTCCGTGGCGCCCCCTGGATAGCCATCACAGCATCCGTTGTGTGGTGAAACAATGTATGCAGCGACTGGCCTACCAGTCTGTAGGTTGTGCGTGAGGCTAACTCCTCCACCACACAAAAATAACCGAGTTCAGCAACGACAACTTGCCTCGGATATGGACGGATCCAATGTTGACGACCCCGACAAACGTACAAAGGACAACGATTTTCGGTTCTGCACGTGGAATGTGAGGTCCCTTAACAGACCACGTGCAGCCGAACAACTTGCGGAGGCCCTTGACTGCTACAAAGCAGATATCACCGCCATCCAGGAAGTGCGGTGGGATGGGACGGGCAGAAAGAAGATGAAGAACTGCGACATTTACTACAGCGACTGCTACAGGGAGAGAAGGCAGCGCCTATTCGGATGCGGATTTGTTGTTCGAGGCAGACTTAGGCAAAAAGTCATAAGCTACGATCCCGTAAGCGAACGCCTCATGAAAATCCACATTAAGGCTAAATTCGGGAACATCAGCTTGATATGCGCTCACGCCCCGACAGAAGAGAAGGATGACAACAGCAAGGATGAGTTCCATGATCTCCTAGAAAGAACATACGATCGATGCCCCAGCTATGACACCAAGATCGTTCTAGGAGATTTCAATGCTCAGCTGGGGAAAGAGGACATCTTTGCTGGCGTCATCGGGAAACACAGCCTGTACGACACGACTTCCGGAAACGGACTCAGGCTGCTGGACTTCGCCGCGGGGCGGAACCTCTCTGTGAGCAGTACGCGGTTCCCACATCGCAACATCCATAAAGAAACCTGGCGATCCCCTGATCAATAAACCGTCAACCAGATTGATCACGTTGCGATCGACGTCAGACACTCCTTCAACATTCTCGATGTCCGAACATTCCGAGGCGCTAACATCGACTCGGATCATCACCTTGTTGTAGTCAAGGTAAGAACCCGGATATCAAGAGAACAACGGAGTCGAAATATGCCAACACGGTTGAACGTCGGAAAGCTACAATCGCAACAGGTCGCTGGGATCTTTGCCGACCGAGTCTCCCTGAAACTCTCCCAAAGTTCGACGCCGCCTGCACTAACAATAGAAGAATAATGGAAACGTTGTCAAAAAGCCATCAAAGAAGCTGCCACTGATGTGCTGGGTTTCACGCCACCACCTAGAAGGAACCCATGGTTTGACCACGAGTGCAGGCAGGCACATGCAGCCAAACAGAAGGCCTACCAGGCAACACTGCATCGGACAACGAGAGCTGTTCGTGAGCTCTACGACCAGAAAAGAAGGGAAGAGAACCGGCTTCTCAGAAGGAAAAAGAGAGAGCATGAGAAGCGCGCGGTCGAAGAGATGGAGAGGTGTTATGGCAGGAATGAAGTCCGAAAGTCTTACCGAAAGGTGAAACAGCTATCCGGTGGATACAGGGTTCGGACCGAAGCCTGCCGGGACCAAAACGGAAACCTCCTAGTAGAGTCGCAATCGATTCTGAGAATCTGGAAAGATCATTTCTGCAGACTCTTAAACGGCGATGACGGCCCAAATCCCGCTGTTAGGCAGAATGTTCCGCTTAATTTGGACGATGATAGACAAGAATTCCGTCCCCCCGACTTAGACGAGGCCGAGATAGCAATATCGAGACTGAAGTCAAATTAAACTGCTGGAGCGGATGGACTGTCCGCAGAACTGTTTAAAGCAGCTGGGGATGACCTGGTTGGGCGCATGCACCAGCTCATCTGTAAGATATGGTCGGAGGAAAGCATGCCCGATGAGTGGAATCTCAGCGTCGTCTGTCCGGTCCACAAGAAAGGAGACCCCTTCAACTGCGCCAACTATCGAGGGATAAGTCTCCTTAACATCGCATACAAGATCCTCTCTGCCGTACTGTGTGAACGCCTGAAACCGTTTGTCAACAACCTGATTGGTCCTTATCAGTGTGGTTTCAGGCCAGGGAAGTCCACCATCGACCAAATCTTCACACTACGGCAGATCCTGGAAAAGACCCAAGAAATGCAAATCGACACTCACCACCTATTCGTCGGTTTCAAGGCCGCATATGACAGTGTGCAAAGAGACGAGCTATACAGTGCCATGTCTAGTTTTGACATTCCTACCAAACTCGTCAGATTGTGTAGGATGACGATAGAGAACTCTCGCTGCTCCGTCAAGGTCGGGAACGAACTCACCGAGACCTCCAATGTCAAAAAGGTTTTAGACAAGGCGACGCACTGTCATGTGACTTTTTTAACATTATCCTTGAGAAGATCGTGCGTAACTCACAGGTCAACACCAGAGGTACGATCTTCCAAAAGTCAGCTCAATTGCTAGCCTACGCCGACGACATTGACGTGATTGGTCGAACACAGCGAGCCGTCAATGATGCGTTTCCTGGCATTGAAGCGGAAGCGGCTAAAATGGGTCTGGTGGTAAATGAGGGCAAAACGAAGTACATGCTGTCATCAAGGAAGGACACACAACATCGGCGTCTCGGACAGAGCGTCACACTAGGCAGCAGAAACTTCGCGGTAGTCAAGGACTTCGTCTACCTCGGCTCCGCAGTAAACAGGGACAATAACACCAGTACCGAAATCAAACGCAGAATCACTCTTGCCAATCGCTGTTTCTTTGGGCTCAAGAGGCAATTGAGTAATAAAGCCCTCTCTCGAGGGTGATACCAGTAAAGTGCTACCAGACCCGCGGACAACCGCCCAATTAATATTACATGTTGCAGAATGAAGAGAAAATAAAGGGTGACCCAACATGAACGCAAGATTTAAATTTGGCGCCATTCGAATTGCCATTGTTTGAAATTTGAACAATTATTATTGTTTGTTAGTAAAAGGTATAAGGTAAATAAAAATGGAGCGCTAAACGAATGAACAACGCATTCTCATTGTGAAATTGTTTTACCAAAATGCTGAAAGTTTTGCGGCTACAGTTCGCAAATTGCGATTAATTTGGGGTTACAATAAAGCTCCAAAAGAATAAACTGTAAAGCGATTAATGAAAAAATTTGCTGAAACTGGGATTGGTGTTTCCAAATCCACTATGCAGCGAATTTTGACGAAAGATTTGCATCTTCATGCATACAAAGTTCAATTGACTCTGAGCTGAAGCCAGCTGACCATGCACCACGAAAGGAGTTCGTTAATTGGGGTAACATGAAAATGCTTTTGCCGATAAAATCATCTTTAGTGACGATGCCCATTTCCATCTTGATGGCTTTGTCAAGAGGCAGAACTGTCGCATTTCCCCAACGTGTCACTGTGTGGTGTGGATTTTGGGCTGGAGGAATCATTGGACTTTTTTTTATGAAAATGAGTCAGGTCAAGCGCAAACAGTCAATGGTGTTCGGTATCGTGAAATGATAACCAATTTGTTCGTGCCTAGAATTGAAGAAATGAATGTGGAGGGGATGTGGTTTCAACAAGACGGCGCTACATATCATACAGCCACAGAAACAATTCAATTGCTGCATTAGTCATTTCCCGGTCGTGTTATTTCGCGTTTTGAAGACCAGAACTGGCCGCCTACATCGTGCGATTTAACACCATTGGACTTTTTTATTTGGGTTTTTTTGTAGTCGATGGTTTATGCGAATAAGCCGAAGAAAACTCAAGCCTTAAAAGGGAAATTGGACGCTGCATTTATGAAATACCGCAGCATTTATGCAAAACGGTCATTGAAGATTTAATTAAAACATCGCGTATGTGCCAGCAAGGCCGCGGCGGCCATCTGGCCGATGTGTTATTCCACACATAACCTCATCCTGTCTACTTTACGATATAATAAAGAATTCACGATTTGTTTTAAACATCTGCGTTTTATTTAAAATTTAAATCTTGCGTTCTTGTTGAGACACCCTTTATTAGAGAAAGTGGTGCAACAGCAGTTTCAGGACTATATGGAGACCAATAAGCCCTTTGCAGAGTGACAGTCGGGGTTTAGAGGAAAAAGACATAGTTGTGAATCACTTCTAAATTTAATTACAAAAAAAGTAGAGTACAAAAAAAATTTGTATTGTGGCGGTCATCGACTTAAGAAGAGCTTTTAAAACAATTGACAGATACATACTATTAAATAAACTGGACAAATATGGGGTAAGAGGGAGCGAACTGAAATGGTTCAATCTGTGCTTAGACGGACGAACTCAGAGTACCATTGTGCAATAAATATAACGATAGGTTAACCCAAGGATCAGTCCTCGGTGCCTTTTTGTTTATTTTATTTGTGAACCAAATGCCAAGCGTTGTAAATTTCTCGACTCTGCAGTAGTTTTTTATGTATAAAGACATTAAAGATTGTGTGAATAGAATTAACCATGATCTGCAGAAGCTTAGTTAGCGTTTTCAAATAAATAAGTTAAGTTTAAACGTTAGCAAAACAAAATGCATGTACAGTGATGGACAAAAAAAAAATACACCTGTAACCACTTGCTTGAATTGCTCTATTTCAGTTATCTCAAATATATTAAATTATTTTTTTTTGCATAAGAACTGTTGCAAATAGTATGCACAATTATGATATATATGTAACGTATAAAGAAATGTGGTCGCCGTGGCGCAGTGGTAAGTGCATCGACTGCGGCGCAGAAAGTCTGGGTTCGACTCCCGGACGGGAGTTTCGAGTTGCTGACAACACTCAAAGAGTATTAATTGTCTATGGAAAGCTTCTCAAACCTCGCCGTTCGGAATCGGCAAAAAACTGTAGGTCCCTTCTACTCGTGAAGAACAATACCATGCACAACACGAGTAGTTGTTGTAGAAGCTAGGCCCTGGTCCGTTATGGGCTGTAGTACCACTCAATTATTATTACTTATAAAGAAATGTGTTCTTTTTGGGAAAATTGTACACATTTCTGGAATATTGTAGAAAAGTTGGAGTTTAATGTAGAAAAAAAAAACACTTCAATGTTTCACCCGTAAACTTACTGGAGTTTTTAAGAAATTATAAGAAAAACAACTAGTATTATATTTGAATATTAAATACTTTATGGCATGGCCTCATTGCGCTCATTATATAGAGCATAGAATTAAAAAGTCGCTGGCATGCCTCCAAAGCTGGAGGACTGCCACAATTGTTTTTTATTTTTGGGATTTGTGCTGCCGACATCTTTTCCTTGCTTCCACAGATTCTCTATCGGATTTAAGTCCGGCGACTGAGCAGGCCACTCCAAAAGAGCGACTCCATTATTGGTAAACCATTCTTTGGTTGCCTTGACGGTGTGCTTCGAATCGTTATCTTGTTGGAACGTCCACACCAACGGCGAATTATCCTCTGCATGTGACAACATTATGCTGTGGAGTATGTTAATATAAATTTCCTTGGTCATAATCCCTTCTATAAGATGTATGGGACCAACTCCATACCAAGAGAAACATGCCTATACCATAATGCTGCCACCCCTATGTTTGACGGTCTTTTTTGTATACTTTGGATTGAATTCCGTGTTGGGTTGACGTCTCACATTATGTCTGCTATCAGATCCAAACAAATTAAATTTGCACTCATCACTCCAAAGAATGTTTGCCATTTTTTATGCCTTGATCGCCAGACCACATTTTATGCTCAGAAGCGAACATTTTTCTACGCTTAATACTTTTTTGCTAAGCATTGGAACTTTCCTTGGTGATCTGTATGGAAGTTTGGACTCCACAAGCCTTCTTCTGAGTGTTCTTGTGCTGATGTTAGTGGCGTTCAAAATCTTGGTGGAGGAGATAAAAGGGTCCTTTTTTGCCTCTAACACTATTAAACGGTCGGTTTTCTTGCTGGTTTTCCGTGGCCGCCCCCTAGTTTCTTCTTTAGATTTTATATTAAATGCATTTTGCACCATACCTAAAGAGCACCCTAGAGTTTTCGGTACGAAAACCCGCTTTTCATTTTTGTTATGATATTCCTTTTCTCATCCGAACAATGCTTGCTACGCCCCATTTCTTTCTAAAAAACATTATTAATCTATTGTAATATTCCAATATTACTATTTCTTTAAGCAATAAAATACACCTTTTTGCTTTTTAATTGTGATCAAATAATTTTTTTTCTGTTTTTTAATAAAGACAATTCAATTTCGATACTTATATTTATTATTTTGTCCAGCCAACAAACGACATAAAATGACATTTGATAATTTTCCCGATGACGGTAAACGATCTTGTTGGTTCATTTGTGGGAAGAAAAAATCAGAGTTGTCTGTATTTATTTTTTTGTCCATAACTGTATATGAAATACATGTGTATAAATGGCCAAACCGATATGAGTATAGTTATTGGAAGTAAAAATGTCGAAATCGTTAAATAAATGAAATATCTATGTAGGTGTTATCAGAATTAGAAAAAAGCTCTCAACTGTTTGTGCAATCAATGTATATAATAGCATTATAAAACCTCTTTTTCAGCATTGCTCGACGCTAATTTACTTGACAAATAATTCAATGTTACAGAAGTTACAGAAATATTAAAATAGACCAATGCGTAGTCTTGCCAATAGTTAGCATCAATAATCTATTTCTTAAATGTTCATAAATGACTAAGTGTAAACCTCAGAACGATTATGAATGTACTTGTTTCTGCCTTTAAAATGAAGAATAACTTATTACCTAAATATCTGTGCGACAAAATAACTTATGTTAGAGACATTCGAGTGATCACCGTTGCGTAGTGGTAAGTGCATCGACCGCCACGTAGAAAGTCAAGATTCGATTCCCGGACGGGACACCTCGCATTTTTTCATGGCACCACCTCTTTCGAGTTGCTTGCAACACTTAAAGAGTATCAATTGTCAATATCAAATCTCGTTCACAGTCGGCAAAAAACTATAGGTCCCTTGTACTAATGAGAGAATAGTAGCACGCACAATACGAGTAGTTGTTGTAGAAGCTAGACCCTAGTCCGTCGTGGGCTGTAGTGTCACTCAATTGCTACTTAGGTCCATAAATAGAAGAAAACAGGCTCCCAATTAAAAAGTCAGTAAAATATCTTGACATAAATCTACCAGCAAGACTGAAGATCAATCTTATGCTACACAGGGCGAAAGGTGCAATGGCAAAACTTAAAACACACTTACGTATAAAACATTGCCTATGATTTTGTTAATTAAATTACAATCGCCCCCGGTGTGCCCGTGGAGCTACAAAGTTTCGAACGAAGACTACTTAGGCTCTGCAGTCTAAATTTAAAAAATCGAGCAAGTGATTCTCCAATAAAACAGTTTATGAAGACTCGCGTACAATGCCTTTCACGGATTACCGGATTTAACCGTTCAATGATTTATTCAACAAGTTGTTTTAGGTCGATGATTTTGTTTGTAGCATCAACTAGCGCAAAAGAACACAATAAAAACATTATTATAGTCTTCACACCTCTTCGAGACTGGAACTGAAATTTCTTTTAGCGTATATGATAGATAATTAGACATAATCTCGCATACGGTCAAATTTTTCGGCATCTTGTAGAGATATAACTTCGTCATCAGAACATATTTGAAATCATATTTGTAAAGGTTTTCGTTACTGAGGTAGCACTTTCCGTTGTATATTAGTCACATTTACCTCAAAACGCTCTAGTTAAGTGCATGTTTGGATCCACTGGTTTAGGTACGAATACCATATCTTCGCCTACCTTTCTTTTCTTTTTCGACCACTCTCAGAAACTAGTGGCGAAGTCTCCAAAATGAACTCGATGCAAGAGATAACAGCTAGACAGATATTCTTAAGTCCGTTTTTTTGCCATGGTCCATTGATGGTTGGAGTGAAGTGTAGTTTCGGTCATTTCACTTAAATGGTCCAGTGGTGATTCTTTTTACTTTAACTTTTAAAGAGGAGAAGTATTTTTAACTAAGTTCTTTTTTCTAGAGTGTTTCAACGGTTTTCCTTTTTTCCTCCTTTTTTTGTGTTTACTGAAAGCAATCATTATATTCTGTCAAAGTGATTGTGGAACCATCCCAAAATACACACAACTGATTTAGGTTCACCGAGCGATACACCCCTCATATCACTAAGGAACAAAACAGAAGAGACAGACGTGTACAAGTATAGTGTACAATTGATTTCGAAGCAAAACGTCGTACGTACGTCGTACGTCAGTACCATTACATGAACACTTAGACCGAAACACATAATTTGTTTGCTTCAAAGATACACAAGTTTATAAGTGTAGCTATATTTTCATTCGCCAAGATGTTCAGAAACCATACTCTCATCCGTACAAAATCATCTAAAAAATCAGCGACAGGATGTTTATTTAAAACGAAAAAAAGAGAATATAAACGTCGAACTTTAAAAATCAGCATATGTATCAGCAAGTGATATTGCAAATCCATCAACGATTTCACTTCAAAATTTAAATCAACGACCCTCATGTAATAAAAACATATCCCTGACAAAAAAAAAAACATATCCCTGTTCAAAACATATTCAACTCAGAAGCGAACATTTTTCTACGCTTAATACTTTTTTGCTAAGCATTGGAACTTTCCTTGGTGATCTGTATGGAAGTTTGGACTCCACAAGCCTTCTTCTGAGTGTTCTTGCGCTGATGTTAGTGGCGTTCAAAATCTTGGTGGAGGAGATAAAAGGGTCCTTTTTTGCCTCTAACACTATCGGTTTTCTTGCTGGTTTTCCGTGGCCGCCCCCTAGTTTCTTCTTTAGATTTTATATTAAATGCATTTTGCACCATACCTAAAGAGCACCCTAGAGTTTTCGGTACGAAAACCCGCTTTTCATTTTTGTTATGATATTCCTTTTCTCATCCGAACAATGATTGCTACGCCCCATTTCTTTCTAAAAAACATTATTAATCTATTGTAATATTCCAATATTACTATTTCTTTAAGCAATAAAATACACCTTTTTGCTTTTTAATTGTGATCAAATAATTTTTTTTCTGTTTTTTAATAAAGACAATTCAATTTCGATACTTATATTTATTATTTTGTCCAGCCAACAAACGACATAAAATGACATTTGATAATTTTCCCGATGACGGTAAACGATCTTGTTGGTTCATTTGTGGGAAGAAAAAATCAGAGTTGTCTGTATTTATTTTTTTGTCCATAACTGTATATGAAATACATGTGTATAAATGGCCAAACCGATATGAGTATAGTTATTGGAAGTAAAAATGTCGAAATCGTTAAATAAATGAAATATCTATGTAGGTGTTATCAGAATTAGAAAAAAGCTCTCAACTGTTTGTGCAATCAATGTATATAATAGCATTATAAAACCTCTTTTTCAGCATTGCTCGACGCTAATTTACTTGACAAATAATTCAATGTTACAGAAGTTACAGAAATATTAAAATAGACCAATGCGTAGTCTTGCCAATAGTTAGCATCAATAATCTATTTCTTAAATGTTCATAAATGACTAAGTGTAAACCTCAGAACGATTATGAATGTACTTGTTTCTGCCTTTAAAATGAAGAATAACTTATTACCTAAATATCTGTGCGACAAAATAACTTATGTTAGAGACATTCGAGTGATCACCGTTGCGTAGTGGTAAGTGCATCGACCGCCACGTAGAAAGTCAAGATTCGATTCCCGGACGGGACACCTCGCATTTTTTCATGGCACCACCTCTTTCGAGTTGCTTGCAACACTTAAAGAGTATCAATTGTCAATATCAAATCTCGTTCACAGTCGGCAAAAAACTATAGGTCCCTTGTACTAATGAGAGAATAGTAGCACGCACAATACGAGTAGTTGTTGTAGAAGCTAGACCCTAGTCCGTCGTGGGCTGTAGTGTCACTCAATTGCTACTTAGGTCCATAAATAGAAGAAAACAGGCTCCCAATTAAAAAGTCAGTAAAATATCTTGACATAAATCTACCAGCAAGACTGAAGATCAATCTTATGCTACACAGGGCGAAAGGTGCAATGGCAAAACTTAAAACACACTTACGTATAAAACATTGCCTATGATTTTGTTAATTAAATTACAATCGCCCCCGGTGTGCCCGTGGAGCTACAAAGTTTCGAACGAAGACTACTTAGGCTCTGCAGTCTAAATTTAAAAAATCGAGCAAGTGATTCTCCAATAAAACAGTTTATGAAGACTCGCGTACAATGCCTTTCACGGATTACCGGATTTAACCGTTCAATGATTTATTCAACAAGTTGTTTTAGGTCGATGATTTTGTTTGTAGCATCAACTAGCGCAAAAGAACACAATAAAAACATTATTATAGTCTTCACACCTCTTCGAGACTGGAACTGAAATTTCTTTTAGCGTATATGATAGATAATTAGACATAATCTCGCATACGGTCAAATTTTTCGGCATCTTGTAGAGATATAACTTCGTCATCAGAACATATTTGAAATCATATTTGTAAAGGTTTTCGTTACTGAGGTAGCACTTTCCGTTGTATATTAGTCACATTTACCTCAAAACGCTCTAGTTAAGTGCATGTTTGGATCCACTGGTTTAGGTACGAATACCATATCTTCGCCTACCTTTCTTTTCTTTTTCGACCACTCTCAGAAACTAGTGGCGAAGTCTCCAAAATGAACTCGATGCAAGAGATAACAGCTAGACAGATATTCTTAAGTCCGTTTTTTTGCCATGGTCCATTGATGGTTGGAGTGAAGTGTAGTTTCGGTCATTTCACTTAAATGGTCCAGTGGTGATTCTTTTTACTTTAACTTTTAAAGAGGAGAAGTATTTTTAACTAAGTTCTTTTTTCTAGAGTGTTTCAACGGTTTTCCTTTTTTCCTCCTTTTTTTGTGTTTACTGAAAGCAATCATTATATTCTGTCAAAGTGATTGTGGAACCATCCCAAAGTACACACAACTGATTTAGGTTCACCGAGCGATACACCCCTCATATCACTAAGGAACAAAACAGAAGAGACAGACGTGTACAAGTATAGTGTACAATTGATTTCGAAGCAAAACGTCGTACGTACGTCGTACGTCAGTACCATTACATGAACACTTAGACCGAAACACATAATTTGTTTGCTTCAAAGATACACAAGTTTATAAGTGTAGCTATATTTTCATTCGCCAAGATGTTCAGAAACCATACTCTCATCCGTACAAAATCATCTAAAAAATCAGCGACAGGATGTTTATTTAAAACGAAAAAAAGAGAATATAAACGTCGAACTTTAAAAATCAGCATATGTATCAGCAAGTGATATTGCAAATCCATCAACGATTTCACTTCAAAATTTAAATCAACGACCCTCATGTAATAAAAACATATCCCTGACAAAAAAAAAAAACATATCCCTGTTCAAAACATATTCAACTAATAATAATAATAATAATTGAGTGGCACTACAGCCCACAACGGACCAGGGCCTAGCTTCTACAACAACTATTCGTGTTGTGCATGCTATTGTTCTTCACAAGTAGAAGGGACCTACAGTTTTTTGCCGACTTTTCATAGACAATTGAGTGTTGTCAGCAACTCGAAAGAGGTGGTACCGTGAAAAAATTCTAGGTGTCCCGTCCGGGAATCGAACCCAGACTTTTCTGCGCCGCGGTCGATGCACTTCCCACTACGCCACGGCGACCAATCAACTAATAATAATAGTAATTGAGTGACACTACAGGCCACAAATGACTAGCCACTATGCTTCCACAAGCAATTCCATACAAATACAATTTGTTTTTTTTTTTTTGTAATAAATATCAAAATTTTAATTCATCATCAACCTCGGGCCGAGATTCACCTAATTATAAAAATACTAAAGTTATCATTAAAAGAAAAGTTTATATATGTAAATTAAAAATTTAAAATTATGCTAAAGTCCGTTAGTATATCAGTCATCTTTCAACTCTGTTTTAATTCTTTAGACGGACACAAACAACCTAAAAACTCTTCCAATATAAAACAGTAAAAGCATGAAAAAACAGGACACCTCTCTAGACTTCAAAGAACGTGCACATAAAACAAACTTTCATTAGTTCAAAATGTTTGAGTTTTATTTTTCAAAATTTGTATTGTCAATAGTTCTATAAATTAATTTCAATTCCTTTAGCCAATAGTTTATATTCAATTAAAATTGCAAAGCAAAGAATAAGACCGAGGTTCTTGTTTTCCAGACGTAGTGGGTTATGTCGAGCCATAAACACCCTCTAATAGAAATCGAGCGATTTCCTTTTTGAATTAAACTGTAAGAGACTATCAAATGGGTGCCAAGAGTTTAATTACATTGCATTACTTTACAGAATTTTTTTTTTCCGTTGTAAGATGGGCCTCTTAGAATGAAAGGCTGAATCGATGATGCAAATATGTAAACTACAATACGCAACGACCTGTTATACTACCAAGTCATTACAGTTTAACATGGTTAATTATGAAGCAATATTACCAACAATACTTTTGGATGCCAGATTTGTCTACGGAGTTAAGGAGCTTTATGACTATTGCCAGCAGAGAATTCCAAAGTCAATGTGTCTAAAAATGATGATTATCCCCGGATGTGTGTATTATACAGTCCACGAAAAGATATGGCATAAAATGCAATTGCACATTTGATTTCAATATGATTATAAGAAAAAATCGTAGATAACAGCCTGAAAAAATAGCACATTTTGACCAACAGAAAATCCATGTCATGTTAGTCATCATTTACCTAAAGATCCTATTCTGTGATTTTATTTTTTTGAGAGTGCCAAAATTTATAATATGGGTAGAGGAAAAAAATTAAAAAAAATTAAGTAGTGCCGGAATAAAGGTTTTAACAAAACTGCATCAAAAAATTTTAAAAGTGCGTATATTGCGGAAAAACTGAAAAACAGCCAAAAAGTGATTTCAAAATTCCTCAAAAACCCTGAAAACGGAAAGAAGAGTAGCCCAGGGCATCCAAGGGCTATCAGTGACAGCATTGGCACTAGAAGAAGAAACCACCACTTACGGCAAAGCACAAGGATGGAGCATATACATACATTCATTCATTTAAACAAGGCATTGTATGAAATTGGCGCACTAAACTACACTAAATGCTACAAATGTGCTATTTTTCGCACCAAAACTTAGTTATTTCATATTTCCTCTGCATTGCATTACTTTACTGAGAAAAAGCTCTATACACGAATAAGATTTACTCCAATTTGTATTCAAAGAAAATTTATTATGTTTATTTTATGTACCAAAATGAACAAAACGTTAACAAAACGAATTGTGATATATTTTCTTGGCACACTGTATGCATACGATATTTTATGGTACGACGTGGAATACAAAAGTTCTTCTATTTCAATAAAGGTACGATTTCAGCAGAGCTTACCAAGTTGTATTAACAACTTTACAAAATCTACTCTTCAGAAATCCAATGGCTTTTTAACACTCCAGCGCAACACAGGGAGGAGGTTGGGACTCGTTGGACGCCTTCAACTTTCTTTCGGAAATAGCACGGAGTCATAAACTTTCGGATAATTTACTGAGATCCCATCTTTCTGAGTTTGAAGGTATTATCAACTCTCAACGAACGAACAGAAACTTAAATGACATTCATCATTCTAAAACTTATCCTGGAGAAGAATTGAAAGTAAAGCCAGCACCTCTAACTGGCTGAAAACTATCGGTGCAAAACTATTTATGAAAAGGACTCGATGACATGAATCTTCGAAGAAATTAAAAGTGGGAGATGTCGTAATCAATTCTTCAAGATAAAAATATGTCCTTAACATTGAAGATAAGTGTTGTCTTACAAAATGTTCACCAAAGCTGAAGGGAAGCTAAAGAAGGATGCATTCAAGAAGCCTGCGGAGGTCTACATATAAGGCACCTGCGGCGACGCTGAGGCTGTTGCATAGAAGAGCCACCATAGAAGAGAATGTTGCAAGCAAATTTTATTGAGAAGGCTGTTTTTTGAAGAAAACAATTGTTAGCTGATGAAATAGAACCAGACCAGGTTTATGAAATACTAAATTATTTAAATATTAATAATAGTTTAATTCGAAAGTGAATACATTTGTTTGTTTCGTTCAAAATACTGACACAAAACATGACAATTAAAGCCCATATTATTTAAGTTAGGACTGATCCAATACATTTGTTTTAATCAATCTAGTTAAGTCTAAGTCTAACGATTTAATCTAGTCAAGTCAGATTTAAGTTTAAAATCAATTTCGTGAAAATCAAAAGCCAATTTATATAACTCTATGAACATGCTGCATTCTGGTTTATACAGCTGCAGGTATCTAATTAGAATTTTTTTTTCAAAAAATGGCAAACAAAAAGGAGACGCCATTCTTCAGTAAAAATAGTTCTTTTGAATTTTAATTTCCGTAAGTGAAAACGTGTAACATAATGTTTTTTTTTCTCTTACATTCAGTTTACCGTTAGCAAGTTTTTGAAACTGCTAGCAGCTCTCCAGCAGATCATGCGGCTTTTTTTGAGAACGTCTGGAATGTCGTATAAAGAAATTGCAGATCACTTTCCTGAATTTCGTTTCTGATTAGATATATGCCCGTGAAATGTATTTTATGTACTAAAAAGTGATGAAGTCTTTTAATATGTTTTTAATGTGAATCTTATTTTAATTTTTTTTTACTTTGAAATGTATGAATATAAAAACAAGTTCTCTTATTGTTTTAACTATACTGTGTTTCATTTTATGTATGTATGTATAATTAAGGTACCTTGAAGGTAACAAGGACCCCTGTCGAAACGTCGGGATAAACATAAAGAAATAAAAACATTTCATTAGACAACATGGTTACAAAATCAACGGATAATTTTTTTTAGGGATGAGAAACTTCAACACATGACCGGTCTATTTGCCGTCATTGTACAAAAACAAGATGTGTTTGATCCAGTGTCAAAACCGCCGTCTTTTTATTTTAAAGTATTATTTGTGTTCCCGTATTTTCTGCATCAAAGTCTCCCAGTGGGAATAAAAAAACATTACAACAAAATACGGAGCAGACTTTCATAGAATTGTACTGTTTCGCGTATACGGGAACACATTTATTATTCTGTGACCATTTTTGACATATCCTTTAAGCTCTTATCGCAATTTGAGTTTTTGCATAGAGTGAAAAATTAAAAATAAGTGTATGGTTGCAAATGGATGCTAATAAATTGACCACAAAGCTTATGAAAATGTAAGCAGTGCATCACAGTGAACCAAAAGTGATTATTTTAATAACCAAATTCGTTTGTTTAAATCGTTTGTTACCTCCCTTAATACTCGGACTGACAATGACATCACACGATGATTGTTTTTCTTTCAACAAAATTTCGACTTGAACTTGATTTCCCATATATTTAATTTCAACTGTCAAAAATCAACAGCTAGCGCGCCCTTAAAATTGTTTTATGTTTTTGGAATAGCATTTTAACTATTTAATGAATAGTGACCGCATTTTATTCCAAATTAAGAGGATTGCAAGCTTTGAAATTTCATGAATTTCAATCGAGCACACCAATTTTTAAGAGCGAAACATTTTGCATTCGCTGTATTGAGTTGCGATATGTATGTTCAAATTTATTGCATAAAATCTTAAAAAAAATCAGGAGTAAATTGTGGCAAAACCAGTTCACTATTATATATTTAAAAACGTTGTTCTACTATATATTTAATAACAATAATATTGTAATCTGATTTGACTATTGTAAAACAGATCTGTGGTGTAAATAATTTACCTTGACAAGCCAACAGGACGACTTTTCCTTTTATTGCCGTTCATTATGGCGATGTTAACTTCAATCAACTTAAAACAGCTTTTGTATATACAAATTCTTATTTTCCCAAGTTATTATCCACAATATTTTGTTATTACAGGATATTCACAATACACGTTACCGACTCTTCTACAAAATTTAGTCAATAAATCTACGATATATATCAGCAAATTGCAAACTGCAACTAATCCGCACGTCCTCAACAAATTACTTTTATACAAAAAAAAATATATAACACTACCTTTTAGAAGGCAATCCTGTCGCTAATTCGTTGCTTCAAGATATTCAACTATAAGAGAAGACAATTAGAGAAAAAGGTTTACAGAAAATAGCAAAAACCACTCAATGTCTTTTGACAGCACAAACCACCATAAACCAACTAAGAGAGACAAACGTCTTCGACTGGAAAATGCCATATAAGATAAAAAAAACACGCATACTCTTATATCTACGAGACATATTTCACCCATACTTTTTTATGTGGTGAGTTTCGGTTTGATTACTTCCAAGAATCAAGCGCATAATACAATAGTTTCTATTTATTGGTGAATAGCACAGCAGTCTGGCGAATAGTACAAAAATTGAAAATGCTCTGGAAACGTTTCAATGGTAGTGTTCGCTGAGTCTCGTTACAATAGTTCAATCCGACTCTTATCAAATAGTCGGATGTATGTTGTACGCTTAATAGACATTTAATAACTTTTTATGCACAGGCTTTTGCAAATTCTTTGGAATTACATATATGAATTCGTCCGTGTATAATTATATGCTTGTATGTCCCGAAAACGGGGAATTACAAACTTTCATTCAATTTTTGTTGTTTTTTACAATTTTGTCCATAGTTCTGAGATTTGACAGATACTTGTTTTATGAGATGTGATTTGACAGTAGCAATGTTAAATATTCAGACCAGAAACCAAAAACAATTTCGTACTGAATAAAACTGGATATAAATGGACAACCCATGCGTGCATATTTCATTTCAAATATATTTAATATTTTGAAAACAATCACCACTTAGGTTTTTTTAGTCAAACATCTTTGTGTTTACACGATGATATAGTATTTTTCATTCTGTTATGCGAAAGAAACGTACCTATTTATGTTTTTAACTATGACTTATATTCACTAAATAAAATTAAATATTGTACATATGGAATTTAATGTAATGAATGAATGCATTATTTGTAGCTTTAGGAGTGAAACAGTTAATTTCATTATTACTCGGAAATCACTTTTAGCAAGTTTCCAGTCCGTTTCCAATCATTTAACTACCACATATATGAGTACTACGAACACTTCTCGCTTAAACACCATCGGATCGATTTGCTCTACGTAATTAGTAGCAGAAACCAATAAGGAAGGAGATGGTCGACTGAACAGCTGATTTCCCCTTCATCTGGCAACCATTTGAGTGTTATTTACGAATTGTGGTGGATATAGCCCTAATTTTCCGGAACTAATTTACAGAGCATCGAACAATATGTAAATAATAGAAAATGAAATTTGTAGTTATAATTTCGATCACTCATTATGAAAAGTGTAATACTGAAAAACATAAGGAAAGCTAACCTAATACATCGGTGATAGTTGTCCAGGCAATAGTTTTAAAGAATAAAAATTAAATGAAGATAATTTGAAACGACAATTTTATCTAGCTAAATACAAGCCTTCGCCTTGAAAAACATATGACTCGATTATGAATATGGAATCTCAATATAAAATAATAGCACGAATTAATGAATTAGTCACTTCAGCATATTTCACAAAAACTTCACGTTGTTTAACCGAACTAAAAACGCATATGAGTGACAATTATAATATAGAATTTTGTAATATAAATAATATAAATATAACAACTCAATAAAAAGACTGAACTATTTCGGAAAAAGCGCATATTTACAAATTTGAGTTACTTTTTTAGTATTCATTTAGAAAAAAATATAACAAAATATTTGTTAACAACAATAATGTGAAAGATATTAGTTTTTAGAATACGAGTCTTAGAATTTGAAGTTAGTGATAGGAGTTTAGTTATTATTTGGGAATTCTAAAATAGTAGGGTAGAGGCACTAGTAGCCGGACACTTAACACAAATCTTAACTTTGACTTCTTCTTATTTTTTAACTATTAAGGCTTCAATGAAAAGGTTTGAATACATAAATTATTTAGACAATTTTGGAAAAGTTAGTAAAATTTCTCAAACACTTATATTATTGAGGATAATTGTTTTCTTAAGCCTTAAAAAAAGTTCAGTTTGCGCTAGTATCCGGACAGCAATATTTAGTTTCCGGACATTGAGTTTCAGAAGCCGGACACCAACATTTTCTATAAGACTTTCTTTCATTGAAACATTTTATTTACGAAAAAATAAGATTTATTCACTTGTTAAATGGTTTTGTGGCATATATATGTATATACACCTTTACGATAAAAATTAAAAGGAATTCATAAGAGATATTTAATGCCTATAAAGGATACTTGGAAAAGTATCTAGTTCCCAGACAGGCTTTCAATAACTTCGGCATCAATTTTAAACCTATCCACTGAAGATTCTATCGATTTTGGTGCTTCGGCACTACTACTACTAATTTTTCAATAGTGCTCTTAACACTCCTTGCTACAAAATGCGCTTAGCTCCAAAGTTAAATGGGATTTGTGACCATCAACAAATAATAAAACTGGACGTTTTATTTGATCCATCAGTAATCGTTTATGTACACAATTAGCCACGTACTCATAAAATATTTTACTGCGCATCCAACCACTCTTGCTCTTTCCTAGGGTCCAAGATTGGGGCATACTTTCCACAATGTCCTTTGGAGGACGTATGTATGGGAACACTATCATCGGCTCAAAGAGCTTTCCATCAGTCGAGAAAACAATAAGCACGGTTTAAGTTTCTTTTTGATTACTAACGTAAGTTTGGTAAATATTTGTATAACCTTTTGGTGCTATTACTTTTCCAGTTTTTGGACTAAGACAAAAACTGCTTTCATTGAAGTTGAGAATCCTTAACGGGTCGTGCATTATTTCCTCCTGATAAATGCTATTTAAATAGTTTTGCAGATCTTTTAACCATTTTAAAATATGTTCTTTTGTTACGTCTGCCCTGCCTTTGCTTATGCTTTCAACTTCTTCCATAGCCAAAAAAGGATTTCTTTTCATAAATGATTTAAGCCATGTTTAACCTGGTCGATCATTTTTAAAAGGTGTTTTCCTTTTTGAATTCTTAATTAATTTTTGTACAGTATTCAGGATGTCATCAGTCTTCAAAGGAAACCTGCATCTGCACATATCGATGCACCAATCAGTAATTTGTGTTTCTTCTTCAAGGACCAGGACCCTTTCTTGTTGCCTTTTCACCAATAAGTCTCTTTTAGTCGGTCATGAAGAGTTGAGTTGAGCTGCTTTTCTTATGCTCAAATTATTTGTCCGATTATCTTCTAAAGCCCGTTTATCTACTTTCCGCCATGCTTAAGTAATTGAATCTAAGACAATAATGATATTTAGATATCTTAATGCCTAAAAATCAATTGTCCGGATTTTAAACCTATTTTTTAGTTAGAAAACACTGTCCGCATACTGAAACTATTAAAGAATCATACGATATTGTTCGTTTCAATTAAGCAAAATACACATAGGTATCTTTTAAAAGTATTTAAACTTGAATTTAAAATAGGCATTTAAATTTCAATAGCCGGACACTCTGTCCGGAAACTAAAATCAGTATGAAATTTGGGGTCCAGAATCCGGACACCAATTTATTTGCGTAAAATTAAAATTTTTTTCATTATTTCTGATTTAACACAGAAATTATTTATATTTAATTAAAATTGAACCTACTTTGATGCAGAAATAATGCTTAAAATACTTATAGTTCGAAATTAGAGCCACTATTTTTTTAAGAGAAAAAATGCACTTTGTTGCACACTCCACGACTGACACGCACTCTCTGATGCATATTTCGCGAAACTGTTATCGCATCTATTGGAAGCAATATGTGTGCATAAAACAAACACAAAGGGTAATTTTTGTGTTTACTTTTCCCACTACAAATGGAAAATTATCTTGTTGTTTGATAAAAAAAAAACACAAAGTGTCCGGATACTGGCACTGTCCAGCTACTAGTGCCTCTACCCTATTTGTCTAGTTATTGTGTTCAACATAAATTCGTGTCATATTTGTTTCAGAATTTATTATAAAGTTTTAACATTATAGCCTAACTGATGAAACTACTGCCTTAATGATACTATTTTGAACGCCTCCAATTTCGGGCATTATTTCGTGGTGAAATTTTTAGCAGAAATCTTTGAGTATAGGAGACAGTCAACATCCCCGTCTTCCTCACTCACATACATAAGTAGCATGCGCGGGAAACTAATCAGCTGATTACACAGCTCATACGTATTCTCATTCAAGAGAAAAAAACCCTGTCTGTAAAACTGCCTCGAATCAGCCGTTGAAGGAGGGGAAATGTTATAAAAAACGCTGTCAAAATAAATTAAAGGGCGGGAGATGAGGGAGTCGACTGTCGTCTCTGCTTAGCAGTAAGGGCCGTGAAAACATCTATTTGATATTTTCAAAATAAACTGAAAGCAAATCGCGTGAAGTGCATTTTAAAAAATGGAATTGAATATTTGAAACAAAATAAATGAAATTAGTAAAACGAAGTGCGTAGTGTTATGCAGTAGCTTTGAGCATACACTTAATATGAATGATTTCCATGTGTAAGTATTATATGTTTCCAAATATTCATTTGTATTATATTTGCTCTCACGACAATGTAATAAGGGCATTTACTTTCTTTCAACTACCTTCATTAGTTTAAAAAATAATAATTATTGAGTGGTACTACAGCCCACAGGGTACTAGGGCCTAGCTTTTACAACAACTATTCGTGTTGTGCGTGCGACCTACAGTTTTTTGTCGATTCCGAACCGCGAGATTTGAGAAGCAACTTGATGGAAGTGTTTCGTGTGGAGGTGTTCCGTCCGGGAATCGAACCCAGACCTTCGGGGTGTGAGTCGACGCACTTATCCACTACGGCACGGTGCCCACAATATTAGCTTAAATAGGTTACTTAAAATAGGTTTTATTTAATCTAAGAAAATAAATAATAATAGTAAGAATACATGCTTATGATAAGTTTTAATTGAAATAAATGTTTTCGTCAACAATTTGAGGTTAAATTTAAGTTATTTATTTATTTAATTAGGAGAGAGCTAGGGCGTCAGCATTTTGGTTCAAATCAGTTCAAAGTAAAGGTTAAAATATAACGGCGCGCTTTCGCGGTCTGGCTTCGACAGATCTTACGGTAATGTTATATTGACGACGTCCTCAATTTTCAAATCGAAATACAACGTTTGACAAAAGAAAAAGTAAACACAAATATATATTATTTAGAGTAGCATATCCGAGAAAAATATGCCCCACGTATAATTTCAACTACACAACTTATTATCTATAAAGTACCACATCTTAATTTTATAGAATAGATTTTAACATAACATAACAAAACACAAACAAGGAAACTATCGATGAGAAAATTGAATCTGGACCAAACAAACCTTTTTCTATGCTCTAAACGTACGGCTGACTTGTTGCGGACATAGATAGGACCTTCCATGGAAAGGACGTACAAAATAATCCCAATATTATCAAAGTGCAGATTGTTTCCTGCTTTATTTAATTATTATTAAATAATATTATTACACAAAAAGTCGCCTAAGTCTGCCGACACCAATTCAAATCTGTAAATAAAAAAAAAAAAATTTCATCTGTCAAATAGCCCGACTGAGTAGAGAGTTACTCTACTAAAAACCTTCTGCTCAGGCTTACGATATTACGGTCGCTGTAAGCCCTCTGCGCCACCGCTCCATTTCGGTTTTACACAAAGATTTTACATGTATTCTACTTCAAATGTCAAAGTAAAGCCGCGCTACCGCGCCGTTGTGATTTAAATGTAACCGATAGGGTTTGTAATGTTCAAGAAGAAGGCTATTGTTGCGAAAAATTACAAAAAGATTTAATTTTGCATTTCTTTATATGAACCTAGTTGAATTTTTTTTATAAAATTCTTGAATAGAGATCTAGCCGATCCAAAATTCAAGAATAAGTTTCTTCGCGTGTAACATTTTAACCTCCATTTTCTGGAAAACGTTTTATTTAGTTTATTATTTATCAAAACGCATGAATTTGTATATTTATTTTTATTAACAAATAAGTGTTTTTTTTCGTTCGGGTGTAATAGGTCCATTGGGGAACCCCAACGTTGGTTTAAAAAAATCGGTTAATGCACCACAGACATACAACCTGGGTGGTTTGATAATGTCAGTATGAAGTTAATCAATTTACCCAATAGGGTCATTCAATAAACGTTAAATTAATCCAAATGTTGTTATTACGTATTAAAGTATAATAGAACAAATGATTCTGATGGTTACAACAGTGAAAGAAATATATATTCTATTTTACCACAGCAGAGTGTGATGGACACCACTGCTCCGGCCCCAAAAGTATTCGAATCTGAACCATTGGAACAACGCAACAGAGGACGGCCTAAGCTAAGGTGGCACACACACGTGGAGAAGGACCTCAACCAACATGGAGTTCGCAACTGACGGCAGTTGGCGAAAGACCGTGCTGGCTCGAAAGGCATAGTGGTTGAGTTCCAGGTCCACCCTGGACTGTAGTGCCACAAAAAGAAGAAGAAGTCCAACTCCGCTCTTTCTATTTCTTTCCGAATGATTTAAGGTGGCTTGGTGTGACTCTCTTGTCACCGTAGGGAATTCTCTCAGTATATCCGCGTATACACTGGTGCGATCGACGACGAAGACTGGCATTTGTACTGATTTGCGTGGCGTTAGTGTAGCGCTGAGTGTTGTGGTTGTGTCCTCCAGTTTTCGCCTCTTAAGACTGACGGAGAGTCCATAGTGGCAGAGGAAGTCGGCCCCGAGGATAGCGTGCCTAACTTCAACGACGACGAAATCCCACGAAAAATTTCGGCGGAGGCCGATGTCGACCCTTAGATGTTGAGTGCCGTAAGTTTTAATGGAGACACCGTTTGCGGCGAAAAGTTTTTCTGACGTACTCTTGCTATTAGGGGTGGTCGTTCTGGGGAGAATGGATACGTCAGCTCCGGTGTCGATAAGAAATCATGCCCAACCTACGATCCTTGACTTGGAGGCGTTGTGAAGTGAGACTGCTGCCGGCGGTCGCCACGATTCTCGCCGGCACCCTTAGTTTCCCGGTCTTTGGTTCCAGTTTCATGGGGTGCGGCATTTGCGAGCCTCGGTGCCGAACTTTTGGTGGTAGAAACACAAATTGGATCTCTCGCTGGCGCTTGTTTGCCTGGAGACTGGTCTGGGGGGCGGCTGCGACTTCTTCTTCGATCTCGACACCTTCAATCGCTGTACTCCCATGACGTTGATGGTGTCTCTCTCTGTAGAGATGGCGTTGGAAACTACGTCCAGATGTGCTGATAATTGGTCAGTTGGAACGTTGACGATGGCGATTGTTGGACGAAACGCGTCGAAAATGCGGTCCGCCTGCTCGGCGAGCTCAGAGAGGTCTTCGATTTTGCTGCCGGCCAGGATGCCTCGAACACTTTCAGGAAGGTGCTCCAAGAAAAGGGACCGGAGAACAGTCTCGTTGCATTGTCCACAGGCGAGGTTTTGCAGTCTCTGAAGAAACACGTTGGGTTTCTCGTCGCCCTGGTGCTCACCTCGGAGTAATTTACGCAAACGCGTTTCCTGTGAATCAGACAACGAATGGATTATCCGTTTCTTTAGGGCGTAATATTTTCCTTGTGCTGGGGGATTGTAGACCAAATCCCCGACCAAGTCCAGCGTGTCTGCGTCAAGGTGTGTAGCTATTTAACGATATTTTGTCTCTTCCGATGAGATGTGATGCAAGTTGAAGCGCATTTCAGGCATTGTGAAATAACGCGCAGGATCTCAACCAACTTAAAGTGCGCAGGTTCACCCCGGACTGTAGCGCCACAAGAAGAAGAAGAAGAGTGTGTTGACCCATAATCCAGTCATCAACATGATCGGACTTTCCCGACAGTTTTAAATAGTAAAGGGTGATTTTTTAAAAGCCATAGGAAAATTTTCAAAGAAAAGAAAACACATAAATATCAGAAAAATGCATGAAATCTTTATTTGAATCAATAGTACGGTCCATATAACTTAAAGCTTGAAGATTATTTCATGCAAATGTTGACCTTGACTGCGCCTTAAATGGTCCATCTGTTTAATCCAATTTTGGCATACTCTTTCCAACATTTCGGCCGGTATCTTACGAAAAAATGCTTCAATGTTGTCTTCCAATGCGTCAATTGAAGCGGGCTTGTGTGTATAGACATGAGCTTTAACAAAAATAGTCTAAATACGTTAAATTACACGGTCTAGACGGCTAATTAACCGGTTCCGAACGTCAAATGAAATGTTCACCGAACTCGCCTCTCAATAAGTCCATTGTTGCGCGTGCTGTGTGGCATGTGGCACCGTCTTGTTGAAACCACTACTCTTGCATTTTGTTCAAAAAAAGTGGAAATCATCTCACGGTAGCGCTCACCATTTACAGTTACGTTACCATTCGCATCATCTTTGAAGAAGTACGGTCCAATGATGCCACCAGGCCAGAAACCGCACCAAACTGTGACTTTTTATGGATGCATTGGTAGCTCTTGCAATGCTTCTGGCTGATATTCACTCTAAAATCGACAATTCTGCTTATTTACGTATCCATTGAGCCAAAACTGAACTGACCATAAAATGGAAGATGATCGCAATGAACTTTCTTATAACGTCTGGAAGACGATTCAAGGTTAAATTGTAGACGAAACTGAAGATGTTTGACAGTGAAACAAAACTCGAAACGTGCGTCAGCTGTTTAAACCAGTGTTTCCAAAAAGATAATAGCTAAAAAATCACCTATCCAATCCAAAATGGCCCATATCGTCATGGCAGGAACAAACAATACGCCAGCGCACTGCCTTCTTCTTCTTCTTCTTCGGATGGCGCTACAGTCCGGGGTGGACCTGGGCCTCAACCAACATGCCTCTCCAGCTAGCACGATCTCTTGCCAGCTGCTTCCAGTTGAGCACTCCAAGTTGGTTGAGGTCCTTTTCCACTTGTGTGCGCCATCTCAATCTAGGACGTCCTCTGTTGCGTTGTCCCTGTGGTTCGGATTCGAAGACTCTTCGGGCCGGAGCAGTGCTGTCCATCCGCTCTACATGGCCTAGCCACCTTAAGCGTTGTATCCGTAGACGCTTGACTAGGTTCATGCCGCCGTACAGCCCATACAGTTCGTGGTTGAATCTTCTCCTCCAGATGCCATCAACGCAAACAGGACCAAAAAATCGCACGCAGAACTTTTCTCTCGAACAGACCAAGGGTTTCCTCATCCGCTTTTAGTAACGTCCAGGTTTCTGCGCCGTAAAGCAGGACTGGGATGACTTGTTGTACAAAGTTACTTTGGTCGTTCGGGAGAGGGCTTTATTACTCAATTGCCTCTTAAGCCCAAAGAAACAGCGATTGGCAAGAGTGATTCTGCGCTTGATTTCGGTACTGATGTTATTGTCCCTATTCACCGCGGAGCCGAGATAGACGAAGTCCTTAACTACCTCGAAATGTCTGCTGCCCATAGTGACGCTCTGTCCGAGACGTCGATGTTCTGCGTCCTTCTTCGATGACAGCATATACTTAGTTTTGCCCTCGTTTATCACCAGTCCCACTTTACCCGCTTCCGCTTCGATGCTAGCAAACGCCTCATTGACGGCTCGCTGAGTTCGGCCGATTACGTCAATGTCATCCGCGTAAGCTAGCAGTTGAACGGACTTGTGGAAGATCGTGCCTCTGGTGTTGACGTGTGAGTTACGCACGATCCCCTCAAGAATGATATTAAAGAAGTCGCATGACAGCGCGTCGCCTTCGTCTAAATCCTTTTTTGACATCGAAGGTCTCGGTGAGTTCGCTACCGACCTTGACGGAGCAGCGAGAGTTCTCCATCGTCATCCTACACAATCTGACGAGTTTGGTAGGGATGCCAAAACTAGACATGGCACTGTATAGCTCGTCTCTATGCACGCTGTCATACGCGGCCTTGAAATCGACAAATAGATGGTGGGTGTCGATTTGTACTTCTTGGGACTTCTCCAGGATTTGCCGCAGTGTGAAGATTTGGTCGATTGTGGACTTCCCTGGCCTGAAACCACACTGATAAGGACCTATCAGGTTTTTGACGAACGGTTTCAGGCGCTCACACAATACGGAAGAGAGAATCTTATATGCGATATTAAGGAGACTGATCCCTCGATAGTTGGCGCAGTCGAAGGGGTCTCCTTTCTTGTGGACCGGACATATGATGCTGAGATTCCACTCGTCGGGCATGCTTTCCTCCGACCATATCTCACTGATGAGCTGGTGCATGCACCCAACAAGCTCATCCCCAGCCGCTTTGAACAGCTCTGCGGATAGTCCGTCCGCGCCAGCAGCTTTGTTCGACTTCAGTCTCGATATTGCTATCTTGACCTCGTCGAGGTCGGGGGGACGGAATTCTTGTCCATCGTCGTCCAAATTGAGTGGAACATTCTGCCTAACAGCGGGATTTGTGTCATCATCGCCGTTTAGGAGTCTGCAGAAATGATCCTTCCAGATTTTCAGCACCGACTGCGACTCTACCACCAGTTGTCCATTTTGGTCCCGGCAGGCTTCAGTCCGAGGCTTGTAACCGCCAGATAACTGTTTTACCTTGCGGTAAAAATTTCGGACGTCATTCCTGCCATAGCACCTCTCCATTTCCTCGACCGCGCGCTTCTCGTGCTCTTTCTTTTTTCTTCTGAGAAGCCGGTTCTCTTCCCTTCTTCTCTGTTTGTAGAGCTCACAAACAGCTCTCGTCGTTCGATGCAGCGTTGCCTTGTAAGCTTCCTGTTTGGCTGCATGCGCCTGCCTGCACTCGTCGTCAAACCATGGGTTCCTCTTAGGTGGTGTCTTGAAACCCAGCACATCAGTGGCGGCCTCTTTGATGGCTTCTTGACAACGTTTCCATTTGTCTTCTATTGTTTGTGCAGGCAGCGTCGAACTTTGAGACAGTTTCAGGGAGAATCGATCGGTAAAGGCTCTAGCGATCAGCTGCGATTGTAGCTTTCCGACGTCAAACCGTTTTGGCCTGTCTCGACTCCGTTGCTCTCTCCATATACGGGTTCTTACCTTGGCTACAACAAGGAAGTGATCCGAGTCGATGTTTGCACCTCGGAATGTTCGGACATCGAGAATACTGGAGGAGTGTCTGACTTCGATCGCAACATGATCAATCTGGTTGACGGTTGATTGATTAGGTGATCGCCAGGTCCCTTTATGAATATTGAGGTGTGGGAACCGCGTGCTGGCCACAGAGAGATTTCGCCCCGAGGCGAAGTCAACTAGCCTGAGTCCGTTTCCGGAGGTGTTGGCGTGCAGGCTGTGTCTTCCGATGACTTTAGCGAAGACTTCTTCTCTTCCCAGCTGAGCGTTGAAATCTCCTAGAACGATCTTGGTGTCGTAGCTGGGACAACGATCGTATGTCCTTTCTAGGAGGTGATAAAAGTCTTCTTTACTGCTGTCATCTTTTTCCTCTGTCGGGGCGTGGGCGCATATGAGGCTTATATTCCCGAATTTAGCCTTGATGCGGATTGTTATGAGGCGTTCGCTTACGTGTTGGAAGCTTAAGACTTTTTGCCTAAGTCTGCCTCGAACAACAAAACCGCATCCAAATAAGCGTTTCCCTCTCTCCCTGTAGCAGTCGCCGTGGTATATGTCGCAGTTTCTCACTCTTCTCTTGCCCGGCCCATCCCACCGCATTTCCTGGATTGCGGTAATGTCTGCTTTATAGCAGTCCAGGGCCTCCGCAAGTTCATCGGCTGCACGTGGTCTGTTTAGGGACCTGCTAGTCGTTAGTAGTATCATATATTGCGAGAACAAATCCTGCAGGTTCGACGTTGGTACTTGGTTCCATGGGTGCACGACTCAATGCATCAATATGTGACATTCACGAGCCCGATCTGTAGACAAACACACAGTTAAACTCCAATAGTTTAAGCAACCATAGAGCAATTCTTCGATTCAGTCCTTTTTTTAACTTTGTTGTTTTTATAGCATCACAATCCGTAACAACACGAAAAGGCTTTCCCAACAAGTACACACGCAGACGCTCCAACGTTTCAACTACGGCCAACACCTCCAACTCGAAACTCGGATAGTTTTGCTCAGTATCGGTGCAATGTCAGCTAAAATAAAATATTGGCAACCAGTATTTTTTTACCATTCTCCAAAACTCCTGCTAACCCAATATGACTTGCGTTCGTATGAACTTCGTGCATTGCTTCAAAACAATAATGTTCAAGAACGGGTTCGCTTGTCAGTTTTCCCTTTATAAAGGCGTGATCCTTTTGAAGGATCCTTATGAAGTCTTTAACAAACTTTCAAAAAAAAAGAAAATTGTCAAGCCAAGAAATCGCCTCACGTCCGTAACATTCTGTGGTTTAGGAAACAATTGTAGAGGGCATGCCTCCGGTCCTGTCTTCGACTTTACCGAATTCCTTGGTCCGTGTACAAGAAATTCTACACTAATGAAGTCTTATACAATAGGGCGAAAATGATCAGAGTGGATAATTTCACCCTGAAGCTGATTCGGAGACACACTGCAAGAGCAATGGACTCCAATAACAATCTAATTTCTGGGGCTTACCATCCCAACACACAATACTATCAAGGGTGCGCTATAATGGTTTCGTTCCTCCAGAAGCGTTTTTCTACTTTGATAAGTTAGGTGTGATACAAAACAAGATAGTGGTACCGCTCGTTTTTCATTTCGCCCGTTCTGCTGTGGATTGTCGACTCAACTACGACCGTTCCGTTTCACGACGAGCTAAGGACAATTTCCTCCGCTTCAGTACAGCGGTATCGAAATCGGATGTACTGGATGTTGTGAAATGGGATGTACTCCCTCGTCGAACCCTCAACGAACCAAATATCGGCTGCGATCAAACATATCCTTAGCATTAGGTTTTCGGTTCAAATTAGGTTTTAAGTTAAACAAAAAAATACAAAAACAAAATATACTAAAAATATACCAAAATACAAAAAAGAAAATCAAAAACAAAAAAAAACAACAAAAAGAGAGTAATATGTGTGTAGTGTATATTTGATTATACAGACATGTATAGTTGTATATAGACGCACATGTGCATGTTTGCACGAATATATATTGATGAATAAACCTCTTTGCCCCAACCACGACTTGGAAAACAGTGCCTCGCTGAACCACTTCCATCTACGCAATGAGATAAGTCAATGGCGATCTGAGAACCCTGGTTTCACCAGGTTCAATGACGATCATCTGGCAAATAATGCCGTCGCCGATGACGGAAACAACTGCATTCTTATTACAAAAGATTAACTCCAGGATATCTTCAACTCACTAAAGAAGAAGAAGTCAGAGGGAATCGATGGGATACCGAATATTGTTCTGTGTAATCTGCCCTCTGAAGCGGTGGACGTATACACAACACTGCTCAACAATGCGCCGAGTAATGCATATTACCCGGAGAATTGGAAAACAGCTGTGGTACAACCCATTCCGAAACGGGACAAAGATACCTCAATCCCGAAAAATATCCGTTCTATAAGTCTTCTTCCGTGCATAAGCAAGGTTTTTGAGAAGATAGTCATTAGAGCCCTGAAAATATGGGTCGAGGAAAAAAAACACACTGCTGTATATGATTTATGATAGGATTACAGGTAGGAAGTTTGTTGTGAAAAATGGCAATGTAACTTCAACCACAGTATTTCACATAAAAACTGGGTTGCAACAAGGGGCGGTTGGTTCACCGATTCTGTTCGCTATATTCACTAGTGATCTTATATGTTCCATGCCCCACTTAATAGCGTATGCCGATGATCTGCTAGCGTACAGATCAGGCCCGAAAGTTGAAGTAATCAACAACTTATTGCAGCGTGACTTCGACAAAATTCAGCGATTTTGCGACGACTGGAATTTGAAAATCAACTTCCGGAAGTGCGAAACTATTTTCTTTAGAACCCCGCTATCCAGGGATTCAAGAGACACGAAACAAACTGGCGCAAGTTCGGCGTAATTGACCCACAGGGCCAGCCGTTAGCTGTGAAAAATGTAGTAAGATATCTTGGCATTTGGTTGAACCAGTATATGTACTGCGGTAAGCATGCAGATACAGCTCTGACAAAAGCTAAGAAAGCCTTTGTTGCGGCAAGCTGGCTATTTTACAGTAGCCAACTTGATTCCAGGGTGAAGGTGATCTGCTACATGGCCCTCATCCAGCCAATCCTGACTTACGGTTGTCCAGTGTGGTTCAACTTGAGTCCTTCCCAGATGGAAAAGATGAGGGTGTTCGAGAGGCAATGTCTTCGGGCCTGCCTCCGGTTGTATCGAACACCAGAATCCGATTACAAGAAATTCTTTCCCAACGAGGTTTTGTACAACGAAGCAAACCTAATCAGGATAGATAATTTTATTAAACTGACTCGAAGGCACATTGCACGAGCGATGACTTCATCTAATAGTCTGATCTTCGGGGCTTATTACCCTAACAATATACCATGAAAAGGTGCGTCTAAGCGGCTTTATACCCCCTGAAGCATTTCTCTATTTAGAATCCAAAGGGCTGATACTGGATATGGAAGGATGTCTTATCATCTTCCATTTCGTACGCCGAACAGTGGACAGGCGGCTCCAATACGAACCGGACGTCGCCCGAAGGAACTTCTTCGGTTCAGTAGGGCGATCTCCGCCCGAGACAACCCTCGGCACCGCTGCCAACATAATAAAAATAAAAGTAAAAGTTGACCTTGTGGCCAACTAACATAGTCTTTTAAGGTAGTCTGTAAGGCGATATATAAATTAAATAAAAAAGAAAAAGTAGTTAAGTAGTTTTGTTTTAGCATTTTTTTAATAATTACGTTCTTATAGGTTAAGTTTAGGTTAAAAAAATATATATAGTTTTCTTAAAATAGTATTAAACATTTTTCTTTAATAGTGGAGCTGATATACATTAGCTTAGAGCACCTGTTAAGGGTCAGTAAGTTAGATTTAAGAACTATGGTTAAGAGTAAGGAACCTAGTTTAAGTATTTTCCTAGAATTAAGCCAACCTTTGAAAATTTTATTTAATAAAAATACGAAAAAAAAAACATAGTAGTATATTGATGAATTATATGATGGTGTACATGCACATGTGCGTACTTAGCTTAAGTAGTTAGTATAGTCTAAGTTTTAATCCTAGTTTTTTAGTTTAGTTTAGTTTAGTTTTTGATATAAGTTCTTTTTAGTAAAAATGTTAAGTGGTTAAGTTTTTTTCATTTTCTTAATAATGTAGTCGTCTAAGAAGGAATAAATGTTCCTATATAAAAAATAATGTAGCTGAATAGCATATTTAAATAAAGTTTATCTTAGAGAACCTGCGAAGGGCCAGTAAGATTATTTGAAGACAATCAAAACTAGTTTTAAGCATTTTTGTCTAGAAATTAAGTGTTCACTTATACATGAATAAAATACATACAAAATAGAGGAAACATTTGTATCGCTTGAACCTTGCGTCTTCCAGGTGTAGCATTAATTTTATGCCCCAGAAACTCGATCTCATTTTGTAGAAACAAACATTTATCTGAGCGTTAACCTATATTTCTTAAGACATTTTAGGAACATTTAAAGAATTTGTAAACTTCCATTTACTGTTTTGCTTGAAATCACAACCTCATCAATGTAACAAGCAATTTTCGTAGTGCCGATTTCGTCTCGTAGTTTGTTCATCGTCTTCTGAAAACCAGCAGGGGCATTCACCAGATCAAATGGCATTCTATTATATTCATAATGCCCTTCTGTTTTAACAAATGCCGTCAATTTCTTCGACTCTTCTTCAATTTCGATTTGGTGATAACCCATTCTAAAATCCAGTTTGGAAAAAAACTTATTTCCCGCTAGCGTTACAAACAGTTCGTCAATATGCGGCATGGGAAAAGGTTGTTTTATTGTGACCTAATTTAAACACCTGTGGTCCACACAGAGGCGAAGCTCACCGTTTGCCTTTTCCACCAATGCAATTGGAGTACCATATTCGAAATGAGAAGCGGTATCATTCGACCGCTTGCCAGTAAATCTTCAATGATTTGGTGTAACTTCTCCCTCTTAGGAAACGCAACTCGATATCTCTTGTTATGCTTCTGGCTGTTATTCACTCCAAAATCGACAATTCGTTTGTAAGATGATTTCTGGTTGAATTATAGACAAAACTGAAGATGTTTGACAGTGAAACAAAACACGAAACGTGCGTGAGCTGTTTAAACCATTATTGCAAAAATATGATAGCGTGATCGCCCGTCGCTTTAGTTCGTACAAATCGAAGCCATCCTCGCACCGTGCAGGCCACCTGACCATTGACCACTGACGCCATTACCAATTTGGAGACCTTGAGCAAGTATGCGATATTCTTTCTTCGCCACCGCCACCGCATAACTGCCATTTCACCTTCAGCGACTCGTAGATGGAATTGACATGGGCGACGCTCAACCTACGATATCTCTCCGATATTTCGGCTACGCTCGATGCAGTGCTTCAAGTTCTGTGCTTGTTGAAACTTCCTTAACCCATGCGAAATGCATTATCTGCTGTCAGAGGTGAGCTAAACAGCTTGGTAAGAATCGCCGACCAACGATTTTGGATTGCGCCGCACCTTTCGTTGGAAGTTTATTCGTGCTGCTGTACCACATTCCATACTGGAAGCCGTCTTCCTTCAGCACAATCGGTTGCTTCTGGACATCGATGGACTATGGCTTATTGACCAGATAACCAACATCAGCATCCCGAAAGCACTCGAAGCAGCAGACTACACAATCTTGGACTTCATAGACCAAGGCCATAAATGCGCCGATAAATACCAGCGGTGCTGCGTGATCTCTTCCGTTTGCATCGGATCGCTCACCTTCGCACAGGGTTACGGACCGAGCAAGACCCCACATTTTTCGCACAAACGAAGTTTGAGTTGTAATAGATGCCGGAATTGCAGCCCGTCTCGAAATCCGTGGGCAGTTCCACTACACATATTGGTGAAGAAAAACGAAGACATTCGGCCATTACAGGCATATTAGCTCCATCATACGGCCTGATCGCTATCCGCTACCCAGGTTGACAAATTTTCAGCTTATAATGCCGGGGATGACAATATTCTCCAGAATAGACTCAGCTCCCGCAATGCACCAAAACCCTATGGGAGCAGGGGTTATCCCCATTACGGCAATCATAACGCAATTCGAATTATTTGAATTCACTCGGATTACGTTTGGCTTGCATAATGCTGCCCAAACTCAGCAAAGGTTTGTGAACTACATATTCGGCAGTTTCAGTCCGTTCGTAACCTTCTTCATACCCGAGTACGAGCATCAAGATAATCGCAACCCGTTCTTCTAGCCAAGGATGAACTTGGATATTACCAAGTAGGCTTGCACATGTTCGGCCTGCCAGTGGAGCACACGTTACCACCAAAGGGTGGGTTTCCTACCGCAGGGTGGTTTTGGTCACAGAGCCCATCGGATGCAGATGAATATACACCGCCACATCCAACCCGCAAGCAAATGGCATCGTATAAAGGTGACACTGAATGCTCAAGACTGTTCTCCTTTATCTCCTTGGAATCGGGTACATCTCCTTCTCATCTTGTTTACGGCGCTGAACTTCGACTCCCAGAGGATTTCCTAGGTGAACGTTTAAATAAACTGGCACAGAAGCCTATACCGTTTCTTCAGGAGCCGCGAGAAACATTTCAGTGGACATCGCTTACATTCTCAAGACACCAATTGAGACCCATATCCATCTCAAAGAATCTGGACACGGCTTATCATACGTACTTAAGGGAGGAATACTGTGGTAGTCCACAACAACGCAACAGGGAACATACCCGCGGAACTGCAAGTATTCACACAATTTCAACTATTGAAGCAATGTCGGTTGGAGGTTCATCTACTAATTCTTTTTCTTTCTTCTGGATTCAGTCGCCAACGTGATCTGAGGTTCCTGAGCACAACAATACATACATATGTATGTAATAGTGTGTGCATTTAAAAATAAATTAATAATAAAATAGTAACAAGAGAAAAAATATTCCTTTCAGTTACGTGGTTTCCAAACCACATACTCATTCAATACGTGCCCCACAGCCTGTATGTCAAATGTTCTACTCCACCTAAGGATTCATACGATTTGATGTGTATATATTCTCCTCCATCCGATCGATATTTGATACCATAGAGTTCGTCGTTAAATCTTCTCCTGCAGATGCCATCAACGCAAACAGGACCAAAAATCGCACGCAAAACTTTTCTCTCGAGGGCTTCCTCATCCGCTTTTAGTTATGTCCAGGTTTCCGCGTCCTAAAGTAGGACTGGGAGGATTAAGGTGTTATATAAAGCAAGCTTAGTTTTTCGAGACAGGACTTTATTACGCGATTGCCTCTTGAGCTCAAAGAAACAGCGATTGGCAAGAGTGATTCTGCGTTTGATTTCGGTACTGTTGTTACCGTTCCTATTTACCGCGGAGCCGAGGTATATATCCATCCGCTCCAGCAGCTTTGTTCGACTTCAGCCTCGATATTGCTATCTTGACCTCGTCTACGACGAAATTCCTGCTTATCATCGTCCAAATTGAGAAAAATATTCTGCCTTCCAGCGGGATTGTGGCCATTATCGCCGTTTACAAGTCTGCAGAAATGATCTTTCCAGATTCTCAGCATCGATTGCGACTCTGATACGAGGTTTCTGCTTTGGTCCCGGCAGGCTTCTCATGCTCTCTGTTTTTCCTTCTGAGAAGCCGGTTCTCTCCCCTTCTTTTCTGTTCGTAGAGCTAGTTAGATGTACATACTGTACATGACACCCTGGGCAACAACCTCCTCCCAGAAGTTACATGCACATACTGTATATGACACCCTGGGCGACAACCTCCTCCCACACCACAGCTGAGTCTTAAAATACAACAACACATAACAGATTGCGGTTTTATCGAATGAGGTGACAAGGCTTGAGATTTTTGATCACGCCATAATTTCAGCTTGCGATTTTTTAGAAAACAAAAACAAATAGACAAACAACATAATAAAAACCTCACTGGGAGGGTGTCAGTCCAAATTTGCTCTTCAAAAAAGAAAGATATAATTGTGGAATAAAAATAAATGACTAAATAAGAAATGGTGTTTTATTTAATACAATAACTGGTGCAGTCGGGTTAAATGAAGTTAATACAAAAAAAAAGCATTTATTAAGTGAAATAATTAGTAGCTTTGAATACGCTTTATTACTTCAAGTCTTATTTCGAAGAATAATCGAACAGGAGGCTCTGATATAAATGATATAAAACTTGAAAGAAATTTAATTAAGAAAAGGAAGTCTAAATGATTCCCAACCAAAAACAAATACAATTCAATGTTTAGTGGAAACTATTCTATGATTGAAAACTAGATAAATCCTAGTTAACAGTGCAAAAAATGAGAATAGATTTTGTTTAAAACATATCAATTAAAAAGCAAACTATATGTCTATATATGAAACGTTCAAAACACCGAGTGAAGTGAAGCTGTTAGCAAGTATCAAGCAAATTTTCAACACACGAGATTTATCAATAAGCTGTTGTGCTGATTAATCGGGTGAGTCTGACCTTGTATACTTATACATATCGGTTCCTTCCACATGCCTTATAAGCTAAAAATTTCGAAAGCTCGTTGTATTGGATTTAACCCATATTTTCGTCAAACTCTTACTAACAGTGTTTCACAAAATGTCGATTTGAGCAAGTGTTCTTTTGCTGAGGAAAACGATACAAAAATGAGTACCGACATTGCAACTGCAATCTTTAATTCTTTAAGGATTCCAGATGCGGTTAAGGATTTGCCACAATTTGATGGAAATCCACATCTTTTGTATGACTTTCTCAGCAATGTCGAAGAGATTTTGTGCATTATTCATAAATCAAATGAAACTTCATATCATAGAATTATACTCAGGCCAATACGAAATAAGATTGTAGGCCAAGCCAACGAAGTCCTTAATACATACGGCACCCCTCTAATATGGGAAGAAATTAAACAAAATCTTGTAGCACATTACTCTGATAAAAGAAATGAAACCAGCTTGATTCGAGATCTTTATCAGGTTAGGCAAAATTAATATTCGGTAGACCACTATTACTCAAGGGTAATTGAAATTCTATCTGCAATGGTAAATCATGTCAAAGTACACGAAACGAATGTGAATGTAGTTGTAGCAAAAACACAGTTGTATGAAGAAATGTGCCTGAATACATTCTTATCCGGACTCGGAGAGCCGTTAGGCTCAACGGTTAGAGCTATGTATGCGACCTACTACACTCTTTGAGGCTCTACATTTCTGCCTTAAGGATCAAATTTGGCTGTACTTTAGAGATAATCGCTTTTTCAATGGTAACTTTTCTGGTTCTTTACGTCCAACTAACTACTTGTCTAATCCAAAAATAGAAACTCCTTATTATTCTCAGCAACGTTCACCAGTTTACAACAATTCAAATAGGAACCCTTCACGATACAATAATAATATAGCTTCTTCACCATCCCATGCAATGACAAATCAAACCACTTTTCAACCAGATTTATCCAGTAACAGAAGTAAACCTTTTACTTCCTCTTCATATGCAAATAGAACACCTTTACCAGAACCCATGGATGTTGCAAGTTGAAATGCTCGTACAATTCCTGGGTCTTCAATGCAAACACGAAATTTTAAGCCAACCTACTTAAATAATGTCGAATTATATCCGGGCGATAACTGTCATACTGTATCCGCGTTGGAAGATGAACAGCTTCATCATTATCAACATCCTGATTTGCCTTCCTCATCCAACCAAAATTATAAGGGTAATATTGATAATCCCATTTTTTTACATCCAAGCCTCGAACAATCAATTAGGTAGATAGATATAAACAACTTCAACTCAAACCATTTACCTCATATTACAATAGAAAGCATTAGTCCAATCAAACTAAGATTCCTTATTGACACAGGAAGTAATATGTCGTTTCTTACCCAACAAGTTGCAAAATATTTTCATATTAAAATAATAGACCCAGTAGAAATTCGAACACTTTTCAATAAACAATTCATTAACGAAGCAATAGTTCTTAATGGATTACAAGAATTCGAAACAAAACAGCCTTTAGATTTTCTTGTTTATAAATTTCATGAATATTTTGACGGCCTTATCTGGATGGACTTAATAAAAAGCTTAGAAATGATAATAGATCTAAAAAATGGGTATCTAGGAAATCAAAAGTGCAAAATACCGATTGACCTTAAAATAAATCTTAAGTCAAAATCTTATCGCGTAAATGAGCGTTGTAAGGTAATTTTCCAACTCCCAGTTTATATTGAGGTAGGTAATATTTATATAGGAACCACGTTAATACAAGAAGGATTGTCTGTATCTGAAGGTGTTTATACGGCAAACAACTGGTATGCGTACTTCTCTCTATCCAATTAAGTTTACCTTGGAGCAACCACTCAAAGTACAATTAATAGATCCTCAGTCAATTGTTGAATTCCATAATTTATCAGTATATAATTTAAATCGCTTAATAACAATACATTTTCGGATTTGCTTCGTCTCGACCACCCCAATTCAGACGAACAAAAGTTTGTGTTTGTATCAAAAAAGTTTGTGAAAAATATATTTTCTTTAGAGATGGTGCCAATTTATCATTTTTGTATGAAATTAAACACCACATCAAAACAAAAGACGACATTCCTGTCTACACGAAGTCCTATCGCCACCCACACGTCTACAAAGATGAAATTCAAAGGCAAATTGTAAAAATATTAGATGAGGGTATCATACGTCCTAGTTATTCTCCTTGGTCATCTCCCGTTTGGATTGTTTAAAACAAAAAAGAGATGCTGTTGGGAAGCAAAAGTGGCGCCTAGTTATAGACTACCGCAAGCTTAATGAGAAAACCACATTTTAGATAAAATAGGTAGAGCGATGTATTTCAGTACATTGGATTTGGCGTCGAAATAGTTGTGTCCATTGTTCGTCGTATTACTTCATCCATTTGCTTGAGATACCTGTCAACCATTTCGTTCGTCAGGTTTCTGTTTGTGGGGGGATTGATTCCACTCGAACGTAGTTCTCTGGATAAGGCCCTAGTGAAACGTGGCCAGCGAGGCTTATTGTTATCATAAGGGTACGTCAGGACACATTCCCCTAGTTCCTCCAGTTCGTTCGGGAACTGGATTGCCGCGGCAAGTCCGCAGTGGTCACTGTCATACTCCACCGTGGTCAAGCAGTTCCTTATGGTTCTTTCCATGTCCAGTAGCGTTAGTCGTCGGTCGATGAGCATCACATCTAGATAGGACCCGCTTCTAGGAAACGATGGTCTATCGGTTGGATTGGATTTGGCGTCGGGTTTCCACCAAATTCAAGTTAATGAAGAAGATATCCCAACAAAAACACCTTTTTCAGTGAATAATGGTCATTTTGAATTTTTACGAATGCCTTTCGGACTTAAACAAATTAAATCCTTTTTTTTTTGCAATGTTTATTTGAATTCAGTATCTTTTCTTACGTGGTAGACAAAATTACTTAATGCTATATTAACTAGGTGAACTATGTTCTTAGCCTAACTTTCCACTACCATGCCCAACTGTCCCCTAACCACCAGTAAAATTGCTGTTCTTTGGCAGACTCTCTCCTGTCTCGAGCAGAGATCGCTCTGCTGAACCGCAGCAGATCCTCGCGTTTGCGTGCAACAGTGTGTTCGAAGTTGAGTCGCCGGTCCACTGTTCGGCGTACCACATGGAAGATAATAGGACATCCTTCCGTATACTGGATTAGGCCTTTCATATCTAAATAGAGGAACGCTTCAGGAGGGATAAAGCCGTTAAGACGCACACTCTCGTGGTACATTTCATTGGGGTAGTAGGCCCCGAAGATTAGACTGTTAGTCGAAGTCATAGCTCGTGCCACATGCCTTCGAATCAGCTTAATAATGAAATTATCTATCCAAATCACCTTTGCCTCATTATACAAGACCTCGTTGGGATAGAATTTCTTGTACTGGGATTCAGGTGTTCGATACAACCGGAGACACTCTCTCTCGAACACCCTCATCATTTCTATCTGGGAAGAACTCACGTTAAACCACACTGGACAACCGTACGCCATGACTGACCGGATGACGGCCATGTAGCAGATGACGTTCACTCTGGTATCAAGTTGGCTGCTGTAGAATAACCCCCTTGCCACAGCAACGGCCTTTTTGGCTTTCGTCAGAGCAGCATCTATATGTCTGTTGAAATATAGATAATGATCCAACCAAATACCTGACTACACTTTTCACAGCTAACGGCCGTTCCTGCGAGTCCACTATGCGAAACTTACGTCAGTTTTTCTTTGTATCCCCTGAGGCCTTGGACAGCGGTGTCCTGAAGAGGATGATTTCACACTTCCGGAAATTGACTTGCAACTTCCAGTCGTTGCAAAATCGCTGGATTTTCTCGAAGTCTCGTTGCAAGAGGATATTTATTGCTTCGACCTTCGGACCTGATCTGTACGCAATTATATCATCGGCGTACGCTATTAAGTGCGGCATAGAACCTATAAGATCGCTAGTAAATATCGCAAACAAAATCGGCGAGCAAACTGCCCCCTGCTGCAGACCATTTTTAATGTTAAAGACCATGATAGAAGTTACGTTGTCATTCTTCACAACAAACTTTCTACCTGTGATCATGTCATAGATCTAATATGGCAGTGGTTTACTAATGCCGTATCTGACCAACTTGAGGAAAAGTCCTTCTAACCATACAGTGTCGAATGCCTTTTCCACGTCAACTAGACGTGGCTTGCTTTTTGCAATTATTCCATTGAATGTCGGATACCAGCTTAGACGCGGCGGGTATAGTATCATGCCCCGCCCTAAATCCGAACTGGTTGTCCGGTAAAATTTTCTTCTCCTCGACCCAATTTTTTAGATCGTTTATAACTACCTTCTCAAAGACTTTGCTTATGCACGGAATAAGACTAATCGATCGGAGATTTGATGGGATAGAAGTGTCCTTGTCCCGTTTAGGGATAGGTTGCACATCAGCAGTTTTCCAATGCGCCGGGTAATAGGCATTACTCAACGCATTGTTAAACAGTGTTGCGTAAATATCTACCGCTTCAAAGGGTAGATGGCGCAGCACAATATTCGGTATACGATCTATTCCTACTGACTTCTTCTTCTTCAGTGAGTTGAAGATGCTCTGGAGATCTTCCATGGAAATCAATATGTTTCCATCTACGGCGACGGCATTATTTGCCATGTGTTCGTCACTGAACCTGGTAAAACCTGGGTTCTCAGATCGCCATTGACTTATCTCCTCTTGGAGATAGAAGTGGCTTAGCAAGGCTCTGTTCTCCAAATCGTGGTATGAATGAATTTTGATTAACTGTTGTTATGTTTTTGATCTGTGACTTCAATGACCGCACCTCGGCGTTCTGTGGATCTGTAAACCGTCTGTACAAGAGCTTAAGTCTTGTCAGCAGTCTACTTTTTTGCACGTGAAGTGTATCGATGGTAGCGTTGCGATAGACGTCGCCGTCATCCGTTTGCGCTACATTCGGAATAGTTTTGTCCATTGTTCGTCGTATTACTTCATTCATTTGTTTGAGGTACCTGTCAACCACTTCGTTCGCCAGGTTTCTGTTTGTGGGGGGATTGATTCCACTCGAACGTAGTTCTCTGGATAAGGCCTTAGTGAAACGTGGCCAGCGAGGCTTATTGTAATCATAAGGGTACGTCAGGACACATTCCCCTAGTTCCTCCAGTTCGTTCGGGAACTGGATTGCCGCGGCAAGTCCGCAGTGGTCATTGTCATACGTGGCCACTGTGGTCAAGCAGTTCCTTATGGTTCTTTCCATTTCCAGTAGCGTTAGTCGTCGGTCGATGAGCATCACATCTAGATAGGCTCCGCTTCTAGGAAACGATGGTCTATCGGTTGCCAACAAGTCCACCCTGAACTCAATATTGTGCTGTGCCAACCACCCTAAGAGTGCGTTTCCTCTATCATTTGGAACACTATTACCCCATTCGCCGTGCTTTGCGTTCAAATCCCCGGCGATTATACAATAGTTTTCTTCAGAGCTCAAACGATATGAAATGAGGGTTCCGAGAATCCGGCGCGTCGACAGCAATTACAAACAACCTCTTTCCACCTTTGAGAGGGATGTGTGCAATGCATGCTTCTAGCACCTTGAACCTACGCACTTCACTGCTATATATTACCTTATGACAAAGGTCTTTTTTAATTAAGAGTGCAACCCTGCCCCTTGAATGGATTGGGGCCGGTCTCCCCTAATGACATGGTAGTTTTTGTTCCTGAGGTTGCGCGTCTGGCTTAGCTTTGTTTCGCTAGCCATCAGCATGTCAGGATTATGAGTCTGCAGCAAATAAAACAAAGTTTGCTTTCGCTCGATCCTAATCAGCGAATTAACATTCAATGCTAGGATCTTAAGGGGTCTTGTTACCAGCGCAGCCATTATATCGACGCGTTAGGCATAAACAGTGACGAGTAGATGAGGTCTACTCGCGGTGATTGTTCGAGGAACTGTCTCTCAAACTGCTTCTGCATAGCAGTCATCTGTTCCTTCATTGCCATCACTGCTAGCATGACAGTCTGAAGACAAATTAAATCCTTCTTAGGATTACTTGGCTATTACAGGAAATTTATTAAGGATTTCGCAGCATTGACTAAACCGATGACTCAATGTCTACGGAAGGGAAATAAAATCGTACTTGACTCAAATTATATTGATTGTTTCGAAACATGTATGACTATCTTTTACAATAGTCCAATTTTAAAATATCCCGATTTTTCTAGGCCATTCAATGTTACCACTGACGCAAGTAACGTTCCAATTGGCGCTGGCGATAAACCGATTTGTTATGCAAGTAGGACATTATCGCAATCAGAACAAAATTACAGCACCATAGAGAAGGAACTTTTGGCCATTGTATGGGCGACCAAATATCTTCTCGCATAAAGAACCGAACTCCAATCTAATACTTTGGCGCTTCTGTTATGTGTTTTCAAATGCAGATGCTTTATCTCGTGTTGAGATAAATAATAATGAATATGATGAAAATCCAATACAAATTTCAGATCGGCTTTCTGTCCAAAAAAATTTTGATGAATCTGATTGTATTAATACCATTCATTCAGGTCAAGAGAATTTGAGCGACGGCATTGCGATTTCTGGAAGGCCCTTATGAATTTTCTAATCAGATAATCATAAATGAAAACCCAAACTTTTTAACTCTTCAATCAACGTTCCATATTTTATTCAAACGTAAAAAACGCTACAAGTTAGAATGCAAAAACATAAGAGATGAAGAGACTATTGTTAAGATTTTTAAAGATTACATATGTACAAAAAGACTAACTGCAGTTTTAACAGATGACACAACATTCAGTGTCCTTCAATCGGTATATTCAAAGTTTCGTTGTAGAATTAGCGCGATGCAAAATTATTCTAAGAGATGTTTGTGAAGTAGATGAACAAGAAAGCATTATTAGAAGTTATCACGAAAAATCAAATCATAGAGGAATAGATGAAACCACTCTGGATATTAAAAGGCGATTTTATTTTTCGAATCTCAAAAATGTAGTAACTCGTATCATAAATAGGTGTGAGGTATGTAATAGACTAAAATATGATCGTATGGTTAGACCTTTAAATTTGAAATATCCGAAACAGCAAAGCGTCCGTTATACATCTTACATATTGATACATGCATATATATGTATTTCATATGCAGAAACAATATTTCCTGACCATATTGGATAAATTTAGTAGATGTGCATATGCCTATCAACTGCAAGCTAGAAATGGTATCAAGAGAATAAAATCCCTTAAGCATTTTTGCTCCCATCACGGAGTTCCAGAAAATGTCTTTAGTGACAATGGTAGTGAATTTATGTCTACATTGTTCAAAGACTTTATGAATTTGTATGAAATTCATCACCATACAACATGTGTAAAAAATTGCACAGGAAGCGCACCCGTAGAAAGATTGCACTCCACGTTAATAGAGTAAGTACGCATAATAAAATCCAAATCCCCCAAAATATCTATAAACGAGACAATGGATGAAGCTATTTTAACTTATAATAATTCCATTCATTCAGTCAAAAAGCTTACACCTTCTGAACTATTAACTGGTCACATTAATAACAATAGATACATTTTTAATTACACCCCAACAAATTTGGAACAGGAATACCTCAAGGAGCATATTAGGAAGTACGATGTATTAAGGAATATTGCCGTTGAAAGAAGTTCTGCTTACAAGGAAAAGATAATAAGCAACCGAAATGCAAAACGTATTGAGCCACCTGAGTATAAAGAAAATAAAGTTATGATTGAGAAAAATGATAAAGAAATAAAATTGAGCTATGATTCTCAAGGCAGGTTGTAGATAATGATAACAAAATTACAGTTGAGTCAAAGACACGTAAAATATATAAACAAAATATCAAACAAAAGTCTTAAACCGTTTGAAATTAGATATTATGTTACTTTCTATTTTTATCACACATGTTAACATTACATAAATCTTTTGGTACAGTTTGCTTTCGAAATTTCACTTTCCCCTCTCCCTCTTCCCACAACCGATATCGTATAATAAATGCATGGTAGACGAAACACCATCGCATAAATTTTCATATCCATGAAAATTTCTTCTGGTGGGAGAAGTTACATGTACATACTGTACATGACACCCTGTGCGACAACCTCCTTCCACACCACAGCTGAGTTTTTAAATACAACAACACATAACAGATTGCGGTTTTATCGAATGAGGTGACAAGACTTTGGATTTTTGATCACACCATAATTTCAGCTTGAAATTATTAAGAAAACAAAAACAAATAGACAAACAACATAATAAAAACCTCCCTGGGAGGGTGTCAGTCGAAATTTGGTCTTCAAAAAAGAAAGTTATAATTGTGAAATAAAAATAAATGCTTAAATCACAAATGGTGTTTTATTTACTACAATAACTAGCTCACGAACAGCTCTCATTGTTCAATGCAGCGTTGTCTTGTAGGCCTCCTGTTTGGTTGCATGTGCCTGCCTGCACTCGTCGTCTGTTTGTGGGCTAATTCTGGATGGTGGCGTGAAACCCAGTACATCAGCGGTAGCTTTTTTGATGGAATCTCGACAACGTTTCCATTCATCTTCTATTGTCATTGCAGGCAGCGTTGAACTTTGGGAGAATTTCAGGGAGACTCGGTCGGCAAAGATCCCTGTGATCTGTTGCGACTGTAGCTTTCCGTTGTCAAACCGCTTTGGCTTATCTCGATTCCGTTACTCTCTCGATATCCGGGTTCTTACCTTGGCTACAACAAGGAAATGTTTCGAGCTGAAATTGGCGCCATGGAATGTTCGGACATGGAGGAGTGTTTGACGTCGACCGCAACGTGATCAATCGTTAGAAACGTTCGCTTACGGATCGTAGCTTCAGACTTATTGCCTAAGAACCGAAAATCGTTGTCTTTTAGTCATTTGCTGGGGTCGTCAACATTAGATCCGTCCGTATCCGAACCCACCCAAAGACTGGTTGGCCGGGCCCGTTTTTTAACTCTCGGGCAGAGGGGTTTGCTTTATACATTGGTCCACCACACAACGAATGTTGTGATGGCTATCCAGGGGGCGCCAAGAGGAGGCTGTATGTCAACTTGGCCTGCGCAACGACGGTACCTCGTATGCACAGGCCCATGCCCCGTGTTATTTAAGCTCGTCCTGGCCTAAATTCTGAGAGTTATTTACGTGACATCGAACGTTTTCTTATTTAACTCACACTTGTTTACGTTTCCCCTCCAAAGAAGTAAAATTCCCCCAATTCCATCTTGATATAAGCTATCTTGATATACGAGATCTGTTTAAAAAAATAAAGCGAATTTTAACTTTTCTCAAAGAAAAATTTATTCATCAATTTATATTTTGTCCTCCTCATGTAGTCCCCCTCAGATAAAATACACTTGTGCAACGCCGTCCTTTCATGGGTTTCTTCAATCTTGGGAGGGGGGCCAAATCTGGCTGAGGCATGATTACGGTGCTGTTTTTGGCCACAAAATGACAAACAAGCAAAAGCAACTTCAACCGCTTAAGAGTTTTTTACGAATTGTGGTGGATATAGCTTAATTTTCCGAAAGTTTTTTACGTAGCATCGAAAATGTTCTCATTTTACTCACACCTGTTTACTTTTCCCCTCCAAAAAGCAACACGTCGGCTTATTCGTGAATGTTTGCCCTCAATAGTGTCAAACATTCGTAAATTGCACACGATTCGTGAATTCGTCAGCCATGTTGATATATATTCAACAGATTGCGTCCGTATTTAACTACAGGAAATTGTTAATGATTTTAGTGTCGTCGACACTTTAAATAGTATTTTATTTAAAAATTGTGATAGAACTTATATTCCTAATGACTTTAGGAATACGTACAAATTAAAACAGCAATGCATGTTTGAAAGTCGAGCAGTACACAGGGATTTCTATTCATCTGGTATTCCGAGTTGAATGTATTTTAATCAAAATAAAGATTATTGTAAATCTGGTGTTACTTATTCGGCAATATGTAAATAATAGAAAATGAAATTTGTAGTTATAATTTCGATCACTCATTATGAAAAGTGTAATACTGAAAAACATAAGGAAAGCTAACCTAATACATCGGTGATAGTTGTCTAGGCAATCGTTTTAAAGAATAAAAATTAAATGAAGATAATTTGAAACAACATTTTTATCTAGCTAAATGCAAGCCTTCACCTTGAAAACATATGATTCGATTATGGATATGGAATCTCAATATAAAATAATAGCACGAATTAATGAATTAGTCCCTCCAGTATATTTTACTAAAACTTCACGTTGGTTAACCTAACTAAAAACGCCTATGAGTGACAATTATATATATACTGTCACCTCTAGGCTCGTCTGACCATTGTGTCGTATCAGCTAATTTCTCGTATTCACCCCACACAATTAGAGAACGAATTCCTAAAAGAACTGTATTGCTCTACGAGAAAGCCGACTGGAGCGGACTTAATAACTTCTTTAGGAATTTTAACTGGTCACTATGCTTCCTCGATAGTGACGTGGATGCCGCTGCTGATACGATCACAAATATTATTTTGCTGGGTATGAAGTCCTTCATTCCACACAGAGTGAAGAGCATCAAGCCCAAGGCAAATGCATGGTATGACTTGAGCTGCAAAGAGGCTATCAGGTTAAGAGAGATGAGTTTCCGGATTTATAAAGCCAACCCTTCTGAGGAAAACTGGAAGTAAATTAAACGGGCCCGTAATGACTGCAATTCACTATTAAGACGTGTGAAATTTTCCTACGACCTTAAGTTGAGGCAAAAAGTGCTACAATGTCCCAAGGGTAGCAACAACTTTTGGTCTTTTGAGAAAAACATAAGAAAATCAGCCTCGTCTTCAATTCCGACGCTTATTCACAATGACATTCCAGCTGTCAACTCTTTGGACAAAGCAAATCTGCTTGCTGCTCACTTCGCAGCTAGCTCAACGCTTCCAGATTGTGCTTTGTCTCCACCTGTACTTGAGAGCGTAAATTTTTCCATGGGACAGATTCACTTTCGCACTCGTACAGTTGCAAGAGTCCTCAAGGATCTAAACGTGCACAAATCCGCTGGCCCGGATGGTATACCCCCTGTTCTTTTGAAGAGGTGTTCTTCAACGCTGGCAAAACCACTGCGTAAACTTTTCCATCTATCCTACCTTTAGGGCTCTTTCCGAGTAAGTGGAAAACAGCATTTGTCCAGCCCGCCCCAAAAAAAGGGGAATCTTCGTCACCCACCTCCTACCGACCCGTAGTACTTACGTCCCTTCTTTCCAAGGTCATGGAAACGCGGATAAATGATCAGCTTGTGAAATATCTTGAATCCCGGAAGCTTCTTAATGACCGGCAGTACGGCTTCCGCAGCAACAGGTCCACTAATGATCTGATGGCATATCTTACCGAAAAGTGGAACCAATCTTTGCACAATGTTGGAGAAAGCAAGATCGTTGCGCTTGATATTTTAAAAGCATTTGACAGAGTCTGGCGTCAGGCTCTCTTGTCGAAAATGCGTGCTTATGGAATCGATAAGTCTCTTCTTCAATAGATTAGAAATTACCTTTCGAACCGTTCAATACAAGTCGTGCTGGATGGGTTCAAGTCTGATATCCACCATATTAATGCTGGTGTTCCCCAGGGCTCCTTTCTGTCTCCGACACTTTTTCTCATTTTCATAAATGATATCTTGTCTGCTACTTCTAATCCTATTCACTCCTCCGCTGATGACAGTACTCTCAGCTTCTCATATCGTTCCTTGGCTCACGTCCCTGTACTTCGGCCGTAGACTTGGAACGGCAGCGTATGTTAAGCACATTAAATTCCGATCTTGACAGCATAATCGCTTGGGATACAAGAAATAGAGTGGAATTTAATGCTTCCAAAACTCAGTGCTGTCAACTGTCACTCAAGCGTTCCCAAAATAACCAGCCGTTATCCATGGACGGCACCTGCGTTGTTGAAACCGAAAAACGTTCCATCCTCGGTATGTGTTTTAACTCAACACTTAGTTGGAACGATCACATACACGAGGTCGCCAAAAATGCTGCGAAATGTCTATGTTTCCTAAAACGATGCCAAATATACTTTACCCCCTCTGATCTGGCTACAATTTACAAGGCCTACATCCGACCTAAGCTCGAGTATAACGCTCCTATCTATCCAATACCTCCCTACACCTACTGGATAGAATCCAAAAGCGAGCGATAAAACTTATAGGAGATAACAATATTGCGAAGTCGATTGACTCGTTACAACACCGACGTAATGTTGCATCTCTGTCACTGTTTTATCGCTATTTCAATAAGAAATGCTCAAACGAATTAGCCAGCTGCATTCCTCCCCTTCAAGAATTCACCTGCAATACACGCCTCGCTAGGAATGCTCATCAGTTCACCCTTAAGCCCACCTTCGGACGTACAGTTGAGTATAGAGACTCGTTCTTTAGCCGCACCACACGAATATGGAATGCTCTTCCAGCCTGGAAGTGTTGTCTCTTTTTGGTCTGTAGTCTTTGGTCTCGTCTATTTTTACAAGTGTCAATTTAGTTGTCAACCGCGTGTATTGTTTTGGTAAGTCACTTCCTTATTTCACTAGGTGGTTTTTTCTATTTACTAATTTTTCTTTTTTTTCTTTTTAGGGATACGACAGATGGATGGGGAGGATGATTATTGTAGGAAAACACACAGGTAGGTAATCGCTCAAAACAAGGGGATACTTCAAGGATTTCCTTTTTTGTTTTTTTTTTTCACATCATAGGAAGGCTAACATTGGACGATGGGATTGTTGGACACAGGTCATGGATTTATTTATCTTCTTTCCTAAAGTTCTTATTATATCCTTAACTATTTTAGGAAAAGGCTACCGTAACAAAATGGCGCCCAACGTCTCAGAACTTATCGTGGACTTCCACGATAACGTCGAGACAACTATCAGACTCAAAGCCAATCCTGTCTTCAAGGGAATGAGTTTCTCTTCTTGTTCGAAGCTCATCGCCTTGGATTCAGAATAGCCAGTCCGTCCGATTAGGTTCATTTTTACAACAACCCATCAAAATGTTACCCCCTCTAGTGTTCTAAGCCGTCAATGTTCCTTTGGCTGAGCATGAACTGAAGGCGGCTGTCCAATCTTTAGGCTTCGGCCAGAAGATCTCGTGAGGTAGCCAGAGGTTTATGGGAAGTCAAGGAACGGAGTGGGTGGATAAACCGAGTGTCAGCTGCTGCCCGAGATTCAGGATTACAAAACCCGATTCTTAGTGAGGCGTGGACACCAAGTTTAGAAGCTCGGCTCGTGCAGGAGCGGTCAACATCCACATCCCGGTCAGCCTTTAGAACGGTCGAGACTGTTCAAAGTTGTGGAAGGGGTAGTGGAGTTGACTTCCGCACTTCGTTAGGAATCCGCGATGTTAGTCACGGTGGTTAGAAACGCTCACCAGTCAAGGTAATGCACCCAGGAATGGTACTGGATAACCATCCCATACACCCACACACACAAAGGCAGATAATAATTACTTAAAAGTGCACATACATATATAACGTTAAAAAAAAAGAAAATTATTAAAACTTTGGATTAGCACTACACATATACACTTAAAGGTATATAAATTACAAAAAAAAAACAGAAAAATCAATAACATGAATAGGCAACACGACCACGGGTCAGAAGAACGCAGGACCGGCGCAGTCCAAAAGGAGATGCTGGCTGTGATAAACAGCAACATGGCCCAGATGGCGTCCTTGATGGGAACGTGTCGCGACCAGTTCAGCCTGCTTGCTGCTAGGTTGGACAGGTTAGAAACGTCCCCATCCCATCGTAGAGAGCCACCTCCTGCACGCGGACGCGACTTATTGTGGACGGAGACGCGACACTCGACTGCGACAGGACAGACCAGGCGGCAAGAGGAAGAAACGTGTAGAACCTGGCAATATTCGGCGGCTCCCCAAAGGACGAAAGTTGATGTGCATAAGTGGGGAGTCAAGTACGACGGCACTAATAGGACAATGTCGCTGGACAGCTTCATCTTTAGAATAGAGATGTTGATGGAGAAAAACGGACTGTCTACCGAGCAGCTATTTACCAACTTCCACCATCTATTGACGGGCCCTGCGGAACAGTGGTATTGGCAAATCATGGAAGAGACGCAGGGCGACGAATATTTTAACTATTATGATTTAAAGACAGAACTCCTACGCCAGTTCAAGGACGATCGGAGAGACCAAGAGATACTCCGAGACATAATGGAGAGAAAACAACGACCCCAAGAGACCTTCGACGAGTTCTACGCGGACATCAGAAGCATGCGAGATAGCTGCACTACAGCCCAGACGAGCAACGCGACCGACAGACAAGACTCCAACGAACAGAATAGCTAGGACAACGTACAAAGACGAACAAACACGACAGGACGAACACGCCATGTCAGAGTACAGCTACCGCTCCCAACATCTGTACGTCGCCGTTCCATACCCTGACCTGCTTCACCTGCGGGCAGGGCAGTATATCTTTCAACTGTGCAGCCTGTCAGGGAAACGGGAGAGTTGGCGGATCGATCGGGACAAATCCGTCAACGAAGAAGGAAGTCCCGGAAGCGAAGCACCTCCCGTGAGAATCCTGACAAGACCTGACGACGGAAAGACTCATCTGGGAAAAACAACACCTCAACGCAAGAGTCTTCACCAGAGGCTGCAAGAGTATGAAGAAACTAGGCGTAGGATATTTGAGGAAGTGACGACTGTGCTGAAAAAGCACAGGAATTTTAACAAAATAAAAAGGCTTAGGGAAAAATGTGCAATAGTTAGAGGACAAACGAAAAAAATATCAGAAACTGTAATAAGTGTAAAAGACGACAATAGGCCCTTCACGAAAATCAAGATTGATGGAGAGGAGATGTTGGGTCTGTTGGATAGCGGAGCCTCAGTGACGTGCTTGGGAAAGGGAGCACAAGATTTCATACGGAGACACGAGATTCGACTCAAGAAACTGAATCTTGGAGTAAAAACAGCGGACGGAAGCCACCAAAAAATTGAGGGACGATTCAAGGCACAGGTCTCTTGGGGAGGAAAATCACAAGAAATGGACATTTACGTAGTTCCGAGCCTCCAGCAAGAACTTTACTTAGGGGTGGACTTTTGGAGCGCGTTTAAGGTTGCTCCTAACATTGTCGCAGAAGTAGACATTGCGTCACCATCGAGCACTTGTAACCCACAACAGGTACTCTCACCAGAGCAGGCCAAGCGGCTGGAGGAAATCAAGCTACTGTTTCCGTTATTCGCGGTGATGGGATTGGGATAGACTAGCCTCGAAGAACATATAATTGAGGTGGAAGACGAAAAGATACCCATCAAACAGAGGCATTACCCAATCTCTCCAGCGATACAGAAACTCCTATACGACGAGCTCGATAGGATGCTCTCGTTGGGAGTTATTGAGGAAAGTAACAGTGCTTGGAGTTCTCCAGTCGGATTCACGAAAAGTGAATTCAGTAACAAAGCGTCTTTACCCTCTTCCTCACATTGAGGGTCTCCTCAGCTGGCTACAGGAGACTCGCTACATCTCCGGGATAGACTTTAAAGACGCTTTCTGGCAGATCCCTCTGGAGCCCAAGTCAAGAGAGAAGACGGCTTTCACGGTCCCTGGACGCCCGTTATACCAGTTCACGGTGATGCCGTTCGGACTGTGTAACGCCGCCCAGAGAATGTGTAGGCTGATGGACAAAGTCATACCCTCTCGGTTGAAAGAGAATGTCTTTGTCTACCTCGATGACCTCTTGGTTTGTTCTCCAGATTTTGAATCGCACGCCAAACTTCTCGGAGAAGTAGCAGCTTGCCTTAGGAATGCTGGACTAACCATCAATGTGGAGAAGAGTAAGTTCTGCTATAAAGAGATAAAGTACCTGGGTTATATCGTTGGAGATGGATGTCTACGTACAGATCCTGACAATGTGTCGGCGGTCGAGACCTTCCCAGTTCCGAAGACTCCCAAGCAACTCCGCCGGTTTTTAGGTATGACGGGATGGTATAGGCGCTTTATACCAAATTTTGCGTCTATAACAGCCCCCATGACCGACTGTTTGAAAAAAGGTAAGACGTTTCTGATGACAGACGAGGCGCTTAACGCGTTTGATGTCCTCAAAAAGACTTTGGTGTCCGCACTAATACTCACAAAATCAGACTTTAAGAAACGCTTCTACATACAGTGCGACGCATCAACGACAGGCGTCGGAAGCGTGCTCTTCCAAATGGATGCGGAGAATAACGAGCGACCGATAGCATTCATGTCCCAGAAACTTAATCCCGCCCAGCAGAATTATAGTGTGACGGAACTTGAGTGCTATGCAGCCGTTCTGTCGGTAAAGAAGTTCAGGGCTTACGTAGAGGGTTTGCCTTTTACTATCATTACCGATCATTAAAGCTTAAAGTGGTTGATGACGCAGAAGGATCTATCTGGTCGTCTGGCCAGATGGAGTCTGAAGCTCCAAGCCTTCGACTTCGTGATCGAGCATAGAAAGGGTGTCCAAAATGTAGTCCCTGATACTCTCTCAAGTGTCCATATGGAGGAGCTCGTATCCAAACAGGCGATGGAAGTTGACTTTGACTCTCCATATTTCGCTACAACGGAATATGAGGAGTTAAAGAAGACAATAACGAACAACGAGACCAAACTGCCAGACTTGTGCGTTTCTGATGGGTTTGTATACAGACGAACAAACTTACGAACCGGGGACTTAGTTCAGGACGACATGGCATGGAAACTCTGGATACCGACGGAGTTGCGTGAGAGCCTTTTGGAGGCTGCACATAATACACCATCTGCGGGACACGGAGGCGTCCATAAGACTTTGTCTAAATTAAGACAAAAGTATTATTGGCCAGGGATGGTCACCGACGTGCAGGACTGGGTCAAGTCCTGCGAGATATGCAAAATGAACAAGGCCCCTGATCAGATTTCTCGGCCGCCGATGGGCAAACAGACTGTTACGGAGCGGCCTTTTCAGCGTCTCTATATCGACTTTCAAGGACCATACCCGAGGACGAAGACTGGACATACACACATATTTATGGTCCTAGACCACTTTAGTAAATTCATTTTCGTTTAACCCTTGAGGAAGGCAACGGCAGCGGAGGTAGTTAGGTATCTTGAAGAAGGTGTATTTCATATCTTCGGTGTACCTGAGTACATACATTCAGACAACGGTAAGCAATTCGTCTCCGAATTGTTCGCCGGCTTCTTAAAACGTTACGGAGTTCGTTCGCACCGCGTTTTACTCTCCTCAGGCAAATGCGTCGGAACGTGTGAACCGGTCGATTTTGGCTAAGCTGCGGTCATATATCGACGGGGATCAACGAAACTGGGACCTTCATTTGAGTGACGCGGCATTTTCCCTGAGAAGTGTAACGCACGATGCGACCAGGTTTGAACTTTATTACGTGGTATTTGGTTCACCGATGATACAGCACGGACAAGCTTATGAAGTGTTCCGGAAGCTGGACATATTAAAAGATACCGATCTAGCGAACATGACTAGGGCGGACAAATTAGACCTAGTGAGGAGAAAAGTGTTTGACAACCTTAGGCTGGCTCACCAGAAGGGGACGAAAATATACAACACTAGAAGTAGAGACGTGACCTATAAAGTAGGGCAAATAGTTTACAGACGCAACTTCAGACAGAGTAACTTACTGGGCAAGTACAACGTTAAGCTCGGTCCTAAATTCCCTAAAGGGATTATCCTCGCCACTAAGGGCAATTGCCTCTACGAGGTTGGCAATTTACAAGGAGAGAAAATAGGGACGTTCCATGCTAAGGACCTTCATACATAGGAGAGGTATTGAATGATGATTGACGCACTCTAGCTGGCCGTTGCTGGATTATGCTAGGTTAGGTATCAATAGGTTATTTATTTATTTATTTATTTATGGTAGTTTAGGTAGAGTTATTTATACATATATTTATTTATTTATTTATTGTATAGAGTATTTATTTTTTTTTGGTTATATACAACTGTGATACTAGGTTACGTATACGTCCCAGTTGTAAGGGGGTTGGGGACAGCAGATCGCGCCCATTCCAAAAACACTCGCAACTTGGGAAGGTGATATAAACTGTGATATTTTTATTATTAGTTTAAGCTAGGTATACAATTAAGGCCCGGCAATCCCAGTCGGAATAACATGAGACTCAGGGCGTGGGCCCTTGCCACACGTTATAAGAGTGAATAATGGGGAAATTTCAGGAAAGGGCTTCCTTTCTTTTACGAGGCCGGTTTACTCACGGCCACTCATAAACCGTCGTCGAGCTTGTTACGGTAGCCTTTTCCTGAAACAGGTAAGGAGATAATAAGAACTTTAGGAAAGAAGATAAATAAATCCATGACCTGTGTCCAACAATCCCATCGTCCAATGTTAGTCTTCCTATGATCTGAAAAAAAAAAAAGGAAATCCTTGAAGTATCCCCTTGTTTTGAGCGATTACCTACCTGTGTGTTTTCCTACAATGATCATCCTCCCCATCCATCTGTCGTATCCCTAAAAAGAAAAAAAAGAAAAATTAGTAAATAGGAAAAACCACCTAGTGAAATAAGGAAGTGACTTACCAAAACAATACACGCGGTTGACAACTAAATTGACACATGTAAAAGACTACAGACCAAAAAGAGACAACACTTCCAGGCAGGAACACAATTGTCCATCGTGGTGGGGAAAAAGCCCGAGATCGAGTGGAAAAACAAGACACAGGGAGGACAAAGAACAAAGAGAAAGAAAAAAGAAGATTCGGTTGCGAGAAGATCGAGAAGAAGTAGAAGTGTTCGGGCGTCCAAAAAAAAAAAATTATTATTGAAAACAAAACAAAAAGCAAGAGAAAAATCACGACAATATAAAGTGCGCGAAAAAAAAGGAAAAAGTGCCGTGAGAAAAAAAAAGAAACAGCAAGTATCATCTTTGGGAATCCCCAGTGACTGGGATTCGGAATCCCCCATAAATTATATACATATATATAAACAGTGAGTTAGACAGTGCAGAGTTTTTTTGAAAAAGAAAAGAAAGTGCACAGTGCGCGTATCCCAACAAAAAAAAACCTTTTTTTTTTGGAAATAATTATAATAGACCAAAAAAAAAACATACATATTGATCGTCTGCCGTGCCGCTTCCTCGCCGTCGTACATACGGACGATCACGAACACAAACAAAAACAGCAATCGGAATCGTGAGCCGGGAAAGAAAGACACAGTGGAGTGCCGGATTATCGAGGGCTTCGCTGGAGTTCCAGATATAAACATAAATTTATTTTTGTTTGCTTTATTCCAATTTTTTTTGTTAATACTTTTTTTTTTAATTAATTAGTGAATTTTATGAATTATTCTTATATATATATTCTTATTCTATTCAGTATTTTTTTTTTGTATTAATAAGTATAAAGTCCTGGCTGATAGGAGAAGTGTTGTGAGTGTCCGGGAAAAGAGGGCTGAGACCCCACATAATTATATTCCACAGGGCCGTCACCACCACCGCGCTGCGCGCAGGACGCCGTGGGACCGCATAAAAGTGGGTTTGCGGGTTTCAAGTTATTGGGAACCCCTCTATGTAGTGTGTCGTCCCGTAGCCTTCGGCCAGGGTTAGAACCCCAGCCCTAAAAATTTTTTTCGGTTTCCTTTTTTTTAATTATAATAGGTTTATATCCTTTTTTTTTTTGTTTGAAGTAAATTCTTATTTGTCTTATTATATTTTATTATATTTAATGAATTTTAGAAAAAAAACATTACATAAATTTAGGGGCATGCGTAGATTTTATAAGGACTTATAGTTCTTTTAAATAAATGAATTTTATACTTAGTGAACCTTGAAAACTGTGTATTTATTTACGATGGAGTAGTTTGGTCTTTGCCGGGTGTGTGTGTGGGATGAAGGGAAGGCCGTCCTTCTTGGAGTAGCAGACGGGACGGAGCGTTGAGCCGTGGCTAACGTCTCCGCCAAGGGGCTATCTCTCGTAGAATCGCCAAGAGAGATAGCAAAGGTCATGTCAACTCTGACATGAGAGGTGGGATGGCGACTTGTGCCAATAACATCAGGCACTCGTGGGTTCTTAACGAGCCCTTATCACGAAATGACTCTGGAAGGTCCGTCTCGTAGTAGGGTGAAGCCAGGTAGCTTTAAGTTAGTATAGGTCTAGAGTAGGCTTAGTTTAAAGAAAAGTAGATTGGTTTAGGTTTAAGTTCCGCTGTTAGGTTAGGGTATTAGGCTTTCTTATTCTTCACAACCTTTTCTTCCTCTTTCCTTCTATCTCCTCTTAGCTAGTTTAGGCAAGAATTTTTTTGTGTGCAATGGGTGATGTGCGTGTGAGGGGGACAAGAACCACCCCGTCCGACGAGCTGAGCCGAGCAACCGCAAGCGTGCCGCCGCCGTCCTCCTCCTCCTCATCATAGCTCCCCTGTAGCAACCCACCTGCAACAGATACAAGAAATAGAGTGGAATTTAATGCTTCCAAAACTCAGTGCTGTCAACTGTCACTCAAGCGTTCCCAAAATAACCAGCCGTTATCCATGTACGGCACCTGCGTTGTTGAAACCGAAAAACTTTCCATCCTCGGTATGCGTATCAACTCAACACTTAGTTGGAACGATCACATACATGAGGTCACCAAAAATGCTGCGAAATGTCTAGGTTTCCTAAAACGATGCCAAATATACTTTACCCCCTCTGATCTGGCTACAATTTACAAGGCCTACATCCGACCTAAGCTCCCAATACCTCCCTACACCTACTGGATAGAATCCAAAAGCGAGCGATAAAACTTATAGGAGATAACAATATTGCGAAGTCGATTGACTCGTTAGAACACCGACGTAATGTCGCGTCTCTGTCACTTTTTTATCGCTATGTCAATAGGAAATGCTCAAACGAATTAGCCAGCTGCGTTCCTCCCCTTCAAGAATTCACGTACAATACACGCCTCGCTAGGAATGCTCATCAGTTCACCCTTAAGCCCACCTTCGGACCAACAGTTAAGTATAGAGACTCGTTCTTTAGTCGCACCACACGAATATGGAATGCTCTTCCCAGCTCAATATTCCCCTCTCATTACAATCCACAGACATTTAAAACCAATGTGCACCGGTACCTCCTCTCCCTCTCTTCCTCTATACCTTCGGCCCGTGCTGTGACTTAAATCCGGTCACTTAAGGGTAGTCGTAACCCCTTTAGCGCGCGCCAACTATAAAAAAAAAAAAAAAAAACGGTTCTAAGACCGACCTAATTGTGTGTCCGCTCCCACTCGCTGTCGATTCCAGAAGGCCGAGGCTGCCCGCGTGTCATGATAATGACATTTATATAAGTCTGCTTGCAGATGACTGCTCTTCTATCGGAAGGTAGGAAAATAATGTTTGTTTGATGGTGACATCTCAATAGAAACGAATCAAGGACCGGGAGAAGGAACTACAACGTGCTCGTGAGGTACGTAAAATAACTACAATAAATGTACATACTTCGTCGTGCTATTTTCAGAAAACGGCATCCATATCACAACCAAGTCATGCGTAAAGTGCGTTCAACACAACGTCAACATCGGCTACGACAACACAACCGACCAGTTTCCCGTATTCTGCAACGGGATACGCTTCTGTCCTACCACCAACGCTATCACCCACTGACTGGTGCGCTAATTCAGCTTAGCGAAGCTCATACGACAGTATTAAAGAAGCTACATCTCTGCTTCTCGAATTCCATCCGGTTTCCAAAACTTCTCTAAATTCATTTGAGTTCATCCAAAGGGTTGGGAATCTAAAGGATGCGTATGGGTGGAGTGATAGAACAATAATCATCGCCGTACAAGCAAAAATGAAGGGACCAGCAAAACTATGGGCAGATGGTCTTTCTGTTATCTTCAGATCTTGGGACGAATTGGCCATAAACTTCCTTAAAGATTTCCCCTATTCTATTAAAGGATATTATCTCTCAGTCGGAGAGTGGATTTATCAGAAAAGTCAACGATTTAGTATTTACTGCGAGGAATTTTGGATATTGATTTAAACAAACAGCTACCACTAATATCTTGCCGTGCAGCGATTTATTGCTAAGAGAAATCACAAGGCGGGTGAAAGGAGTTTTGTCCTTCAACAACAGGGATATGGAATACCACCAAACCCTGTCAGCGTTACAGAAAACAAGAAAAAAACGATAGTTTGTTACAACTGCAACAAACCTGGACATGTCTCCGTAAATTGTTCAGAACCTCAACGTCGCCAATGATGTAACATTTGTCAACGCACTAATCACAAGTCCGATAACTGCCCCGAGAAAGGTCGAGCTAATAATTCGTCATCTGTAATGTCAACGCAATCAAATGTAAATCAAATTACAACATGTCAACCGAACAATAACGAAAATACCATCACGGATTCTGATAAAAGCGCAGCAGAAATTAATAAAATTCAAGGCGAGACTTAAATGGAATCAAAACTAGTAACAAAAACAGTTGTAGTTGATGGAAATATCATGCATGCTTATATTGATCCTGGAAGTACCTATTCATTGGCGAGAGAGAGTTTTGTGAAATCTAATGATAATCCAATATCGTGTCAGATAGAACTCGTAGGTTTTCCTAGAGGAAAATTTACTGCAGAACAGAAATTGAGTAAGGTCGTGAGAATTGACGAAAATGATTAACATTTAGACTTGCTGATAGTAAAAGATACTCATACACCGGAAAATATTTTCCTAGGGCGAGACTTGGGTAGGTCAGGAAATTGTGTTGTTATAGAAGGGTCAGATTATTGGTTTGAAGAGGCTGAGGGAATATTAACAGGAGAATTGGTAACTTCGGGTGAAAAAGAAGAGTTAATCCAATTACTTAAGACGAATCGATGCTGTTTTTCGGAAACAACCAACGAACTCGGCAAATGCTTCTTACTAAAAATGAAGTTAAAGTTAAATAACCACCAACCAATAAATCTAAAACCATATCGAGTTGCGTTTCATAAGAGGGAGATGTTACACCAATTCATTGAAGATTTACTCGCAAGCAGTCGAATGATACCGCTTCTCATTTCGAATATGGTATTCCAATTGCATTGGTGGAAAAGGCAAACGGTGAGCTTCGTCTCTGTGTGGACTACAGGTGTTTAAATAAGGTCACAATAAAACAACCTTTTCCCATGCCGCATATTGACGAACTGTTTGTAACGCTAGCGGGAAATAAGTTTTTTTCCAAACTGGATTTTAGAATGGGTTATCACCAAATCGAAATTGAAGAAGAGTCGAAGAAATTGACGGCATTTGTTAAAACAGAAGAGCATTATGAATATAATAGAATGCCATTTGATCTGGTGAATGCCCCTGCTGGTTTTCAGAAGACGATGAACAAACTACGAGACGAAATCGGCACTACGAAAATTGCTTGTTACATTGATGAGGTTGTGATTTCAAGCAAAACAGTAAATGGAAGTTTACAAATTCTTTAAATGTTCCTAAAATGTCTTAAGAAATAAAGGTTAACGCTCAGATAAATGTTTGTTTCTACAAAATGAGATGGAGTTTCTGGGGCATACAATTAATGCTACACCTGGAAGACGCAAGGTTGAAGCGATACAATTGTTTCCTCTTTTTTGTATGCATTGCATTCATGTATAAGGGAACACTTAATTTCTAGACAAAAATGCTTAAAACTAGTTTTGATTGTCTTCAAATAATTTTACTGGCCCTTCGCAGGTTCTGTAAGATAAACTTTATTTAAATATGCTATTCAGCTACATTATTTTTTATATAGGAACATTTACTCCTTCTTAGACGACTACATTATTAAGAAAATAAAAAAAAACCTAACCACTTAACATTTTTACTAAAAGGAACTTATATCTAAAACTACAACTAAAAACTAAACTAAACTTAACTAAAAAACTAGAACTAAAACTTAGACTATACTAACCACTTAAGCTACGTTCGCACATGTGCATGTACACCATCATATAATTCATCAATATATGTTCGTGCAAACAGGCACATGTGCGTCTATATTCAACTATACATGTCTGTATAATCGAATATACACTACACACATATTACTTTCTTTTTTTTGTTTTTTTTTTGTGTTTTTGATTTTTTTTGTGTTTTTTATTTTATTTTTTATTTTGATATATTTTTTGTATATTTTGTTTTTGTATTTTTGTATTTTTGTTTATCTTAAAACCTAACTCTAACCGAAAACCTAATGCTAAGGATATGTAGGTCGGCCAAAGATTGCATCTGGTATTTGGTCCGTTGAGGGTTCGACGAGGGAGTTTTATTCGCTTTGTAGCCACCAGAAAACCTTATGCTGCTCCGCAACATCCGGAACATCCCATTTCGATACCGCTGTACTGAAGCGGAGGATATTGTCCTCAGCTCGTCGTGCAACGGAACGGTCGTAGTTGAGTCGCCCATCCACAGGAGAACGGGCAAAATGAAAAATGAGTGGTACCGCCTTCTTATCTGGTATCACACCTAACTTATCAAAGTAGAAAAATGCTTCTGGAGGAAAGAAACCATTATAGCGCACCCTTTGATAGTATTGTGTGTTGGGATGGTAAGCCCCAGAAATAAGATTGTTATTGGAGTCTATTGCTCTTGCAGTGTGTCTTCGTTTCAGCCTCAGGATGAAATTATACACTCTGATCATTTTCGCCCTATTGTATAAGACTTCATTAGAGTAGAATTTCTTGTACTCGGTTCAAACGAACGCAAGTCATATTGGGTTAGCGGGAGTTTTGGAGAATGGTAAAAATTGACAACCAGTATTTTATTTTAGCTGACATTGCACCGATACCGAGCAAAACTTTCCGAGTTTCGAAGTGGAGGTGTTGGCCGTAGTTGAAACGTTGGAGCGTCTGCGGGTGTACTTGTTGGGAAAGCCTTTTCGTGTTGTAACGGATTGTGGTGCTATAAAAACAACAAAGCTAAGAAAAGGATTGAATCGAAGAATTGCTCGTTGGTGGCTTAAGCTATTGGAGTTTAACTGTAAGTTTGTCCACAAATCGGGCTCGTGAATGTCACATATTGACGCATTAAGTCGTGAAAGCAAGTGTCCACGTCGAACCTGCAAGATTTGTTCTTGCAATATATGATACAACTAACGACTGGCTGCTAACAATGCAACTTCAAGACCCTAACTTAAAAGAAATAATTATGAGGAGAAAAAAAGTCATTTCAAGAAAAGCAACTCCGACAAGAATATAAGCTATATATATATGTTGTACCTAAGGCAGTGCGCTGGCGTATTGTTTGTTCCTGCCATGACGATATGGACCATTTTGGATTGGATAGGTGATTTTTTAGCTATTATCTTTGTGGCGACCCTGCTTCAAACAGCTGACGCACGTTTCGTGTTTTGTTTCACTGTCAAAATCTTCAGTTTGGTCTATAATTTAACCAGGAATCATCTTCCAGACGTTATAAGAAAGTTCATTGCGATCATCTTCCATTTTATGGTCAGTTAATTTTTGGCTCAGTGGGTACGTAAATAAGCAGAATTGACGACTTTGGAGTGAATATCAGCCAGAAGCATTACAAGAGCTACCAATGCATCTAAAAAAGTCACAGTTTGGTGCGGTTTATGGGCTGGTGGCATCATTGGACCGTACTTCTTCAAAGATGATGCGAATCGTAACGTAACTATGAATGGTGATCGCTACTGTGAGATATTATCCAACTCTTTTTTGGCCAAAATGCAAGAACTTGACTTGCATGACATGTGGATTGAATAAGACGGTGTCACATGCCACAAAGCACGCGCAACAATCGACTTATTGAGAGGCGAGTTCGGTGAACATTTTATTTTACGTTCGGGACCGGTCAATGGGCCACCTAGATCGTGCGATTTAACGCCTTTAGACTATGTTTTGTAGGGCTATGTTAAAGCTTATGTCTATACAGACAAGCTCGCTTCAATTGACGTATTGGAAGACAACATTGAAGCCGTGGGATACCGGCCGAAATGTTGGAAAGAGTATGCCAAAATTGGACTAAGAGGATGGACCATTTGAGGCGCAGTCAAGGTCAACATTTACATGAAATAATCTTCAAACATTAAATTATATGAACCATACTATCGATTTAAATAAAGATTTCATGCATTTTTCTGACTTTTACGTGTTTTTCTTTTTTTTTTTGAAAATCGTTCCTATAGCTTTTAAGAAATCACCCTTTATATAAGTGCATACGTATCTTGTTACAATAAGTGTGCAGGAGGTAAAACGGAAGGTTTGAGTTTTGCATTTAGACCATCTTGGACTATTTTTGAAAAGAAAACATTTTAATCGTTGATTTTTCAGCAAATAAGTTATATTGGAGCCTACAAGGACAAAAAAAACTTTACCAGTCTTACGAGCGCTCTCAGAAGTCGCATCATACTTTGGTCTTCCAAGTCGAATTATAACAGATCGAGGAACTGCCTTTACAGCAAGATCATTAACTGCATATTGCGAAAAACACAACGTACCCCCAGAGCCAATGGCCAGGGCGAAAGTGTCAACAAAACTGTTCTGGCGTGTTTGAGAACAACATCAGGAAAGGATCAGAGCTGGAATGAGTGCATACGGAACACCAGTGAAACATTAATTCGCAGAAGAACGCCACAACTGGGTTAAGCCCAAGTGATATTGTATTCAACTTCAATTTACTGGACATAACACAGAATCACCTGATCAGAGCAGTACAAATCAAAGACGAGCAGAATGATATTAATAAAGTAGGTCCTTTGACTGATGTTACTGTCAAGCGACAACAAGCACTCGAAAACATCAATGAAGAACGTGCAAAATGGAGACAGACCGCAAACATGCTGAAATCACAAAGTACGAGGGCAACGAGTTGATTGTTATGGAACATGAACCTGTCTCCATAGGTTCGTCTAAACAATTGGAACCTAAGTATTGTTAAATTCCTCTTCATGTAATTTGAAACAACCCTAGATCTCCAATACAAATTATTTATTAAAGGTAATTCAATATGAAAATTATACAATCAGAGAAGAGTAAGAACCTGTCGGGTTGAGAGCTCGTTCCAGAAAAAGGGAAGAAGCATCTTGGGACGGTTTGACATTAGGACGGAAAGTTGATTTGACACGTGATAGGGGGCGCGCAAGTAATGTTCGTGTTCGCAGATACACAACAGTCCTCACCTCTAAATTGTTGGATAGCCTAGGCGCTCTCAAGGTTTTCGGATACGGTTACTTCGTCGAACAACTAGTGCTACCTGACTATCAGCATCCGACTGCACTGATGGTTTCTTGATGGTATGAGGCGTTTCTTGACTTGTCCCCAGGGCCTCCGTCCGTGTGCTGCCCCTGCTAAGCGGTGTTTTTGATTGATTCGTCGATTATGTTAGAGCAACGGGCGAATTATCGTTCGAGAGCTGGCTTAAATTTGTGCTTGTGGACTTCAAATATTTCTTTGCTTCATGTGGTTCATGCGCTAAATTAGATGTTATGAGTGTTGGTGGAAGTTCCGAACACAATCTACTCGGCAATGGGCTCGAATCGAAGTTGCATTTTAGAATCTGGTCCATATGTCTCCTCCATTACCTTCCATTAACGTTGATGAAGTAATGTAGTAATCCATCTTGTCGAATTATCTTCCTGAACTCCCACTTTTGATCTTTATAATTGTAGTTCCTTACTTGAACCCTATCTCCAGGTTGGTACTTAAAGCCGCCGGCAAATGATCGATTAAGTTTCTCTATAATGTTCTCCACAGCATTAGCGCGCACCAAGTCTAACTTTATGCGAATATCTCTTTGTAGGAATAAGATGCATGGAGCAATACCCGTGTTGTGTAGTCTTGGATGGTTGGTTTTGAACGGATCTGCAAGCTACATAATCCGAACTTGGTCCTCAATGTCGGAATCAATTCGTGGCCACCAAACGTAGCTTCCTGCAAGAGCTTTCATTTTGGCAATACCCATGAGCAGTATGTAATTCTATTAGTATGGCCTCTCGTAGTGCAGTGGGGATAACCACTCGATTATTCCTAAGGATTGTGCCGTTGTTTAATTAAAGTTGGTACTCTTTACCTTCAAATCCATGTATCTCTAATTTCTTCCCCGCTTGCAGATTGTTTACCACCTCCCTCAGCACAGGATCTCGACTAGTCTCCATCGCAATTCGTTTGTGTGTAAACCGGATCGTTTCCATTTGCAGAACATGATAAGATGTAACATCGTCTGGCTGGGCTGATTCAATTTGCAGTAAGGGCCGTTGTGATAGAGCATCTGCATTGGCGTGATTGCTTCTCGGACGACAAACAATGTCGTAGTTAAACCCTTGCAAGAATTGTGCATAATGTAGCATGCGGGTAGCAACCATACTTGGTGAACTTTTCTTGGGGCTGAAAATAGAGACTAATGGTTTATGGTCTGTTATAAGTGTAAACTGACGTCCATAGCAATATTGGAAACAACGCTTGAGTGCCCAGAATATTGATGTAGCTTCTTTGTCAATTTGACTATAATTTCTCTCCGAAGAAGATAGGGATCGTGAAGCATATGCGATCCGGCGATCGCTTCCATCCTGAAAGGTGTGCGATAACACAGCCCCTAGAACTTATGGACTTGCATCAGTGGCCAATGATAAAGGCAAGTCAGGGTCATACGCACATAGAACCACTTCTGAAGTTAATTCGGATTTACTTTTATTGAGCGCCGTATAGTACTCATTATTCCATTTAAAAGTTACATCCTTCTTTAAAAGGGAGGGTGTAATTTAGTGGAAAGATTCGACACAAATTTCCCATAGTAGTTTACCAGCCCCAGCCAACTTCTAATTTCAGAAGTATTCTTAGGGGTTGGTGCCCTGGTAAGTGCCAGTATTCTGTCCTTCGTTTCTTCAAGACCTTTCTCCGATATCTTATGGGCAAAGTACGTGATTTCACTTTGGAAAAATTTACATTTATTGTAATTTATTCGAAGTCACACGTTGCTAAGACGTTTACAAACTTCCTCCAGGCGGGCAAGGTGTTCTTTAAGCACAAAGTCTGATTGATCCGTCTATTTTTACTATCGGAACTACCGGTGTGCCCCACTCACTGTACTACATTTTTGAAATTATCCCTTCTTGCTCCAGTCGATCGATCTCCTTCTCCACTTTCATGCCTCAAAATTCTTTATTTTACCAACACCACTCTGAAAAATGTCACTGAATTTGGACATTAAGGTTTATAATATTTTCCCCCTTGTGATAGGTAAGTCTACATCACTCACTTGGTTAAATATATTCAGCTTTACCTCAAATAGTTTCAACCACTCTCTGCCAAAAATTGCTTTACTCTACCTGGCATTACATATATATTTGCTCTTCTCTCCTCACTGCCGTATCTATATCTATATCAGTACATATATCTGGTATATCCAACTGGTTGAATGATCTCTCCGGTGTACGTGCGAAATGGTATGTCGGATTTTAATAATTGTTTGTTTGGCCAATTATTCACAAATTCTTCATATGATATTGATGAGACTGCTGCTCCGGTATCCAACTCTAGCTGCTTGGAAACACCATCCAATAAAATTTTGAGCGTAAATTTCTTTGGTTTCCTCGTTTCTTCAGGTAGAAATTCTTCGTTGAGTTGATCCATGTAATAATCCTCTTGCTCCTCCTCCTACTATGCTGATAACGAGTGCAGTTGGTTTGAGTTTTGTTGACGCAAATTTTTGTATTTTGGGTTGGAGTGGGAAGTGGAGTGCGAAGTGGGTGGTGTTCTGTTAGACGTCAATCCGCTGCTAAAACAGACACGTGCTAGATGTCCCAATTTTTTACACCTTGAGCAAGTTGTGCGAATATGTTTGCATGTATTTGCCATGTGCTCTTTGTCTCCACAACGAAAACAGAATTTTGCGTAGCTTGTTGATTGCTTCTGTGTATTATTCCTCTCCCCCTGTCCCTTCCTCTTCATAGACTTAGCGTTGGAGATTTGGTTTTGTATACTGTAAATTTTGGATTTCTTTTGAATTCTTCTGCGCTGATTTAATTGCGATAGTTGCTGTCACACAGTCTGTGAAGGTGTTATGCGGCTCTTTCAATTGTATTAGCTTTTCTAGCCAGTGTGCTTTCCGCAGGCCGCTAATGAACTGCTGTCTTAAATGAGCATCTACTGTGGGTGCGTTGCAAAAGGCACAGTTAAAATTTAAATTTTTGCACATTTTTTTAAGTCCGCGACGAAATTTGATATTCTTTATCCTTCGTGTTGCACGCGTTTGGTAAATCTGTTTTGTTCTGCTATCACGCTGGGTGGTGGGTGTAGGTGTTCTTTTACCTTTAATTAGCTCATTGTAGCTCCTTGTACTCGGATCATCTGGGCAGGTAAGGTTACAAAGTAATTGAAGAGTTTTTGCTCCCATGGCATGTATTAACCAGTTCCTTTTGCTTTCTTGAACTGCGTCGTCGTTTCCTTTCAAATTGTTTAAATAGAAAAAACTTTCCAATCTCTTTACGAAAATTTCCCATGTTTCATTTTCTTCATCAAAATTTTGTAATTGGACTCCCTCGCGCGTGATTGACCGGCTTAATTTCCCTGAATCGCACCTGTAATTGCTTCTAGAAGCGATTGCAATTGTATCGAGTCCATTATGTTTAAATATGTGTCCTAAATTTGCTTGAATTTGTTCTTTGCCCCCTTGTAGCCACTGTTAAATTCCTCTTCATGTAATTTTAAACAACCCTAGATCTCCATTACAAATTATTTATTAAAGGTAATTCAATATGAAAATTATACAATCAGAGTGGAATAAGGACCTGTCGGGTTGAGAGCTCCTTCCAGAAAAAGGGAAGAAGAATCTTGGGACGGTTTGACATTAGGAAAGAAAGTTGATTTGACGCATGATAGGGGGCGTGCAAGTTATGGTCGTGTTCGCAGATACACAACAAGTACAAAGGTCCCAATCGCATCACTTAAGTATTGGACAACGATCGCTCTGTGGTGGAAGACATAGTTGGAATATAATAGACCAGCCGAAGATATTCATGTGTATACGCATATGATAAAGCCATGATGTTAATCCCCGCCTGATTTGGATGGAATGGATGGAATAGAAGAGGAAAATGCCGATTATTCTGACGACGACATGTGGGCAAGTGATGCTATGTACGAGGACGACATAGAGTCAGGATAGGCCGAACTGTAAGTGGCCTATTAAAAAAAAAATACATTAGTGTACACTAACGTAACATTAATGTACCAGTTTGTATTGCGACCGACTTCACATTGGACTGTCATTGGGATTTTTGAATTGAAGAGCAGTGGATATAAAAATCTTAAGTTTGTAAAAGTAAACGAATTAATAGACGTTAATAATAAAATAAACTCGGCTTTAATAGTATGCAATTCAAAAAAAAAGTAGAAACGAAAACAGCCTATAAAGTATTAAATCTTTGTCTAATGCTCAACTTTGAAATTGCAAATATGCGTCCTTCCCTCTTTTGTTCCTATTTCACAAGCCATTCGAAATATTATATAATACTGAATATCTATTTAATAATAATTAAATATGTATTTATTCTATGTATTTAAAGTTTTGATGACACTTATCTCAAGGAAAAATTGATTTGCTTATATACGAATTTCATAAAGGTTGCTGAATACAGGAAATTCGTGGCCATTTTAAGAATGTTTGACACTATTGTGGGCAAAAATTCAGGAAACCATTGATATTTTGCAATTTTTGGAAGGGAAACGCAAACGATTGTATGTAACATGAAAAAATGTTCGATGGTTCGTAAATAACCTTACGGAATTAGCCTATATCCACAATTCGTAAATAACTTTTGATGGTTATAGGGAAAATCAGCCGATCTCAGCTGTGAAGCTGTGCATCTCCTTCTTTATTCTTCCCTAATTAGAACATGAGTTGGAAAGCCACTGTCCTTGAACGTCATTTCTGTCTATGTCATTAATATGAAGCGTAAACAGAAATATTTTTTTTTACTCAAATATGTCCACCTTTGTGCCTGAAAAAGTTTTTTTTTCGGACAATCCTTCTTCATTACCTCAATATGAAGAAAACTGCTGCCGAAAGTGCTAGCCGTGCGAACGTGCCAAAAGTGGTTTGCATGGTTGAAAAATAGTGATTTTGGCTTGGAAGGCGATGAACGTCCTAGACAGTCAAAAAAGTTTGATGATTAAGTACTAAAAGCACTACTCTATGAAGATTGTTGCGAAACACAAGAAAAGTTCGCAGAATCTTTGGATGTCACTCAAGCAGCCATCTCAAAACGTTAAAACCATCTGCGAATTAAGTTATAGATGCAATGTTTTATAATGTTTTTGGTTATTCTTTTGTATTATTTTAATTTCTTCGTACTACTAATATTAGCTTTCTGCTTCTTCTTCTTTGGATGGCGCTACAGTCCGGGGTGGACCTGGGCCTCAACCGACATGCCTCTCCAGCTAGCACGATCTCTTGCCAGCTGCTTCCAATTACGCACTCCAAGTTGGTTGAGGTCTTTTTCCACTTGTGTGCGCCATCTCAGTCTAGGACGTCCTCTGTTGAGTTGTCCCTGTGGTTCGGACTCGAAAACTCCTCGGTTCGGAGCAGTATTGTCCATCCGCTCTACATGGCCTAGCCACCTTAAGCGTTGTATCCGTAGACGCTTGTCTAGGCTTAAGCCGCTGTACAGCCCATACAGTTCGTGGTTGAATCTTCTCCTCCAGATGCCATCAACGCAAACAGGACCAAAAATCGCACGCAGAACTTTTTTCCCGAAGAGGCCAAGGGCTTTCTAACCCGCTTTTAGTAGCGTCCAGGTTTCTGCGCCGTAAAGCAGGGCTGGGATGATTGAAGTGTTGTACATAGTCACTTTGGTCGTTCGGGAGAGGGCTTTGTTACTCAATTGTCTCTTAAGCCCAAAAGAAACAGTGATTGGCAAGAGTGATTCTGCGCTTGGTTTTTATTACTGATGTTGCTGTCCCTATTCACCGCGGAGCCGATATAGATGAAGTCCTTAACTACTTCGAAATGTCTGCTGCCCATAGTGACGCTCTGTCCGAGACGTCAATGTTTTGCGTCCTTCTTCGATGACAGCACTTAAGCCGCTTCCACTTCGATGCCAGCAAACGCCTCATTGACGGCTCGCTGAGTTCGGCCGACCTCGTCAATGTCATCCGCATAAGCTATCAGTTGAACGGACTTGTGGAAGATCTTGCCTCTGATGTTGACGTGTGAGTTACGCACAATCCCCTCAAGAATGATGTTAAAGAAGTCGCATGACAGCGCGTCGCCTTGTCTAAATCCTTTTTTGGCATCGAGCTCGGTGAGTTCGCTATCGACCTTGACGGAGCAGCGAGAGTTCTCCTTGTATTTCCCTACAAACGATATTTCTTGCATTATTTTCGTCAATATCTCTTCTAAATATACAGTACCTCAAAAAATTTAGCATACACTCTTAGCTTAAATATATTTAATCTTTTTCGCCTTACAAAAAGTTGTCAATTAATAACACCTAAATGCAGTTCGAATTGACATATTTCAATTGCTAAAAACTATAAACAAAAATATGAAAATTAAAATTGAAAATTACAATTGAAACGGCCTTTAATTTTAATAACTGAGGACTGCACTTAAATCCGAAATGCAAGCTCTTAAAATACAATAGAAAGACAGAAAAAGCTATATTCAAAGCTATGGAAATTTACCGATGCAAAGTAATTCATAGAATATATACAAATCCAAGAGATATGTAGTTGTGTTAAAAAGAGATAGTTATTCAATTAATTTTACAGATTATAGGTTTTAGGAATTTATGTAATTCAGTGTTAGTAGATGAATACGGCAAAGATTTTCGACATCCTCCCGCCGATAAGTTTCAGGATGAGTTAGAAACTTCCAAAGGATAGAACAGTTGTATTGGTCTTCGAAGAATGGAACCTGTTGAAAGTTTTATCTCACAAGCTCGGATTTTGCCGTCTCTTCCAGGAAAAACCTTAAGTATCTTAGCAAGATGACTTAACAACTCCCACTAGCCGCTCCCAGAAACATTTGGACAGCCGCTTGTCCCCGAAGAATCTTAAAGAGGAAGCAATTTTTAATAATGCCTTTAACAAGCTGTCTTCCTTTTATGACCCAGTATTTAGACCGCAACTTTGAAAGTACAGCTGAAGTCCCGCCATGAAAGATTCGTTGGTGCACATCAGTAATGATGAGTTTTGTGATGTGGGCTTCTTTCGGTAATACGATAGGATGTGCGACATTTATATCATCTTTAACATCCTAGATACGACCACCAACACGCAGAAACTGATCGACATCATCTAAATAAGGAGAAAGAGAGGATAAGTTTGAATTAAGAGGCATACCCTTTCCCTTTTGGAGATGACAAATGTCCTTATGAAAGTGTTCTCTTTGCTCTTGATGAATCCAGTACTTTTCAGCTCGGTTAATTTTCTCAGATGATATCTGATTCTCAATGGGACGTCTTCTAAAGAAGAATATGTCGCCACTTACTGAATTTTTCGGCATTGATAATGGGTTCCTTGAAGGCCACGATTTTAAATTCGGAATCCTTTGCGTCCGACGATAGGTTACATAATGAGACAACATTTACGTTCGGAGTTGATGGCCAGTTGATCTCTTCTTCAGTTAGCCATGAAGGCCCGTTTAACCAAATGGAAGAATTGATGAGAAAAGTTGAACTGAACCCCCTGGTAAGTAAGTCCGCAGGATTTTCCGCACCTGGACTATGCTTCCGGGAACATAATTTGATAACGTCCTGATTTCTTTAACACGATTCTCCACATACGGCTTCCATCGTTTATTAGATCCCAGTATCCAGTACAAGGTAATCTGGGAATCGGTTCATAAATAGACATCACCAATGTAGATACGAAGATTATCTTGTAGGTAGGCTAGCAAGCGAGCAGCGACCAACGCCGCCGTTAATTCCATTTTTGGTATGTCAGCTCGCTTTGACCATCGTTCTTTAACGATGCAACCCTGCTTTTTGCACAAGGAAACCGCACAAACACTTCTCCAGTATCACTCACAGTCCTTGCGTACGCCACTGCTCCAAAAGCAACTTGACTTGCATCGGCGAATATATGAATTTGAATTGGACGTTCGTTCGTTAGCAAATACCTTGGTATGGCCATATTGGTTAACTCATTCATTTCGTTGCGACAAGTTGTCCAAATGCCTTTCAGTTACGATGATAAATCTTCGTCCCAACCCAGCTTCTTACACCATATGTTTTGGAACAAAATTTTCAGACGAACAGTCCACGGAGAAAGCATAGCGAACGGGTCGAAAATGTTTAGCCATGACCATTAAAACACTGCGCTTAGTACATTGAATAAATTTGGAATTCAACAAATTCAAAAGAAAACTAAGATCAACTTAAAGCTCATCCGTTTCTATCACTCATCGCAAACCAATTACCTTAGGCGAAGCAATGCTCAGCTGCTCTTCCCCAAAATAGCCTCGAACACAATCGTCATTCGTATTCCATTTATGCAGTGTCATTAAAGCGCTTCCAAAACCTTTAACTGCTTCGCGGTACAATCTCACGGCGAAAACCTCATCACCAACACTAGCAACCAAATCATCCATATAGAAACTTCCTTTCAATAGGTCACATATTCTTCGATAAAGGAGTACCTGTTCGTCGCCTTCGTGTAAAAATTTATGCGATTCGTCGAACTTAGACATTGCCTCCTTAATCAGTTCCTGAATCATAGCGCCCAAAATGTATGGACTGCTTTTAACTCGAAATGTAAGTCGCGTCATTCACCTTTATTGCAGGTAAAATCTTCCCATTATTTACCTTTTCAGCAAACTAAAGGAATCGATAGCTGTCTCTGTCAAAAGGCTGAAGTAGAATTTGAAGGAAAGCTTTCTCAATATCTGCTTTCAAGCCAATCCTTCCTGTACGACAATTTAATAAAACATACAAAAAATCTGGTAAAAGGTTCTCGTCTACTTCCAAAACATAATTTAGTGATAAGTGATTTGGTGAATGAGCAGAAGCATCAAACACTATACGGAGTTTCGTTGTTTCTTTATCTTCTCTGTATACCGGTCGGTGAGGTATATAGTATACGATTTTTTCATTTACCACTGTATCCGGAGCGATCTCGGCGATGCCCATAGACAAAAGTTCATTCATACATGCGTCATAATCAGCAATCCTTCCAGTTGAACATAACTTACACACCAGTAATTGCAATGGTCAATGCTCCAGTCCTGTTGTTATGAAGTGGGACAAGCATCGGTTTCAAAGGCAGAGACGCCCCAAACCTATCGCCCTTTCTATGAACATGTAGAGATATTTCATCACTTACACCTTTTTTGTTTTCAGGAACTATTCCCAAAACATCAAGCTTCCAAAACCTTTGTACAGCATCGCAGATGCATACATTAAGCGATAATGCATGAGAACCTGTAGTCTTTGACTCACTGTTCGAGGGTCATTGAACTGTCCAACCCAGGATGGTATTGATCGCTGTCAAGTTATTCGTAATACGCTTGTGTTTTCCCATTACTAACTGCCAATACGTATCAGCGCCGATAAGAACCAGAGTTGTAAAAAGTTAAGTACTTTTAGTACTGCAGTTAATTGACTAAGAAGACTAATTTTCTTTAGTCGTTTAACTTATAAGAGTACTTAACTAAAAAATTGTTAGTCAGCAGTTAATACTAAATTTTTAACTTATCAGTCAATAGAAGCAGTTAATTAACTGCAGTACTTTTAACTGCAGTACTTTTAACTGGGGGCAGTACTTTTAGTCACTTGAAAGTTAAAAGTACTGGAGAAGATTTTGGTTTAGTCAGTAAGTCTTTTAACTGCAGTTAATGACTTTTAGTCACTTAAGTTAATCGAAGAAGTGGGAGGAAACTTGGAGCAAGTTGAAACATGCCCGATTGCATATGCGGTGGATCGTATCAAGATGTAGGCGTGTGTGTGCGTGTTTGTGTATGTGTGTGTGCGTTTGTGTGTGCGTGTGTGTATGTGTGTGTGGGTGAGAGTTAGTGGGTGTGTGTTTGATTTCCGATGCATGCAAAATTAGATGTCACACACATATATATACATACATACCTACACACACATACACACATATACATATACACATATGCATACATACACACACATCCACACACACACCGCATATGCAATCGGGCATGTTTCAACTTGCTCCAAGTTTCCTCCCACTTCTTCGATTAACTTAAGTGACTAAAAGTCATTAACTGCAGTTAAAAGACTTACTGACTAAACCAAAATCTTCTCCAGTACTTTTAACTTTCAAGTGACTAAAAGTACTGCCCCCAGTTAAAAGTACTGCAGTTAAAAGTACTGCAGTTAATTAACTGCTTCTATTGACTGATAAGTTAAAAATTTAGTATTAACTGCTGACTAACGATTTTCCAGTTAAGTACTTTTTACATTACTTTAACTTGCATTCAAAATATAAGTTAATTAACTGTGACTGCGTTGACTGTAGTACTAATTGACTGATTCTTTTACAACTCTGATAAGAACTCTGATCCCGTCCTCCAATTGTTGTCCGTGGGCACGATTATCCGCTAAGATCAACTTACACGATACAATTACTTGATGGTTTATCGGTGCTAACAACACATCATAAGAAATAGTGTTAACTTCAGTAGCATCCATCACTACGGCCTGGTCATCATATTTCCTTCGAAGTACTAAGCGCACTCGGTTACATAGTTTGCTCGGCCTAAGTTTGTCACTACCGAAGGGTATAACGCTCAAGCGGTGTGTTCCTATTACAGGCAGGTTCAAGCTACGTGCCAAAGTTGACTTTGACAAACCGCACAAACCTCGAAACGGTAGAAGTTTCACCACTAGCATACGCACATGCCGTTTGCAGATAAATATTGCTTTTTTGCGATCTATCCACCGTGCAAAGGTTTACTGCAGGAGCCTTTTCCACAGAACTTTGCATTTAGTTACTACGATGACGATACGACGGATGACACATGCTAGTAGCGTGATGTCCATTGCATGTTTTGCAGACGATTCCTTTCGCTCTACACATCCTCGAGTTGTGACCACTCCTACAGCATCTGAAACACTTTCCTTTACTTATCAGCAGTTCTTTCTTTTTTGCCAGATCCTTTGAGCAGCAGCAATCTTTAGTTTCATAGCTTGTGGCCCCGCAGAATACAAAATTTTCCCTTCTTTTAGAAGTAAACAAACCTAAGGCCATTTTGACAGGTCTCGTATTGGCGCTTGTTGTGTTAGAGCAAGACGGAAAGATCTTCGCTTCGTTTGCTTTCTCTAGCGACTCAACTTCTCTTTTTAAAAATTTCAACAAGTAATTGACTTTTCTATCGGATGAAGAACATATTTCATCCCATGCACCGTGCGATCACCTGGAGGGGATTCTCCATGCTCCGTGCGATTACCTGAGTGATTTGCATTGGAATCCTCATAATACCGGTGAAACTCCACTCGCAAATCATTTTGTATACAACGCAACAGTACTCCTTTCAACATCACAAAATAGTGGGACGATGGAATGCCTAATGATGAAAGAGATCGTGTAGAATACAACACTGAATTATATAGTCGTCTCAAGCTTATGACATCTGTTTTAGTGAAAACAGGCTGGATAGAGAGCAATCGTTGCATCGTGTAATCTATTATTTTCTCACTATTTCCGTACTCTTCTTTTAATAAGCTTATGACGGTGTGATAATTGGCCTATGAGGGAGTGAGACAAGCTAATGTTTCGGCCGCCTTGCCTACTAATGGTGTCTCAAGATAATTAAATTTATCAATCATGCTAAGTGATGAGTTCCCATGAACGAGAGCACGATATTGTTCCCAGAAGGGAACCCATTCTTTAAAATCGCCGGAGAAAAGTTTTGGTTGCAGTTTGTTCAACCTTACTGCACTGAATGATGACGAGTGATGAGGTGGCAGAGGGGGAGATGCCGTAGATGCAGAGGTAGGCTCGGGAACATTTTCAGCGCTCATCGGCTGCCCTTGGCGAAGGAGAAGCTTTGACAAACGACATTTAATGCGCGCTATTGTTGATATCGCCTTATCTTCATACTCCGCCACAGTAACAGCTTCTTTTACAGTTTCCTCTGCCTTGACTAAGGAAACCACTTCAGCGTTCGCTCTTCGTAAGCTCTCATGAGCTGCTGTGAGCCGATCCAACATGACGCTTAACTCCTCTTCTATATCGTCCAGCCTACTCACGTTTTCCGTTAACTTGGAGTCGTCAGATTTCAAATAATCGGTTGGGCTTTTAACAAGTTTAGTTACCTGTCCACGATATGAAGCACGACTCGCTAAATCCATTTCAGTAAATTAACTTTAATACTTTAAACTACGATATGATGGCTTTCTTTTATGTTTGCGTTCAAGATTCTCGGGTTTCGGCACCAAATTTTAGTAATTATCCCCAAATCCAATTAATTTAAAAGAAAAAACAATCCGTTAAATTAAAAAAGTATTTATTACAATTGAAACGGCCTTTAATTTTAATAACTGAAGACTGCACTTAAATCCGAAATGTAAGCTCCTTAAATACAATAGAAATACAGAAAAAGCTATAATCAAAGTTATGGAAATTTACCGATGCAAAGTAATTCATAGAATATATACAAATCCAAGAGATATGTAGTTGTGTTAAAAAGAGATAGTTATTCAATTAATTTTACAGATTATAGGTTTTAGGAATTTATGTAATTCAGTGTTAGTAGATGAATACGGCAAAGATTTTCGACATCCTCCCGCCGATAAGTTTCAGGATGAGTTAGAAACTTCCAAAGGATAGAACAGTTGTATTGGTCTTCGAAGAATGGAACCTGTTGAAAGTTTTATCTCACAAGCTCGGATTTTGCCGTCTCTTCCAGGAAAAACCTTAAGTATCTCAGCAAGATGACTTAACAACTCCCACTAGCCGCTCCCAGAAACATTTGGGCAGCCGCTTGTCCTCGAAGAATCTTAAAGAGGAAGCAATTTTTAATAATGCCTTTAACAAGCTGTCTTCCTTTTATGACCCAGTATTTAGACCGCAACTTTGAAAGTACAGCTGAAGTCCCGCCATGAAAGATTCGTTGGTGCACATCAGTAATGATGAGTTTTGTGATGTGGGCTTCTTTCGGTAATACGATAGGATGTGCGACATTTATATCATCTTTAACATCCTAGATACGACCACCAACACGCAGAAACTGATCGACATCATCTAAATAAGGAGAAAGAGAGGATAAGTTTGAATTAAGAGGCATACCCTTTCCCTTTTGGAGATGACAAATGTCCTTATGAAAGTGTTCTCTTTGCTCTTGATGAATCCAGTACTTTTCAGCTCGGTTAATTTTCTCAGATGATATCTGATTCTCAATGGGACGTCTTCTAAAGAAGAATATGTCGCCACTTACTGAATTTTTCGGCATTGATAATGGGTTCCTTGAAGGCCACGATTTTAAATTCGGAATCCTTTGCGTCCGACGATAGGTTACATAATGAGACAACATTTACGTTCGGAGTTGATGGCCAGTTGATCTCTTCTTCAGTTAGCCATGAAGGCCCGTTTAACCAAATGGAAGAATTGATGAGAAAAGTTGAACTGAACCCCCTGGTAAGTAAGTCCGCAGGATTTTCCGCACCTGGACTATGCTTCCGGGAACATAATTTGATAACGTCCTGATTTCTTTAACACGATTCTCCACATACGGCTTCCATCGTTTATTAGATCCCAGTATCCAGTACAAGGTAATCTGGGAATCGGTTCATAAATAGACATCACCAATGTAGATACGAAGATTATCTTGTAGGTAGGCTAGCAAGCGAGCAGCGACCAACGCCGCCGTTAATTCCATTTTTGGTATGTCAGCTCGCTTTGACCATCGTTCTTTAACGATGCAACCCTGCTTTTTGCACAAGGAAACCGCACAAACACTTCTCCAGTATCACTCACAGTCCTTGCGTACGCCACTGCTCCAAAAGCAACTTGACTTGCATCGGCGAATATATGAATTTGAATTGGACGTTCGTTCGTTAGCAAATACCTTGGTATGGCCATATTGGTTAACTCATTCATTTCGTTGCGACAAGTTGTCCAAATGCCTTTCAGTTACGATGATAAATCTTCGTCCCAACCCAGCTTCTTACACCATATGTTTTGGAACAAAATTTTCAGACGAACAGTCCACGGAGAAAGCATAGCGAACGGGTCGAAAATTTTTAGCCATGACCATTAAAACACTGCGCTTAGTACATTGAATAAATTTGGAATTCAACAAATTCAAAAGAGAACTAAGATCAACTTAAAGCTCATCCGTTTCTATCACTCATCGCAAACCAATTACCTTAGGCGAAGCAATGCTCAGCTGCTCTTCCCCAAAATAGCCTCGAACACAATCGTCATTCGTATTCCATTTACGCAGTGTCATTGAAGCGCTTCCAAAACCTTTAACTGCTTCGCGGTACAATCTCACGGCGAAAACCTCATCACCAACACTAGCAACCAAATCATCCATATAGAAACTTCCTTTCAATAGGTCACATATTCTTCGATAAAGGAGTACCTCTTCGTCGCCTTCGTGTAAAAATTTATGCGATTCGTCGAACTTAGACATTGCCTCCTTAATCAGTTCCTGAATCATAGCGCCCAAAATGTATGGACTGCTTTTAACTCGAAATGTAAGTCGCGTCATTCACCTTTATTGCAGGTAAAATCTTCCCATTATTTACCTTTTCAGCAAACTAAAGGAATCGATAGCTGTCTCTGTCAAAAGGCTGAAGTAGAATTTGAAGGAAAGCTTTCTCAATATCTGCTTTCAAGCCAATCCTTCCTGTACGACAATTTAATAAAACATACAAAAAATCTGGTAAAAGGTTCTCGTCTACTTCCAAAACATAATTTAGTGATAAGTGATTTGGTGAATGAGCAGAAGCATCAAACACTATACGGAGTTTCGTTGTTTCTTTATCTTCTCTGTATACCGGTCGGTGAGGTATATAGTATACGATTTTTTCATTTACCACTGTATCCGGAGCGATCTCGGCGATGCCCATAGACAAAAGTTCATTCATACATGCGTCATAATCAGCAATCCTTCCAGTTGAACATAACTTACACACCAGTAATTGCAATGGTCAATGCTCCAGTCCTGTTGTTATGAAGTGGGACAAGCATCGGTTTCAAAGGCAGAGACGCCCCAAACCTATCGCCCTTTCTATGAACATGTAGAGATATTTCATCACTTACACCTTTTTTGTTTTCAGGAACTATTCCCAAAACATCAAGCTTCCAAAACCTTTGTACAGCATCGCAGATGCATACATTAAGCGATAATGCATGAGAACCTGTAGTCTTTGACTCACTGTTCGAGGGTCATTGAACTGTCCAACCCAGGATGGTATTGATCGCTGTCAAGTTATTCGTAATACGCTTGTGTTTTCCCATTACTAACTGCCAATACGTATCAGCGCCGATAAGAACTCTGATCCCGTCCTCCAATTGTTGTCCGTGGGCACGATTATCCGCTAAGATCAACTTACACGATACAATTACTTGAT